>OY986056.1:11233311-11795260 GCA_963920205.1 Stenodema calcarata
CGTTGTTAAACGAAAGTAGTGTTGGTTGACCCGTGCCAGCCGAATTGACAAGTGCTCTGAAGTGAACAATTAATTTAAAAAAAATGAAAAAATAAAAAAAAAGATGGGAAGAAATACTTGTAAGTTGTAGTAATTCACCTACGCTTATAAACATCATGGCCAACGAGCCCCAAGCTGCATTTCAAAACCAAAATGGCTGCCAAGGTCCAAGGGAATAAAATTGAGACGAAGGTTTACAGTAAAGTAATCAGATTAGAGTAAAGAATTATAATATAACAATATAATATGATATAATGTGGCGAAGATTGGAAATGTTGGTTGACCTGCCAATTCTGGAGAACAAAAAGAAAACCAATTGAACAATTTACTCAACAATCTGTGTAGCCAACATTTGTAGACCACTCATTCATCGAGAAACACAATTCTAAACACACAACTACCTGTGAATGTCACGTGGGTTTTTACTAGTATATACTTGAAATGGCAACAATTTATAACAAGTACGCGTCAAAGGATATTCATATTTCAAAGGATAGTAGGCAGAACAGTTCATTCGTAAACCCCAAACCACGATTGTTGTTTGAATCAGCTGTTTCCGCGTATAAAAACTGAGTAGGAATTCTACGCTCATGTTGACGATTTAATGGGTTATCGAGGCAACTTCAACCCCCATTTTTAGTTCATATATTTCATCCACACTGATAAATTTACTGGTTGAAATTAGTTGTTTCTACCGATTCCTTCGACCGTCTCGTGTAAGTTCTCTCCAACTGTAATTTACCATAATATTCATAGATCATCAGTCCTAGAACCGTTTGGTAAATGGCACACAGTGACGTTGTAGTCACGAGGAGGTTTGCATAATGATGAAAGGCAGTTGCATAATGATAATGATGGAGTTCACCATCAAACGCGAATTCCAATCATCACCCCATTAATCTTACGACGTTGTCTTCTCCGGATTCCACTGAGCTGAGTATGACGTTGTTTATAATATTCAGTGTTGTACTCATATCGCAAAATCGTGGATCTTCATCTGAGTTACCTCTTAGCTTCATTTTTATTCATTTCGTCCTTTTCCTTTCAGCCGTCAATTGTAGAAGCAGAACGAATAAAAAGATAAATACAGAAAAAAGACGGAAGAAGAAAAAGAAAAAGTTCATAATAAAGAAACGAATGAAATAAACAAAGGGAAGGTGAGGCCCGCAAAAAGCCCTCCGTTCAAGTTTTATACTTTTTTTCCGGTGGGTCCGCCGAGCTCGACCCCGGGCCAGTCCTTGGGAGGGCAGGGAAATGAAGAAGAAGACGAAGCTCCTTCGCTTTACAACCAACGTGTGTCCGAAGAACGCATTCCTGGCTGTGTCACGGTGTTATGCCCTTCGTAAGTGGCGACGATACCGAGCGAAATATCGAAATGCGTCAAAGTGGACAGAGAGACGACAAAGTGGAATATTGTGTATGATGCAGGGATTTAAACACACTTCATATAGCCCAAAAATAGGACCTTCCAGAAGTGTACGAAGAACTCCTTACGGAGAAATCCTTAAGAGACTGGTGATTTGACTTTCTACAGTCAACATTTAAGGTACCAATCAATATTTGAGCTAAAATTTTATCTTTGATCGTTGTTAGGATCCATCCTGGTAGTACAACTCTAAATTTACAACCCTCAAAAACGAGAGCCAACCGAGTTACAGACGAAAAACCGCGAAATGTTGGCACTCTTTCAGAATTACTGAACGAACGTCCTGACGATAAAGATCACTCATAACCACCTTTAAAGCAGAATTGAGTGATGTTCAACGACAATTTTCCGCATTCTGACAAATGATTATTCACCCTGATTAATTAATTCTCACACATTTTTACCTAACTTTACCTTCCTCGGTGACTTTTACTAAGCTTCCATTAGGCCTTAACCAAAACCCGTTGTTCACCTGAGTAGGTGTCATTTCAAGGTGTAATTTCAGTATGTAGGGCATTTGATGTTTTCACAAAATTAGTTTGAATAAACTCTTCTAATAAAACATTGACCGTCAGTAAGAATTATGATGGGGAGATGTCGAGGCTCGGTCAAATGAGAGATGTTTTATGTGCCAACGTTTCGAAGAATTTCTTTCTCCATCATCAAGACCTAAAATCAGTTTCACAATGTAGAATTCATAGTTATAGGAGTATCGGATAATTTTTAGAATAATTTTTAGTTTTACGACATTAGGAGTTTTCCCAGAATTCTCTGGTAGGTACGTTTTATAGGGGTCACTGTAGTGATTTTCGAGCAACGCCGCCAGGATTATTTTCTAAAATGTCAAAATATTGACCAATTTCAAAATGTGGGAGATTTTTTAACTCTCTGATTGAAGCTCTACTAATAATTAGTAGAGGGCGAGGGGTTGGCGATTGGGTTTGATGTAATAGCACTACAGCACATTACAAATCGAGTACTTAGTGTCAGTTTTTGCAAAAATTGGAGAAAAAATCGCCATTTTTTTTTTATCGATCGTAAAAAGTTTTCTATTTGACCGATTTCGGACTTTTTTTCTTAATCGACGTGGAATTTTATCAACTTTGGTTTTGTATATAGTGCTTTTTGGCGTAAGATTGACAGTTTTGGAATTGTAAGCCAAAAACCGAAAAAAGTCCGAAAATGTCGAGGTTTTTAGGCTACCAAAAGTTTTGTGTGCAAACTCTGAATTCATAATTGGGTCCCAAACAGACCGATTAAGACAATAAAAGCTTTTACACCACCTTTTGCAAGGTACGGCCATTTGAATATTCAATAGAGGAAAACATTCTACAGTGATGTTTAGGTAAAGTAGGAGGAAGGGAAATAAAGGCCATGTTTTGGTGATAACTACAGATGAGTAGTTCCTTCGGAACCACTGAAGTGACGAATTGTCACTGACAATAGAGAAGTAGAGAATTTAGGATGAATGATATGATAAACTACATACTGGTAGACCAACAAGTCACCGTATTGAAATCGCCGATTCCTCAATATTCCGGGTACATTCGACGGTACCGCAGAGCGCGGGAACCGGAGCCGGCTCGAGGTTCTTCCCGGTGACGTCACGGAGTTGTCGGGGTGAATTGTCAAAGGTTCTCGAAGAGAAATAAAAAATAAATGAAAAAAGGAAAAAGGCGTACAAGAGAGGAGTTCTGCCTACCTACTAAAGGACCGGTCCTGGGACTCCTGAGTCCCTTGAGAAGCTCTCGGGTTGGCGAAATCCCACGTGATATCCAACCTGGAGAGGATGCATCAGGAGGAGACACACTGACAATAACTCTGGGCCTATTACAGCGTTAAGTATCAATTGATAGGAACGACAATATTGGAATTAATAGCCTAGTAGTCTCAAGAAAGAAGATACATGTGCGACGCAGTTCATTATTCAGCGCCAGCCTTCATCGACGAGAAATTTCACGTCAAGTCTAATTTGAAAATGAACTAAACATGATCGATATGAACACAATAAGTGCGTTTGTTATGTTCGAGAGTAGAAACAACGCCCACCAAACTTTTTCCACAACTGTTCATTATCTTCATTATTGATGTCCTTACGTCCGAATCACTGTTCTGTATACAATATCCTTGTGAGTCCTGTAACTATTTGAAATAGTATTAAAGAAATAAGGTGACCAGGGAGTGGGCCTAGGAATCGGGGGGAGTTGGTAACTAGCTCACTGAGGGTCTCTTCAGTGTTCCAACTTAATTCTGAGCCTGTTAATCATGTAAGTATCATGTAGAAAGTAAAGCCCACGGACCACAGTGTTGTGTGCGAAGATTGATTGTGAACAGCTTGAATCCTTACAGAATCTCATTGGGTCTGCCTCAATGGCGTTTTAAAATAACCACTTTTTACGAATTGAAAATATGTTATTCTCGATATCCGTTTGGTTATTATTCTTACTGCCTAAGCGGAATGCAGTACCAAGCTTAATCGGCTCCGTCGATACCAGTGGATGAAGAAAGTTTGGCTAAGGAAAATTAGTTATCAAAAGTACAGCAGCAAGTAGTGGATAATATCCTAAATAAATAAGATCTCCATCATTTTATGATGGAGATCTTATTGATTCAGATTGGAATAGAGTTCAGAGAAAAGAGTATGGAAGGAATTCCAAATTTAGTTACGGAAGTTACGACCGAAGAATAAATTTGAATACCTAAGCATTCCGTACTAATCAGGAACATTTCAGATATAATGAGTAAAATATTAGCTTCTTAAGTGGTAAGGAGTTTAGATAAAGGATTGAGAAACACGAAAAAGATTGTAGGGATTGTAAGGAAGATTCAGCACCTCACTTGAATGAATTCAATCATAGCTACTATGGTATTCTTGCAGACTCGCAATTGATTGAGTTCCCTCATTTTAGTCCGAAAGGGAGCATGTCGGATGTAGTTATTTGAAAAATTCGAAATGATTAAGAGTGGTAATATCATACATATTAATAATATGTATGATATTACCACTCTTAATCATTATATCACTCTTAAACATAATATGTCAGGCAAATCTATTAATGATGTAATTCCCTAAATTGTTCTAATTGTTACATTGATTTATACAATAACTTGGCTTCTATCCCCCCTTTACTTCAAACAGCCAATCAGAAGCTGTTTCATTTCCCTTGGTGTCAACCAACCCCACTGGACCTTACACTTTTGGGGTTTCTATATAACTTCAATTGCTCTGTAATGCTCCTTCAGTATTATTCAAATCAGGCGATGGTTTAATCACCGAAACCGGTCTAAAACTGTAGATACTCTAATTTCGGTGGAAATAGACTATTTGTAAATTACTCTTGTATTTTTGTTTTTGTTTTTTAACATGGAACATGTCTTTACGGGCGTAATTCGGTTTGGAGAAGCGTGGTCGACCTGTCAGCTCTTTGGCCACGCCCCCACCTCTTTGCTTCTTCGTACCACCCTCCAGGGCTTGTAACGGGACCTTACCAGTCCTTCAATGTTCCTCTTGGGGTTCACTTCGGCATCTCTCTCGTGTTCGGGTGTGGGATTGTTCACTTGTGTTCAGTGTGAGTTGACTTACGCGCATTACTGAGCATTGTTCTTCTACTACGTTTCCTCTGTCATTATGTACATATTCGACCACATGTTCCATCAGAGGAAATAACAGAGGAACTAGTTAATGGAAATGCTATGTTTACTTGCTTTGATTCTTGATCCAAACTGCAATAATCTGGGGGTCTGGGGGTGTCTCCTAGATTTCAAACTAGGATTATTGTACCATCACGAACACGAACCACTGGCGGCTTGATACCCCTAACTTCAAATATATATATATTTTTTTTCTATTCATTCAGTAGATTTGATCATTGCGTTCACAGTTTCATTCGAATTTGGTGCATTGCTGAAAGGTGAATAGTTTGATTTGAATACAAAAAAAAAATGTCTACGAAGACAAAGTTCACTGTCGATGTTTGAGCCAAAATTTTCATAAGCTGACCAAGTTTGGAGCCCTCGCCAGAACCTCAATTCGAGGCACCTACGTACACCACGGAAACAGTGTTTTGGGGGCTCATGTTCCCGCTTGATTTATACGTCCAGACTCCACCGGCTGAAAACACTCCCATCACAGGAAACGCTCCAAAACTCACGGAACCGCCGGCCAAAGCTGAGAGTGATTAACCCGCTCAGACTTACGGCGGGCCTCCCTGACCCAACCCCCGCTCCGGCTGCCGTCTCTCCGGTGATATTAGATTACACCGGGGGTTGACGTGGAAATACAACCCCCGGGCGCGAGGCCCGACTTTTCACTCGGGTCAGGCGAGTGATGTATGGCGAAGAGCGTCCTCACACGCCTCGCGGTTTATTAATGTGTTCCCAACTCGCTACAATACTAAAAATACCTAAGAACGCATCGCCATTGTATGAAAACTGATTTCGGCGACGTTCCACCCACCGTTCAAACCGTTCAAACCAGGCTGTACTCTTCGCCTAAACCGCCAATAAAATCATAGTTTTCAGATGGAAAAATCTGACTTTAATTATTTAAAATTAAAAAAAAAAATAAATAAATAAAATCTAAAAGAACTACTTGATGCTTCAAGTATGTTTTCTTCCCCACGCAAAACTCTCATCATATTGTAGAAATCAGTCCAAATTCACCTACCCAGTTGATTGACACACTTGAACACTGCTCACTGCCCAAATACTCGTAGTTGGCGAATTATAATAAAATTCGGCCTTACACCCCCCAAAAGTATTTTATTTCCATATTTTAAATAACACTAAAAACAAGGTACAAGCTCTAGCTTAAAATGAATCGCCCATTTCAGTACTTATCGATATAAACTTATGGATTAAGTTTAACTCATGTTTGAATTGAAGTTAAATTGGCAATGTTATTAACATCACAATTGAAGGCTCTGAGCCATGAATTGTTACAATTCAATGAATTTGGATATAAGTTTTATATTCCATCACATAGTGTATAGAAATGTACGTATTATATTTCAATACTTTTGCTTGATCCTAGAGAAAAAGTGATAACCTTCATATTAATAACAGGTAGGTATACAGGCTGATCAGCTTGTTTTGAACAATCACGAGGGAAATCTTTGCACAATTTGGTCAGCCAATGTCGTAATTAGGGCATCGCAAGGGCATGTAAGACGCAAAAATATCTTGTCACTTCTCAATGGATATTTACGGGATGATATCGTTTGAATGTCTCGAATAATAATCATATTACGACTTATAATCATATTACTAACCTGAACTGAAAATTAGACTGAAATATGAATATAAGTCGCCAATCCTCACGAGAGACACGTTATAATTATTTATTTAATTAAGTAGAATTAAATAGAACGGAAACCGAGTGAATTATACTACACCCATTACTAAGTATCGACACCTTACCTGCCCAGTAGGATGTGCGAGATTTGGTATGTTGTATCGGGTGATATTCGGGTGATGTGAACTGACCTGAAACATACAGAAATAACACACTAATTTAACATGGTCGTTTAAAGAATCAATCATGGTGGACGCAATAGTTGAAATAATCATAATTATGAACATTGGCGCGAATCATGCCGTTGAACCGCAGGGCGTCTTCAAGATTGATGAACAGCTGATTCAAGCCACATGAACTTATTGTCCTGAGATATTTTTGTTGAATGACTGTCACCATTTCGCAGGTGATTTAGAAGAGATTCGGTTTGATAGTTTTATTCATAGTACTGATCGAATAGTTCCAGGCGATTGTAAGCTGAGCCCAAATCCAGGGTAGCCTATGTACACTGAGCCCAATCCTTCCTACTTGCCCAACCCTTTGATTTGTAAACTCAGCCCAGGATGCAATCAAATTCGTAATCTACTCAACTCGTGCACTGTAAACTGAGTCCAAGGAACCAATTAAAAGTAGCAGTTAATTCCACCAAGTTTTATTAAGAGTATGTTTTTATTCCCCAACCCCGTCCACTTGATCTATATGTCCAACTAATCTAAAATATATATTAGTTGGACATATAGTGGATAGTACCATATTATGGTATTGTTTGGCACGATTTGAAGAAAACCACTCTGGCTCATAATAACATTCGCACATAACATACTCGTAGTTTGGGTACCCGTTCACTTGGAGAAACTGATAGACTCCTGGGAACGGGCTGAGTTTACAACTCGCATCCGCCAGCGGTTAGAGGGCTGGGCTGAGTTTACATTTAGATAAGACAGTCTGACCGCGCTTCGGCCGAGATTACAACCGCCCGTTCCAGAAATACCTAATCATACAGACATTTGAATACAGTAGTCGACCCATCAACATCAAACTACAAGTATTGCGCTTTTTCAGCTCCTCCTCGGGGGTATTAATTGAAAGATTCAATTTATACCTACTGCAAGGAAGAGGAGGAATTCCAGACATAAAAAACCGATGTATTAAACCTGTTCTATGATATTGTGGCTCAAACAATTGATAATATTTGTCATCTAGGTACTTGTATTATACCAAACTGAGATCTCATTCCTAGGAAAATTATTGAATTGCAATGAATAAAGACACGAGAGTTATATCGCCCGCGTTTCAACGTTCGATGTGATTATAAAGATCGGCATCGATTGCAATAATATCTCGCACCAAGTAGGGAATGCGGCTATAAATATGGAACTTCACAAGAGAAAAAAACCTCCACAGTACGTAAGGCAATTTTTTGCGTTATGAAAACTTATCGGCAACGAGAGCAGATTGGTCGAGTCAAGGACATAATCTCATGGCCTGGTTTCTCGTTAACTGGGCTTCTCCTGTGGTCCCTGCCATTCAACCCGGAGGACAGCGATTGGAAAATAAAACGGAGGAGTCCTGTCAATCCTGGGAGATAAGGGCCGTCCGCGTTTCTTCACCGAAGAGGGTAGTTCACTGTACTAATATCCTGTTATGTGTTCGGATCGACAGATGGTTTTTGGTTGGTTATATTCAGTAATGAACCATTTTAATCGGCCGAGATAAACCATTTTCAACCTTCACAATTGAAATGGACGGTTCATGTTTCGAAATACGGAAGCTTTGAGCATGCGCTGCCAGATACTGCAGATTCAAACCACAAATTGTTTTTTAATGGAGTTTCTTGATCTGAGATACAATTTTCGTCCCTGAAATCGAAGTAATTTCATATATTAAATATTGTTGGTAGGTGCTTTTGCGAAATTGTATTAAACCAACAGTTATTTTCCTTATTGTTAACTTCTAAATTCGATTTATGGATGGAATCGAAATTGACCATTATTTTCAATTTCCATTCTCTTTGAATGGAGTTAACGGTATCAAGAAACAGAAGACTGAATTTCTCTACACTGCAAATCCTCGTCTGCCGAAAAAAATGTTACTTTGCTTTTGTGGAAACTAAATAACTATAACTACATTACATTCTCAGGTTCTGTACGAACAAGTGAAACCAAAGAAAGAGAATACGACTAGTACGTTAAATTAGATTTAACTATTTGGTGAAAGAAAAGTAAACACACGAACAAAAACACTTCAACAATTTTTTTTCCAACTCCGTTTTATGCTTTTATGTAGTTGAACTGGATCTCTGAATGGTACTTCATCAACATCAAAAATCCATGTTTCCATTTACAAATCAGGTGAGCCGCCAAATATCGCCCAGTCTCCTACGTTCTTATAATCGTATAATGATATCGTAATCATCACCATTATCCCTCCAACCTTGACACTATTAATTGACGTGTAACCCAAAATGTCAATCGATAACTTTGAGGTTATCTTCGATAGATGATAACATCCATGACGGTATTAATTATTCTATTTTGTCTTTTGATCACTTCCCTAATTGCTGCAAGGTTTTGATGACTGGTGAAACACAAACCCGACCAATTGATTCATAACGGCCGGCATTAGTCATGTTATGTGCTTGTAATTTCTGACGTTCATCTGTCGATCGAATAATTTCATTATATCAGTGAAAGATAGAGGTTTGCTCGATATCATGAAACTATTAATAACCTTTGGTCAAGGGGAAGGAGTTCAAAACGAATTTTGAAATTTCAGTTCAAGTTTGTGGAAAGGTTTTGTTTTCAATCATGCGGCAGCCTTTCGGGTCATGTTCATACTGGCCTGGCTGATTCACATAGCACATTGGGGTTGAGACATCGAGTTACTAAATAATAATAATTACTAATCATTTTCAATAATTAATTAAAACTTTTAAGAGTTTTGAGTTATTATTAATAATTAATTATTCTCTAATAAATTATTGCGGAAGTAGGTAGGAAATAGAAACCCCAGAATCACATTGGAAGAAATTATTTGTAATGAACTCATCATCTCTATAAACGTTTCATTTATCATTTCATGAATTTGACAGGAGTGTGATCTACACAAAGAAGGTAATAAACCGCTGTGTCAAGAATTTGCAGAGTTTCAAGTGTGTACCTACCGTTTGTATACATAGAAACTGTCTAAATACAAAACCCGAGTAATGCTTTTGTAAACGACTCCTCGTTGTTATCCTCGTATTATCAACATTTTTGGAGTATTTATTGACATTTTATGTCTTTACTCTGGCACATAACTCGAAAAACGTTACACAAAAGCGTTACACGAAATCGTCACGAAAATTTCTGATGATTTTCGCTTACAACCGATTCGTTGCTACGGAACTTTATCTTCGCCAGTTATCATCGTACAAAACTCGTTCACCACTCGTTGGATAGCTCTCGATTTACCTAACCATATTACGTTAACCACTGCGGAGTGCGTGGCCGACAAGCTGCGGTATGTGCGTGATTGTTTAAATAATTGTTTACACAAAGGTGATCATTCTCAATAATTTATATTGTCCATACGAATGCAAGCTTCATAATTTATGATGAACCCTACAATTAAGTATAACAACTACGCTACTGGGGTAGGTGATGTAGCATTGTTCGAAGGTTCTTGAATCACTTCTTTAATGACATAAAATGTCCCAATGTGTTGCAGACTCGTATGCAAGCATTTAATTCTCGACTGTATCAACAACAGGATGGAGTTGACATTCTTTTGACATTTTCATGTCTTTGCTTTGGCACATAGACTGAAACGGGAAAAATTTGTTTCCTTGATTCACCCTTTCCCTCAGATCACGTCAGAACACAAGCGACAGGCGGGCCACTACGTCAGACGCACCTATGACGCATGAGCGTATGACGTCAGACGCACCTATGATGCACGAGCCTATGACGTCAGACGGCTGGCCGGAGGCCAACTAGCACGTCAGAGCCTTTGACGCACGAGCGTATGACGGTAGACGGCTGGCAGAAGACCAACTAGTACGTCACAGCCTATGCCGTAAGAGCCTATGACGTCAGAGGGCTGGCTGGATCGGGTTTTAATAAGTCTCTGGAATTCCGCGCCTTCATTTTGCATTCATTTACATCTTCACTTTGAAAAATCCTTCATCTTGTCGCTAATTTTATTTTAACACGCCACGCTATTATTAAATTGTGGAAATCAAACTTGTGCAGACTATTCAATTCATCGTTTGAAAGTTTCAAATTGAAACCCACGGATATTCCTGACAATTCTACCTTCACATAGGTCCTAATTGTGTGATGTCTGCAGTAGCCATCATACCAACAAGAGTCTTTTTGGTGTCTTGGACTGTTATTTGTAAGGAGTTAAGTTGATTTTGTTAGTTTTGGTTAATTTGTTTAATTTTGTTCAATTTTGTTTTAGATACTTTAGTAGCGACTGGAAAACGCCTGTAGTATGTTTCATTTGGCCTAATCCAATACCACCAACAGTACGTGGAAACGTTGAGAGAAATAATTGTACTGTTCTTATAACAACGATTCTTTGATATTTAAAAACTTTTGACAGAATTTAGTATTGTTGTCATGGAACGTCTTTGCTATCACTGGGTATTTATTCGAAACTCTTCGCGAGCGTTGATGTTTACAAAAAATCAAAAACATTTCTTGAATTTGTAGTGCAAAAACTTCCAACATTTATAATTGATTTTGAAACGGATGATAATGGAAATTTAAGCGTATGAATACAGTATTCACATTGTAGAAGTAAAATGGGAATTTAGAAATAAATCGTTGACGCTTATTGCTGTTTGTAAAACGGCGTTACAATTATAAATGGAATGGTTATGGTTATGAATGATTATTTATTAATTATTCACATGTGTTCAATTTGTCAGTGGAGTCGGTGGAAAATGGTGTTATGGTGTGAGCTAATTAATGCTGGCCAATTACATTATTATCACATAACGTTTATTCCATTAAAATGCGAGTTTTTTTTTTTAGCATTATCTGCCAATTCTCTCTCAGCGGTTGGCATATAAATATTATGTAATCAGCGTGGCAGCGTGACAAGAAGCGTTATCGGGATCGATCTGAGATCAGGACGCGTGTCTGAATTAGGTGTTTGTAATTGGCCCGGTAAATTACACTCATTTGAAAGTTATAATTCACTAGTTTGTATGCGCATTAGACCCCAAAATCGGCGGACCCGAATCCGATGAAAAGGACGTCGAACGACCGCGGTGTAAGTGGACTGCAGGAGGATGGCGCGGCGGCGTTCTCTCCGTCCTCCCTCTTACGGTTATAATCAACCAGTAATTACCGGGGCCCCCACTTCATATTTTGATTAATAGTCCTTCTCATCTCTCGTAAATCAAATCCGTTTTCGGTTCCCCGACCCGCGCTCACGAGGGCCCTTTCCGCGATGTGACGCCCGACCACTGATTTCCTATTTTCAACGGAACCGCAGTCGAAACTCTTGTTCGTGCAATTGGCGAAGCTGCTGAGTCAAAACCACTTGAACGCAACTTTAGGGCGTTGAAGGGGTGACGTTGAGTGAGAAATACTGCCGGCGTGTGGGTCAAAAATGAAGGCGCGGTTGTACATAGTCGAGAATGAGGCTCGCAGTGTACAATAATACTGGTATCATATGAGGAGGCGCCTATGATCAAAATCGTCTGTTTTCATAAATTTTGTGTAAGACAATAAGAAAAGAATGGAATGAAATGACACAAAGAAGCGAGAAAGAATGTAGGAAATATCGTTTTCAATCAAGAACTCAGAATTAATGGCCTTGAGCTGTTTTTGATTTTTGGCAATTTCGAATTTCGAAGGGAAGTTCATAAGTGTTTAGTACCAATGAAATAGTTATGACTTTGTGTTGGGAAAAATGTATCCTTGTAAAGGATATTCTGTACATCAGAAATGGCGGAGATGCATATTTTGAATTTTTTGAATTTTGAATGGCTTTTCTTCCATTATTTCAATAGTAGTTGTATGGGGTTTAGAAATCAGGCATGAAACGTCCTTTTGACCTGAACGTCCTGATATGACCTTTTGAAATGCATCAAGCTAGAATTTCATATTGTACTTAAATGTGGTGTGGACCTTCTTGATAGGAAGCCCTGAAAGTTTCAAGTCAGTAGGTCTAAAGGAAGCCGAGTAATAAATATAACTTCAAAAACCCGGTTTTTCACCCTTATCTTGTTTTTCTTCTCCTTCTTGTTCAGACGGTCAAGGCCACAGCCTCTCCTCCTTCACCAGTTGACTTCAAGTCGCTAGGTGTAACTTCAAAACCCAGTTCTTTACCCTTAGCATGTTCTTCTTCTTACTAGGTTGGGCAAGGCTGCAGCATCTCCTTTATTCTTGCTTTATTTGTTTATTTATTTAATTTATAACTTTATTCATAAATAAATAATTTAAGTATAAATTTATTAATAAACAAATAATTTATAATTTTATTATTTTGCTTACTTTGGTCTGCATATTGTCTTTATAAGTCTTTTCAACTTCAACAACAGAAAGATGTGACATCCCCCTGGAAAAACACTCGTCTTACGTCTTAATATGGCCCAAAGAGGAGATTTTGAAACGGGTACGGTGGTAGTAAGGTGGCTAGGACATCACTCTAGTTGGAAGGAAAAGGGCGGGGAAAGTGCATATCATAACTTTTTCCAGCTGCTGTAGAATGATATTTGCGAGGCGGATTTTTACACGGAGTGTTTTTAGGGGGGGATTCGATATTCCGTAAGCGGTAGGATCGGAATCTGAACTACTAGAGTGTATAAGAATACTGTTTGTTTTAGTTAAGTCAAACATGATGGGGAATGAAAGCCAGGAGACCCCCGCTGTGATCCTAACAAGATTTCCTTTCTGATCATTTAACGTCAACAAACAAAACTTGACTAAAACCAAACTCCTTTCGAGAAGGAGGGCGAAACGAGGGAAATTCAACCGAAAAAGAAAGAAATAATGTAAAAAATGCCCGTATCCGGTCGTAGCCCCCGCACTCTCTCATCAGACCTGTCCGATACTCGGATCGTCAGTCGCCGGCGTCCGTCGACCTCGGACAGTATCCATCTTCGTCAATGCGAGAGGCCAAAGTGGCTGACTGAAGAATAAGGAATACATTAGCATTGGGTGGGGGCTTCACCGCGCAAATTGTGAAACACAAAAATAAACCCCCCACTCCCTTCGGGGAAAGAGAAGAGCGTTCCCTTATTTATGAGGTTATCCGGTGAATCTGAGCCGTTCGGGGTCCACCTCCGGGGCATTCACTGTTATCTGCATACGGGGACGACTGGCGACGAGGCGAGTATTTGAATACCTTCTTTGGACGTTTAATGTGATCGGATGTCGAGATTCGCCCGATTGATTCCGCGGACGAGTTAGTGCAGGAGCAGAAACTGAACTACAATCTTGAAATTAATAATATGACTAAACGTCAAGATTCCCATACAAATTCAAGTGCAGAAAATGAATTGCAGATTAAACCTATCAAAGGGACTGATTTACATGGCGGAAGGAGATTTTTTATTGGATCATTTCATCACGATACATTGAAACCTCTCAATTGTAGATAACCTCGATGAACAAGCTGCACACATGGTCTTTTTTTAAACATGGTTTTGGCTAATACGATCACCAGCATACTGCATCCTCACATTTCACAAAAAATCATTATTCAATGTGATGTACTCCGATACAGCCAACGCAATTTTATGGCTTTGAAATTTGTAGTAGGTATTTCTAACAGTACCTTTCTATTCTGCCTTCAGATTCTGTCTTTCGGTCCTGTCATTGTATCATGTACGTAGATCCTGACTTCCTATCCTGTCTTTTGGTCCTGTCATTCTACCTGTCTATAGATCCCGACTTCCTATCCTGTCTCTTGGTCCTGTCATTCTATCCTGTCTGTAGATCCTGACTTCCTATTCCTGTCTTTTGGTCCTGTCTTTGTGTCCTGTCTTTCTATCTTGTCTTTCTATATGGATCCTATATTTTTCGTATCTTTCGATTCATTGTCGACAACCTCGAAATTCAATCGTGTACTTCCTGCAGGAACGAACAACTATGTGAACAACGAAATTGTTAATAACGCCATGAAAAGATCAAATATTTTATTCACAAATGTTTTCATGTTTTTCCTTCACAAATACTTTATCAATACAATGTCAAGTGTTTCGCGTAGTTATTTTATAAGCATGATTTATACGGAAAATAATTAACTGATGTGGAATTTGTAAGGTTTTTTCCACGCTGGATGTCCAGGATTGTATGGATTTACCCATCGTAAACGTTTTCACGGATTATGATTTCTACGAAGAGGATAGTTCCTCATTCTTGTTAAGTACGAAGAAGATTAAGGTACAATTTCCGCCAAGAATTTGCCTACTCAGACGAGAAGAAGAGCACTGAAGGGCGACAGACTTTGAAAGATCAGGCATTGTGTTTCGCGAGGGCCAGACGACATCTCGGCCTCTCTCAAAGGACAAAAACGCGGGGAGCGTAATGGTTTCGTAATTGCCCCTTCCGCTTTCTTCTTGTGATGACTTGATGGAATTTCTATGGAAAGGACAGCCGGCGGACGGACGCGGCTGGCAGGGAATGGACTCCGGACACTAACAGTGCTTAATGACTCGGCTTATCAAGTCCTTTTCGCGCGCAGCTATCTTGACAAACTATAGCGAGCCGGAGAATGTTAACGCTGATTTAATGAACACGATGCTTTACCAGGAGAAGGAGAAGAGCCGTGAAATAATGAACTGGACCTCGCGAGGCGGTCTTGGTGGTACTTGATTGGCGCAGGAAACGGAATTCGCTCTAGATCCGCGAAGTAGTCTGAGAACCATAAGAATGCACACTGCAAGAATGCAGAAACAATTAATAGGATTGAAGAACTCGAAACGTGGTTGTGATGAAAAAATACGCTGGTTTCACTACGTCCCATTCCATAATTCGATCACATTCTTTAGGAACTCAATTACACACTGGCACAGCAATCGATTATTATGAAGTGGTTGACCGAGGGGCATACGAATGCTAAGGGACCTTCAATGCGCTCCCATGAATTAATAATGTTGGTAAATTGGGAGTGTAAAAAATCCTTTCAGTGTAATCGACAACCAAAAGCACTTGAAGAGGAGCCCAAAAATATTCCATCACGTATTACAGTTTTTTGGTACGATTTTTTACTTAGGCCAGTATAACGTTTAGCAGTTCACAGACTACACCACAAATAGTATTATGTAGTATTATGTACCAACTGGACTGTATGTTGGAGTTAATTTTTTCGCGTTTTGATCGGCAGATTTGTGTTTACAGCAGTGAGGAATGAAGAAATGCGTGGTTTATTGAGTGTAAGTTTCTCAACTGTATGGAATTTGCTAACGAAGAACGATATTAAGGCTTAATAATAGTTGTATTTTAAAGTGCATAATATGCATAATATGCATAATATACATTAGAAATGGTGATTTGATCTATGCAAATAATATTATTATGTGCATGGATCAAATCACCATTTCTGTCCTCATTATTGGCATCACCTATTTATGGTTTGATGTGCTATATTGTGATTGCGTCGACGAGCTTGCGTCGCAAGTATTTCATCCTACGTATAAAGCTACAAAGAGGGAACTCACTTCGCTAATGCAGTAATGTTCGAGATGTGGCATCCTCCGGGCGTGTGGGAGTGGGAGCTGAGAACACCGGCTATTATAAACATCTGTGGCTCGGATCCAATCCCCCTCAGCATTTGAATCATAATGAATTATTCCGGGAGCATCCTTCATTGCCCGAGCTTTGCATGGAAGAAGGGAACAGGGAGCGAACACGGAGATTTTTTTCGTTTGTTTTGTTTTGACAAAATGATTTTTCTCCGTAAATAACGGCACTACGTGATAGCCCATGAAAGAGGGACACGTGGTTTGAGTCGTATTAACATTGTTCTAAAAATTATGGTTGTCGACCTCATCCCCTTCCTGCGTTCACATTTGGCGCAGCATCAATTTTTGCATCAAAGTTAAGACACGGGCGATTGTGCTAGGATTTTTCTCAATCGAACGGCCTAAAAGGCTTTTATGTAAGTCACAAACCTATGAAAATTTTACTTCGCCATTCGATGTAAAATCACGGTTATTCGCGGGAAAATCTTTTTTACATGGCCATAACTAATTATTTACGTCAGCATGATAGTAGATTAGGTGAAATAATCCACAAGTGTGTTTGTTCAGTTCCCTATGTGAAGATAGTTGCATCAAATAGCGTATGTAGCAAAATAATTAAGCCAGCCTACAGTGTCATTTAGTAAGGTATACATGCGCGTTTCCAGCTCACAGAACTACACTGGACTTATCCTTAGGCTGCTCGGCCCAGCCCCTACCACTCCCAGCCTTTAACCAACAGAACTGTCTCACTTATAAAATAACTAACATGACCCAGTGCTTTTCGACAGATTTAAGCAAACTTTTGATAAATCAGTTCATTTACGCCGGATGTGGACCAAAATTAGACTAAATTTCAGTTTTTTGTCCCAAAAATTTTCTTGGGTTGAAATAATGGGTTTGAATCTTTCAAATGGCTCTCTTATAAAGAAGGTATGTGTAAAATATCAAGTCGATTTGTCCTGTTACCCATGCTGTGGACTCGTCAAAGTGGCCAAAATTAGCCTGACATTTCTGTGATTTGTTCCTAAACATTTTTTGGGTTGAGATAATGGGTTAAATCTTTTAAAAGGCACTGTCTGGAGGTGAAAATAAGCTCTGTGCTAAATAGCAAGTCAATCAGTGAAGGTGTAGGAACTGAAGCATTGCCTTACTGAACAAGTATAACATATTATGCCTGTTTATTACTAGGTTCGCTTTGGACCTAGCTACTTGAAACTTTCAGGGCTTTCTAATATCAACACCAAAGAGATCCACTCCAAATTTCAAATTGTTCGGCCAGAAAGGAGCTGAGATACGGATACCTGAAAAGCGCGTTTCGTGACGTCCGGTAAACATATACATACTTGGTACCGTTCGTTTTTCTCAACTTGTTTGCTTCTCGGGGCGGAACTCTGCCGCGTTCCTAGATGATAGAAAATGGAGGATGCCTATATATAGGTGATAGAAAACGGAAGATTTCTATAGATGATAGAATCCATAAGATTTCTGCAGGTGATAGGAAACAGAAGATTTCCTTGGGCGATAGAAAACGTCAGATTTCTGTAGGTGATAGAACATGAAAGATTTCTATAGGTAATAGAAAACGGTAGATTTCTACATAATGTGCTATACTGTTCTAAGGATCTCCTCGTCCTACACACCAGGTACAGCGTAATTTATTATGAATTAATGTTAACGTTCTATGTTACAGTTCTCTTCCAATATAAATGGTGGTTACTTTGGTGGTAGTGATTCAAATTGGTTCTAAAATCTTCGGGACGTGCTGATAAAATGGCTGTATAATAACAGGAATAGTTTACATATCCTGATCATGACTCTCTGTAACTCATGCGATTATATAATTGAATGAAATACAAAATTATATTGGTTGGTAATAAATATTGCAAGGAAGAAAATGAGTGACCCACTAGCCCAGAGATTTGCCTACCGTTCCGCCGGACTCACCGTAATCGGAATAACTGGTTCCTCCAGCTCCGGCTTTTTATCTCTCGTCCCTCTACCGCCTCTTTCCTTCTCTGGGTTTTGTCATTTTTTGCTTCTCTCCGATCCCCTTTCTACGGGGTTTGGCCGCCCTTATGAGTCAGACGATACTTACGATGGCGATCGGCCCTAAAATCAGCTGAACGTGGATCCTGACTTGCTTCAACAGAAGAGTTTGCACTGTTTCAAGTGAATCAGGGGACAATAATTATTATTAAATTCAGCGATCGAGAGATGTGAACACATATTTTATAAGCTGTCAAAGGTAAGTGTGAGCCTCAATACCATAAAATGGCGGCTACGTTTCTATAATTATCAGTATAATTATAATTCCTACGATTGATGACATGTGGAATTACTGGCAATTCTTCAAGATTCCACGGCCGGCAAAGTTGAAATTCTCGAGAATACGAGAAAACCTCCAAATGAAGACGAAAATACGCAAAGAAAAATTGTGATAAGTATTAAATGACAATTAAACCCTACTCGTATTTTTGTATGAGCTGCAAATTTTCACACAACGGTTTATTATTTTCTTTACATCGACAGCCTAACTTGGCAAACAGTTTTTATCGTATCTTGAACATTTTTTGTTTTCGAACATTTTTTGTTTTCGAACATTTGCAAAGGGGATGTCGACGTCCAATGTTCTGTTAAAATATCCTGGTGAGCACGGTTGCCAAGTCAGAGATTTTCCCCTTAGATTTAGGGTTTTATTCGCTGACAGGGATTTTGAGGGGGGAAGAAATGTATAAGGTTTCTTTTCAGGGTTATTTTTTCCTAGTCAGGATTTTTACAGGGTTTTTTAGGGGATGAATTTCACTGATAAATCGAAGGTAGCTACAGTGAAACCCCGAGTTTTAGTGTTGCTAATCAAACGATATTGGGAGAGGGTTGCTTGGCCGTGGGGACTAGTTCCAACTTGCCCTCGACGCGAGAAAATTCATGTCTAAAGATGGGGTTTAATCATTCCGATGTGATGAAGTTCTGGGTTGAGGTGTACGTCGCAAAAACAGCACAAAAAACCCTCGTTTCAGGAACGTAGAGCTGTTAGGAGGGTCGCTGATATCGCTCCCTATGCTTCTGTGTACAACCACATCAAATCGAAGCTGAGAGCATCCTCAGACCGTACGTCACTTCCTCCGTCAAGAGGGGATCACATGTGGTCAGTTTCAGCCAACAGAGGAGATTCTCTCTCTGTTCAATGAGAATATGTACGATCATATTTCCAAAGACACTGAGAGGGGTATTTGGGGGGGGGGGGGGATGTATAAGGTAATGTATAAGAAAACTTTTATAGGGTTTTTTTTGTTATTTTTTCCTAGTAAGGAGTTTTTCAGGTTTTTTTTTTTAGTATAAGTCAGGGGGTTTTGAGGAAAAAAGGTTGGCAACCGTGCTGGTAGGCTCCATAACTAAATCAAAATATATTCAAATACATACAAAACTGCACCCGTTTCTCAGCCTGATCCGATCCCACATCCCGAATTTCAAATTCCTCAGGTATTTTCGAAATGGCAGAGTGTCGTGGTGCCCCAATTTTTGATGAGAGGTTTGAAATTGTTTCTTGTGCTTGTTTCCAATGATTCAATATCGAAAGTAGCAAATTGAAACCAATTCAACCAATATTGATATCGCATTGTTGTGCTCCACTCAGGCGGCAGCAACGTTCTCGAATGTTTATTTTTGTACAATAAATAATATTTATTGTACATATTATTTTTACATATTATGTTTTTATTTTATTTTATTTTTCTCATACTTGACCTCCGTCGGCTTCCGGTTTCTCTGGAAGCATGAATGCGTTTTCCTCGCTAGATGTCGGCGGTAGATAAGAAGAACTCGGGAGGCTTCGCCGCATTCCTGCGTTGTCTCCGCGAGCCTTCAAACATCGCCCGTCTCTTTTCTGTACCTTTTCTGAATCCTCCGCTCGCCTTAGAAAACTTGCCGGTGAACTATAAATAATTTTCTCCGCGAAATTCTTAGAGGAACGAGCCTGAGGTGGGTGTTGCTCATACGGAGAATTCCTGGCCGTTGAGGGATGTCAGGGGTTGAAGTGAATTTCAACGTCAATCTCTCCTGAGGGGCAGTGGAACTTTGTTACTCGGACGAGAATGAACAGAGAATATATCGATGTAATTGCTCACCGGCTCTCGCTTGAATTGGCAACGTTCCACAGCTGAGTTAGTAAAAATAAACAGTTGAATTGCTCGAAATATGAAGAAGAAATGTAACAAAGCATTTGTTGTTCTACAGAACAAAATCGTTTTAAGGTTGAATTTTGATTTTGGAAGGTTGATACAGTACAATCTTGATAATACGTTAGTCCGGATCGCTTGGTGGTCCGTCGCCTCCAGGTAACGCCGACATTAAAGTCAACCGTGACAAAATCCTAGAATACTTTAAGACTGCTGAGGTAGACTTGAAGGCAGGAGCGTAGCGTGGCTCTGTACTAATACCGGTGGATCAAGTTCGGTAATGTAGTACGTTGAAGAGTGTGGAGGCGAGCCACTTCAAAAAGTCAACAATTGATGCTGCAAGGCTGGTTTCAACTATTTAAAACCTTCATCCTAAGGAAAATAAATGACTGGGCGGGGGAGACATTACTGGGACACGCTGTTGTGTGAAAAATTGAGAAACTATCTACTTTTATCTTAAGAGTCACATGAATTGCATTTACATGTCACGATTGAGATTTTTATTGGCTCGTCGCCAAGAAAGCGATGAAACCTTTTAGCGAGCGGAGTTGAAATGAGTCGGGAAGCTGTTGGGCGTCGTAAAGCTCGGTCGGTGCTGTATGCAAATGCGGTGACCCGGAGGATGGCGAGGGCTCTGAATTGCAGCTATGACTGTACACGACTCTTCGGAAAGAACAGGTGCGGTATGGTGTGACAGAAGAAGAGAAAATAAAAATAAAATTAAATAAAATGAAAAAGAACAACCGTGTGCTCTCGGCGGATGCGTGCCTGCGGTCGCATACGGGGGGGGACCGTGAGCGTTTTTTGAAGGCAGGTTGCAGGCAAGCAGGTTACAGGAAGGGAGGCAGGTTACAGGAAGGCAGGTTGCGGTGGGTTTGGAGACAACGGGCCGCGAGTAACACGTTGCATATCGGCTTTTCGAAGGGCCCCCGAGTCGGGTAATAGCCGAGAGTATAAGCCACAGGATAAACCGTGGAAGATATGCATCTTACATTGTCGGCACCCCCGACTGCGCGGCCGCGTCCCTCGTCTCCTTCCTGTGCGTGGTTTCTCACCGCCGTTTTACTGTTGCGGTTTTAATTATGCTAAACCGGAGTATCGTTTTGGATGCAATCACTATATTTTTCAAGCCTGAACCTTCCATGACCTCCATCCACGCTATGCCGAACGGCCAAGCTCCAAATTCAGCCCCGTGTGCTCCACATTCCCAATTTGGACGCCTCTGTTGCCATCAGCCCTCATCTTATCTCAAATTACGTTTTATTACCCAAGTAGTTCAGGGAGACAACAAATCACACACTTACCTTATAACATAACATAATATGTTATGATATTATCATAACTAACCATTTCCAACTAAAGACGAAGTATCCGTAATGGTAGAGAACTTGCCGAAATGGGTTCAAAATCAAGGTTCACATTATTCCATAAATATTAGGTACACTTCCAAATTGGATCAGCGAAAAATAAATACTACTTATATTTGTGCTTCTTAAAAAAAAAAAATCTTGAATGTCCTATAGGACCTTTTTTTTAGCGAATTCTGTTTCTGACACACAGTTCTATTTCTTAGAAAAATAGCTACCTATCACAATTATTAAAAATTGCAATTGTAATTAATTAGGTACTCATTCACATTAATTGTGAATGATTACGTATTATTGCCTCTTTAATGTTTAATTGCGATTGCAACATTGCCCTTAAAATAGCTGTAGGTAATAGTGATGTGTAATTTGTCATTTCGATTTGATTTCCCCAACTGTGAATGCGGTCACAGCAGTATGTCGCTTTCGGACCGCTCTTCGATCAACCGTTTTTGAAGAGCACCTCACAAACGTCAGGCGATAAACTTCAGAAATCATAACAAAAGCAGAGTGCCGCGAGCCGGTGGCCCATAAACTCTGGTTACAATACACCCGGTTAGTTTTCATTCAACAAGTGTAATTCCCGTGGTTAATGGCCGGACGGACTAGGCCTCCCTCGGACACCCTTTTGCCCACACGCTTCCCACAGGTTATTTATCTTCGGCGGTCCTCGTAACTTCTCTTCAAACTTCTTCGCGCGTCGGCTGTCTCGAAAATGAAATTGGGTGTCTCATCGCGATTATTACGAACGACCGGTAATCGCAATACGACACGAGAGGTAGTTTAGAAGATGGTAGAATAAACGAAACGGCACAGGGATAAACAAAACGTAAAAATGTCCGGTGAACATCGAAAACGATAGTGTTGTGATTCCTTATGATGGGTTCATGAATCCTCAGTAGAGAAAAAATGGTGTCGAGCAGCTCGAGTCCATTTGATTCAGAACTTCCTGATTGGTTGATGTAGGACGCCCAATAGATCATTAGCCTCCGTCCATTTGGGAGAGTCGTAAATCTTGGTTTACGACGCCTCTTTGAGGTTCACCATTTGATAGCCCATTAACGACACTGTTAGTCCACACGGTTCTTTCGAAAAGCGATGTAAGGTGGTAAACATTTTCTCTCCGACTAATAATCTTCATTCAGTTCAATGGCGGTTTTTTAAGCATCATATTTCATTCGGTCTATACCCCGTTGTAGGATTGAACGAGCTCAATACGCTGTGGAATGCAATATTTGTACAGCATTAACCAGAAGAGAACCAACCACAAAAAAATGAAAAAAATTTGATAAGAACACTATGAGATGGGCGAGATTGATCTACGCTTTCATAAAAAAGGAGCTATTGTTTTGATAAGGCTTTCCCTCCGAAATTTGAATTGGAAAAATTAACGTTTTGATTGAGAAGATAATGGAGTGTTGTGATTCAGCAGAAGACGTTCATGAGTTTATGGAAGGTATTTCAACAATTTAATTGTAGAATAAATAGGTAACTATGCATAAAACTGCTGCTGCACTTATATTATCCCATCTACCATTAATAACCAGAATTTGTCTGGTCGAACACAATTTTATACGTAAAATATGTATATAAAAACGTATACCTAAACATAACATATAAGTTATTTCCTTTCTGAGATTTGACAAAACACTGTGAAAATATAGTCGTATTTTGAAGGACTTGTGAGGGTAAAGTCATGTAGGGTTTCGTTTTCAAATGGAAGAATGATGAATGTTGGTTCGCTAACAACTCATGGTTGAATGAGAATCACCATTAGGGTCGTTGAGAATTTTTCAGAATGGAACCAGCTGAATTGGTTTATCACTCTGATCTTTTTACAGCGTTTTATCAAATCTCAGAAAGGAACCAACCACATATAATTTGATTTTTAAGCGTTCTACTACAGTAATTCCATTTTTTCAAAGTAGGATATGACGCAGAATTCAATTAGGTTTGAGAGGAAAAGAAGACAATCCCAATACAATCAACACCTGACTTGATAACTTGAAAAAACCATGAAGTCTGATTATTCAAAACTAGGAAACTGTGGTTGGTTCCCATTTACAAGTACGTGAAAAAATCCAATAAGTGCATTAGGTAAATAAGAGTATGTTCATCAAAATACTACAACTGAGGCATTTTTTGTAAGTCGCAGTCTACCTATTGCAGAAGAACATACCTAATCTGCTTCATGGTCCATTTGTCTGAATGAACGAGAATTGAGTAATTTGTGCCAGTAAGAATAGCTTAAGAAAGAATGTGTAGGTGTGAGTAATATATTACTCACTTTGTATATACTAACTACAACAGGTAGAAACTAAGGAGGTGTACTAAGTACTACAACTGAGAAACTGTACAATCAATCTCTCCATGATGTTACAACCAGGAAAAACAATGTTTTCCCTCATCATCATCATCAGTAAAGGCGCTATATCAGTCTTCAGGATGCTGTAAGCCCAAACACAACAAGAAGTGTGCAACTTCTCACTTCAGTGATTCGATACTTTGGTCTGCACGTCGATCAGATAATTTTGTGTGTTTTCGGCAAGAGGTGGTGGAGTTTTACAGCCACTGTTTTACCCTCCAGACCTTTGAACGTAGCCCTAAGCTCATTACCGACTAAGTTCATTACTTGACTGAATTTATAATAACAATTGAAGGCGTTTGAAAGTTTTGGTTCTTCTTAGGTCAACCTACCGTGTGTTCTTATGCCGTACCTACATCGTGAGAAAACGATCCTCCCCACGTACGTAGCGGAATGCATTCAGCGCACAGTGAAGTTATCGAGAACAAACCTCCTAGATGAGGCTTCGGCTCCTTACGTAACCGTCAGACGGGACACGACGGGTTATGGGTAACCTTCGCCACGCCGACGATGATGATATAATACAAACATCGCCGGTTTTCCAGCAGCTCTCCCACAAATCATCAACCTGCCGCACGCATTGGAGAACGGCCCTTTTTCTCCGGCCGCACCAACCGACATCAATCCCAGAATGCAAGATTGCCCTGAGGGCCGACTGCTCTTCAACCTTTCGTGAACGGAGACTGATATATTTTCGCTGAAAGATGGAGACGAGCGATATTGTGAAGGGTTGAAACGAGGTGAGAGAACTGGAAGGTTGGTCACGAAACCGAATCGGACATGGCGTCTAAAGAACACTCAAATCATATCTTGATGAATTGACTTGCAACGGTACAGAACGAGGTTGAGTAGACAATGCACACTGATCGAAAGGTGAAACCCTCAACTAATGCTCACGAGACGAAAACGGTGTAAAACTGCAAACAAGGGTTCGACCCCCCCCCCCCCCCCCCCAAATGGAACACGCTGTATCTTCGTTTTCCAAAGGAGCCTCGTGTTCTTTTACGACAAATAACACGTATTGGGCCTACGAGGCCTATTAAGACCTTGCGAATCAAAAGTGGATTTTTCCATTTTTTTTTCAAAAACGATACGTATTTAAGTATTGTATTTTTTTTTTTTTTAAAGTTGCGTTTTTACAAGAGCATACAACGAAGAATCAAAAGAAAAATTATTGCAAAAATGAATGAATTTCAGGACCAAAATTCAACACTAACCGTGTCAAATATAGTGTTGAAGACCATAATATGGCCTTGAAGACCTCTCGTTTTGAGCCATACGGCTAAATTGCTATAACCAAGGAACCATGTTCTAGCCACCCAAGTTGAAGTCCTAAGAAGGCTACATGCCAAATTACACCTTCATAGTGTTAATGGCAAAAAAATAGCTTTAGGAGCCAATCAGCTGATCCGGGGCCTAGACAGTCTCAAGGTCAAGTCCCGAGAATGCCAAATACCAATTTACAGCCTTATAGGGTGAATTGCATAGTAACTAGCTTTAGGAGCCACTCAGCTGATCCGGGGCCAAGATAGCCTCAACTTGAAGTCCTAAGGAGGCTACATGCCAAATTACAGCCTTATAGGGTGAATAGCATAGAAATTAGCTTTAGGAGCCATTATGCTGCTTAAAGTATAAAGTTCTAAGGAGGCCACAAACCAAATTTGAAAATATAGGCAGTTAGGAGGGAATAAATAAAGGTCCTCAATGGAAAGCTCCAGAACAAATAAAATTTACTGAGCTCTTTGAGAGGTCATTCCTGTAGAATTTGACAATCTGGAGTTATCCACTATTGATTCAGAAGGCTTCATTCATCTCTTATTACCTCAACTTGTGTTAAACCAGAAGTCTACGCTTCTGTATCCCACGACTTGAAATAGTTAAAAATTCGTCCCAAGTAACAAACGGAACTCAGCAATGAGATTTTCAGGATATTTTATGAAATTACAGAGCAGGGTTATTCACCTTGCCAATAACTCACGAAATTATAAAAATATACTACTGATAACTTTCTTACTCGAAATTTGTTGAAAACATGAAGATGTCCTCCGCTCTCTCCTCGTTAGCTTTTTTGATATTGATGACTACACGTCGGTCCACCTTCCCTAATGAATGCTACATGGAAACATGTTTTTTTTTTCCCCTCACACTCATTCGAAGTACATTTTGACATCCTATATATTCCGACGGGGTAAAAACGCCAGACGTAGCCGCCCGGTTGATTTACAGTCCCTTTATAACCTTCATATCGCGTATGAATGCCAAGATGGACCCTGGCCAAAAATCGGTTGACCACCCTGCTTTCGGGGTTGGTTGTCACGTTCCAAATAAGCTCTGTGAAAGAATAATAGTTGTTTGGATGTTTCTGCTAGTGTGCGAACGAATTAATGAACTAAATGAATAATCGAACGGGACCTTGCAACAATAGCTAAGGAGCTTCTGTGCGAAAATCTCGAACCTGTTTCCATTCCTGAAACTTCTGCGTTATGCAGCGTGAAAAACGTCCCACGGGAATTCGATCGACTACAATTGGTTTGTCTGGATTTCTCTATGTTATTTAATTCACCACATCAAGTAGAAGTTATCAACGTTTAAGGAGGTATCTAATCCATACATTCAAATGTCTTATACAAGTTATTTCAAAAGCATTCCTTACTAACAATTTTGAAGCAAATAAACTGCAAAAAAGATGCAAATTTGTAGTTTATGTTTATATCACTTTTTTCTTTGCCTACCCATTTTGGAGTCCCAGTACCACAAGAATTTAATTGACAAATGAAGTTAAATATTGTGTGTTCATTCAAGAATGTCATTTCCCAGTGAAAGGATGTTGGAAACTAGCTCAGTGATGGTCTTGAAAATTGTTCATTATATGAACTAATTTCAAGAATATCACTACCTTAACTAATTTACAAGCTACATAATTATTGTAATTTTGTCATAAATATGTAGATTATAAATTAGTTGAGGTAGTTCATCTGCTCTTATACAATTTTGGGTGGAAGTACTAGTTACAGAGAGGGTACTCAGTGGCAGACTGTCTTGACTTTGAATTCAAATAATAAGCGCTCTGACGGTAATTTTCCCCGTTTTTCTCAGAGACGAAAGAAAAGGTTTCTAGCAACAGCCATGAAGAAGAAGAAAAAGGAGGGAATGTTGTAGTGTGGTTAGTGTGGCTGGGGCTGTACCTGGTGCTTTACCCTATGAGTTATTACTTGTACGTACTGACTTAGGCAATCAGAAAGAACCTCCTAGTATCAGAAAGTTACTAGTATTAGAAAGTACTTCCTTTTCATAGACACAAAATTGATCTCAGATCATGAAACTCTGTAACACAAAACCACGAATTTTGTGGTTTGAATCAGCTCTCTTCAAGTAGGTATAGAAATTGGCCTAAAGTTCTATTGTTCAATTTCGATGATTTTTTCGATTTGATCTTTAAGCACTCATTGTCCACAAGTGGCTGATGGTACAAGGCTCAGGCTCCAAAAATGCTCTGAATCAAAATCTACTCAACTCTGCATTAAAAACCCAATTCCGTTGTATTTTGAAGATTTAAACCCTTGTTTTTGACCCGTCAACCTCGCCTATTTTCACATCTCTAAGAGTTTTCTTCTTTTTAAACGAGGCAAAATTCTGCGTAAGTTGGCAAACGAATGGATTTTTTGTAACACAATTTTTGGATTCTAAGTATCTCCCGAAGAAGATATTTGATTGAAGTTTTCTTGGGCATTGGCCATTGGTTTATTATCCTAACTGGAATAGCAAAAATTATCAATAAAAAGTTCCTGAAGTGATAAATGAGTAAATATTAACGGGATAAGTAAAAGCTGTAGGGGAGACCGGGGCTAGTTGGCATAGTTTTTAATTTTTGATTTTTCTAAATTTTTGTATTATACCTAGAGAGATTCTATTGGAAGCATCTGTTACTGTAACCCCTTGGGCAAGTATTCACTCAGGACCCAATAATTAAAAACGTTATAATGGGGCCCGTTCAGCACGTTTCCTAAAGGCTTCCATCTATGCCAACTAACCCCATACACGGGGCTAGTTGGCATACATCATGGGGTAAGTTGGCGTAGGTCGGAGCAAGTTGATATAACAGTGGAATTTATGCGAACAAAGAACCTAATGCGAAGAAAAAACGGGTTTAATTGTGAAATAAAGACGGTACAGAACAGTTTCAGGGTTTCATGTCCACCACAACGGTCTCATTTGGACCGTTCAGTTTGATCACACAACTACGAATATTCCTGCAACTGTGGAGAAATCAAATTCGGTAAGACACGTTTGAACGTCAATATTTGTATCAAGTCTAAAGTTTTAACACTCAAATCTTTCAATATCACACTGTCTGTTAGTAAGCGCAAGGGCCGAAAGGCGGCCTGTGATGGCGGGCGGCCGCGGCCATTCGACGGGCCCTCCGACAGCAATGGCACCGGACTCCCGAGCCCTCGCTCGCCGGCCGGCACCTCCCGGTCGTCGCCTTCTCACAAATCCATAACGTTTTCATTATTTCGGACCGACGGAAGATCCGCCGCGATTAGCTCTTGGGTTATACACACATTTATTTCTGATAATATTTTAACCTATTAATGATTAATAAAATTGAATATACATTTACAATGCATTCAAATAAATTATTTTAAGAATAAATTAAGGTTTTTGTGTTTTTTTTTTCAAATTCTGAGATTTTTTAAAACGAAATTTTCGTTACTTTTGTCCAGTTTCTGATGACACAGAGGTTTTCCTATAAAAATGCCCCCAACACGATTGACCACACTTGAAAACCAAATGTGAGGAGTCATGAATCTCACAGAGAATTTCTGGGCGTTGCTACTGTAGCGTACCTAAGGTAATTAGGTAACAGGTAATTATGATTTTCGTTAAATCGTGGATACTGTAGAGGCGGTCAACTTTACGGAGTTTCCTTTTTATGAGTAGTGAACTGAAAGAGGTAGATACTAGGTCGAAGAGAAAATACGACTCGTATCTACCAACGACTTACCCTGAAGATGGCTTATAAAAGACGAAAACTTGGAAACCATACTCTCTCTTTTTACACCAAACCTCCTACAACCCTTCAAATAAATAACGGTCAAGAAGCCAAGGAGGATATGGACAAAACAGTAATGAAACATTGTCTTGATGGACAAATCAGCATGAAGGTATTGCATAGGCTTGGAGTAATAATGGGTCTCTTTGAGAGAGAAGCTGCTAATGTGTGGATGTGTGGATTTAGTTTAAAAGGGGTTATGTGACTCATTTGGCCCGAACCGAGAATTTCAGATGTCGTTTTCTCTGTGAATCGTAGAGTTAACAAAGTTCCTTTCAATTGCAAACGATTTAGGCTCGTATGAAAACCCCAAAACTGCTAAAACATGAAAATGGCCAAAAATGCTGGTACATACCTAACCTTAAAAAAAAAAAAAAAAAAAAAAAAAAAACTGATCCATTTAGTGTCTAGATGACATGTGTCCAAAAGAACAACAGTTATTTGTTACAGATTACAAGAGGTACCTACACCGTTAGGTACTAAATTGTTATATTTTCGTTTCTGAACTTTTCTCTATACAGCTGTTTCAGGCGTTTTTGTCGAGAAAAAACAATTTGAAACTTTTTAAACGGAAATCAAGAGTTGGGGTGTTTGACAACCGAGTAGTGACGGATTGGCTGCTACAACTATTGGTGAGTTTTGAGGATTGTGATGACGGAAAGAGTTGGGGGGACACAATAAAATACGGATAGAAAGAGGAATATCGAATGGGTGGCGCAGGATGATGAGAGAGGGGGAGAGCAGAATGAAAAAGAAGAAAAAAAGGACTCTACAAAAAGCGATAAGGATTTGGGCATGCGCTGGGTGCTAAGAATCAATGAGCTGGCGGGTCACATAACTCTCGCCGGGTCCATTGTCTGCCGATCCTCATAGCTCTCCAAGATGATCGCTATCACCGACTTCGTGATACGTCCTCACTTATTATTTTTCTGACCTATTCCAGCTTTACACGGTTGCTCCCGGGAGGGGAATAATCCACACGTTCCCGTCTAGAAGACGTTCGGGCGGCCGAATGATTGAACAATACAAACACGACCCGGCGACCTTTGGTTGGGACGGTGGGTGACCTAAAATCCATTTCTGCACACTTTTCATGATGAGGAGTGAAGATTCAATCGGTTTTGGAAATCTATGAAATCCTTAATTGAAAGGCGGTACGAGGGGCGCTCCAGGATGGCCCTCAATCGCTGGTACACGATATTTCCTGGTAGTTCCAGACATGCGGCATGACTTAATTGCGGATTTTGGAACTTAACCAAGTTTACACGATTTATGAACCTTAAAATCCCGAATTCGAACAAATTTGAGACTCTAAATTGAATGGTCCTCCGTTTAAATTCTCTCGTTCAAAAATCTTCCTTCAAAAATCTCACGTTTAATTGAATTTCACAATTGTTGTTGAATTTCAAAAAGGTGAGGATAAATGCATCTAAATCCTCCCAGATAACATTCACCCTCACGAAGGGGTCAGTATCTGGTGTCCACCTGAACGGTAGATGCTGAGGATTCTCACCGACGCTCCCTGGTTCGTGAGAAACCACACCCTTCACTCAGAAAGGAGTTTACAGAGAGAAAATGAGACATATCCACTTACCGAGGTGTCTGTTATTTGCAACGAGTTAGGAATTCCACCGAATTTTAGATGCAAAAATTCTGATCCGATATTCCCTGGTAGTTCCAAATATGTAGCATGAACGAGTAGCGAATTTTTGGAGTAATCTACATTAATTTTGCTAAGTTTCACTCGATTCATAAAACATACCATCCTATATTATAGAACACTTTGGTGACACCTTACTTTTAGATTTCAGCTAATTTTGTAGTTCATAGATTTACGTAGTAATTCTACAAACAACCAATACCAACCACCCACATATTATTGCTTATCACTAGATACCAAATAGGTAGCGGTTTTGAACTGTCTACACGATGCATTTACGATGATCAACCTTCAAATACACACCTACGGACAATGAACATGGCAATCCTACCGGCGCCAACTATGTGGAATTACACTTGAATTGATGGTTGTGATAATCAGAGGGTTGGTACCTAATAATTGGAAAAATTAATTTTCATACTTTGGAACATTTAATCTGACCAATTAAGCAATATAACAAACAATGGAAGTATCGGAATTAATTGCTAGAGAGAAAATGACATAATTTATGGTTCACAGCGAACTTCATGCTCATTTTCAACGTCATACTGATTGTGGATACGAGTGCGTTAACCCAAATACTATAATATTGTACATTCTTAATTGTAATTACAAAACGTCAGTAACTTCATTATGCGTTTTGGGATATCATGGGAGGAGCGCAAGAAGTTCGAAGACATACGACCTAAAATTCACTTGTAATTAATTCACGTTCTAATTTTGTCGTAAAGGCGTCAACTGGACATTCAAACAACCCAAAGTGAATCAATCGTAACATGTAGTCTGGTCTCATAGAAAATCGAAGGGGCTCCCCTAAATAGTGCGTGATATGTAGACTCCGTTATCTACGGGGTAAGTCCTGCTTCGAGATCCCAAGATTAAGTAATAAATAACTCCGAAGGGAACCGGTCCGGTCTCTTTTAGGAGAGTCGGAGGCATTGGGATATATACGGGCACTCTGAGGCATTGGCTGCCACGAAATGAAAATAAAAAAATAAAAAAGTTATTAGGTCAACTCGGAGAACATGACTGGAAATTACGAATGGATGAGTTTTTATAATAGGAACCCAAAACTGATTGGTCGAAATTCAGTGATTTTAATCATACGTTCAATTATAATTCAGACCTTCTGTACCACTGATGGTTGGCTGTGGGCGTCGCGCTCAGGATATCGAGCACACCTAAGAGTTTCGTTTATTATCCAACCGTAGTATGAATACTACGCAGTCCTACATGTAACGGTGTAATTCACACTTGACTCACAAAACCCGGCCACCCACCAGATTGTATAATGATAATCACTTGAAATACGATCTGTATAATCTTTGGGTGTAAACTATTCAACTAATAACTAATTGAATTAATCGCACTATGTAATACACTTTTCTCCCAACTAACTACAAGCGATTTTACTAATTGAAGTATTTAATCAAAATTTATGTATGAATGTTGAATTGAATAACTATAATATATATGATATTATCATATATCCTCATATCATTACGTCCTTATACCTATTCAGTGGAATGGAAAACACAAGGCTGATATTACGAGTGTACCAACTGATTGTGGTTCGAGTTCCGAAGAGAGGATGCGCTTCAGGCGGACATTATTCCAGTACCTTAAATTGAGCTGGTAAAACTAAGCTCACAATCGTTCAGCTTATAATGACTTCACCAGTCGTTGTTGAGTGATTTATTCAATCGAATTTCGACGCCTTATTGGTCGTCCCCTTCAGGACTAATGATTCAACGAAGAGATACGGATGTTTTGCTTATAAAATCCGATAAATCTTACGACTGCCATATAAAATCGTACTAGACTTGTGAATCACGACTTGTTAGCCACATGTAAAATATGATTACCTAAATCGCTCTTATCATTATGCGTGTAGAGGACGATCATAAAGGCGCGGTCTCAACGACGACTTTCTACGGGATATCAAATCATGGATTTCGTAACCTGAAATTTGAGTGAAAAGATGTTCTTCCAGTATATTTTTGGTTTATTATTTCGATAATAATAATAATTTAATATTACTTATTTATAATAATAATATTATTTAGATTTATTATTATTTATGATAATAATTTAATTAATAACAATTCTTCAGACGGTTGTATTTAAATTGAAAGGTAAAATACATTATTAAGCAGTCAGAAGTCAATAATTTGAAACCCACTTTCTGCATTTGTAGAAGGGGTTTCGCACTAACTAGCCTGTGTCAATAATTTAATGTATGTAAATAATGAAGAAGAAAGGCCCCAACACAGTGCCCTACGGGATTCTGACTCCTCCTAAATTTTTGACAGAACTCTGAAATCCATCCATCTTAAAACATGCAACTTCGAGGAAATATGAGGAATAGGTATGAGGAAAATAGGTATGGAGATGTATATGTTTCAACCTTCCATCCAGGCCTTCAGCCCTTGAGAGGACTTAGAGGACCTTAGAGGACTAAACGTGTCCTCTATCTGTGCGGTACGTGGAGAAGAATTGCAAAATAGTGATGTCACAGTGACAGCAATTATTGTCCAATTTAACGATCTCAATTGTGAATCTTTCAACTGATATTCCACTACTTAGCTAATAAGTTGGTCTGCATATTTGACTGCATGACTGCACATCAAATGGAGTCTTGTAGCGGATGAACACTTCGTTAAAGTTAAAAACAAACAAAAATAAATAAAAGCTCCACATGGAAATCTAAAACGTGGAATTGCATGAAAAAAACTGCCTAATGAATGAGCGTGTTTTGTAAGAGACGTGCAGTTTTGCCTGCTGCAAATGTCCAATACTACGAAAAAAAAACTGAGATGTAGATGGATGGTATGGTGACTCGAAGGACCACTCAGTGTAACTGAGAAAAGAAAATACTAATGAGCTAATAATAATAGGAATTGTAGGTGTTCAAATTAAAGGCAAGATTTCGATTGATGAAACATCAACATATAACAGGGTTTATTATGTACTGTGTGCTGGGAGTAGAGTTATTAATGCTTGCAATATATATTATGATAATGGTAACTATTCGTTCAAATTTAGGTGGCCACTTATAGATAAACAGGGATATGGTTGACTAGATTGGGTGACTAATGACTAGAGTGCTATGGACTAGAAGCTGCTAAGACTTATAAACGACTAAATTGGCTTAGCTGGTTGTGGTGATGGCTTCAGTAGTCCTCCAGTCAGAGGGTCTAGGGAAGTTCCTGATGGTCCCAACGATCAGACTCCAGGGGGGTAAATTGGTCAACCGTGTGGTGCAGAGGTATCCCAGCGTCGTCCAACTTCATGAAGTCCCAAGTGGCGGTTATGACAATGGCCACGGTATTTCGAGGGTATATCTTGGTGGTAGGAACTTCGCGTGTAATTCGTAAAAGTTTCTTGAAGGGATGGACGGATAATGGTGGATAACTAAATAATAATATTGCACTGTGGTAGTAGAACGAACGAGATCAAAAACGGTAATGGTTGCCGGTAAGAAAAGGCCGGCGAACCCACGATCTGTCACTGTCAGCTGATAGTTGATAAAGTTAATATCACAGAGTTTATTCGCGCACAATCACATCAATTAGACAAAAATATTCAATAATTTAATATGCGGAAAAGATTTCACTAACAGCTAAATACAGGCAACAAATATATAAGAAAAGGAACATTGGTATGTGGATACTGGTAAAGCATGTGACATGTGGAAGAGATATATGAAGGAATACAGCTAAGAATGATGATAACGGAAGAAGATGAAAGAGAAGGTAACGAAAAGGTTCCGATTATCAGGTTATAAACAAATGCCACATGCAATTATGATGATCGTGTATAGTGGTTGAGTGCCTTGATAATAGTTATGATGCTACTGACTAGATATGTGATTATGGTCGAAAATACGGTAAGCGCAAACATACTCCCCCCTATTTTCGACGATGCCAAGAAGTTAGAGAACTGTGTCCAAGACGTTGATATCAGGAACAGAGATGACTAGATCGGTTGGAACAGAGATGACTAGATCGGTGTGGATGAATCACGAGATTGGTATGGTTCATCAGGAACTGGTAGACGGAACAGCTTTGTGATGAAGTGAACGAGCGAGCAGATGATGATGGTTGCTGGTTGAGATGCTAGAGGATTGCTCAGGAGTCGCATTTGGAATGGTTAATTGGCGCAGAGATAATGTACTGTGCTGGCCTAAACATAAGTTCCATGCAGACCTGCTGAGGACAGATGAATAAGCAGACGAGTTTCCTCTTGGAGGTGGTCTGACTTGCGGGGGCTGTGCAGTTGACGGAGATCCACGTTTGGCAGAGATCGACGTTTGGCGGATAGCAGTAGATGGCGTTGAATGTTTGGAACTTGGAGGGCTGGGTGGAGATCGAAATTTTGGAGAAACGAGTCCTGCAGTGATAAGGGGTTCGTTCACTTGATTGAGTGGGTAGGTACGGACGGAATTCCCACTGTTTGATTTAGGTGAAACAGGAACAAATGGGAAATCTGTTGATTGCGATGATGGTAGGGGTGCTGTTAGTAAAGTGCAGGAGATATTCGACGATGCAGGGAATCCAGGCAGAGATGTCGCTTTTGGAATCCATTGAACACCGCCAGCAGGTTGTGTAGCAGATGGGGTTAATGATATAGATGGATTAGCATCCACAGGCTGAGATAGCGGTTGATCGAAGGCAGCAAAACTAGATGAAGAGTTAAACGTTTGTGGTGTTGATAATGGTACGTTGGTGTAGTCACATGACAATAATGACAATGAGTTATTAGTTTTGTGGGGAGAATTATTGTGGTATCTACCAACAACAACAAACCCAAAAATGGTATTGATCAGGCGAGGTCCGTCCTGACAAATGGTAATGGGAGCACCAGTTACAACCTCAGCATAGAGGTCGGCCCCAATGAGGAATGATATTTCCCCTGGAGTGATAAAATCAGGGTCTGCAAGATTATACGATAAATAATCGTGCCAGAGTGACGAGTGCAATGCCACCTGAGGTAATGGAGGTGTTATAGATGGTACTACAACAGCCTCGGTTTCGAGGGCTGAGGTAGATGATAGTTTTGGAAAGAAGGTTACGTTGATCTTTCCTGAGACATGATTTAATGGGGAGTGGTTGACTCCAGATATAACACCGTTGAATGGACGAGTAGTCTTTCCCAGCTCCTTGGCACATTGCTCTGTGACAAACGAGAACTGCGAACCAACATCAAGAACTCCACGATATTGTTTGAGGTTTCCATGAACATCCTTGATGGCTGCTAATACTGTTCCCAACAAAACTCCATGCCTTCCAGATGAAGTGCTGGAACCTGTGAAGATAGAAGATTCTGCTGCACTATTGCAGTTGCTAGAAGGTACGGCTTGCTGCAATGATGAGTTACTAGATTCTGTTGATGAATTAGTTGACAAGTGAAGGCTAGAATGATGTAGACCTTCACACAGACGACATCGATATTTTGATTGACACTGCTTTGTTTTATGCTGTGGATGAAGGCAATTTCTGCACCCTGGATACAGATTTAACATATCCAGACGCTGCTGAGGTGTAGCCTGGATAAAGCGTTGACAGGAACGGATGATGTGAACTCCCTTACATATAAAACAGGATATAGGAGACTTGGCAGGAGACATTTGACTAGATGATGAATTATTTTGACTAGAAGATGAATGATTCTGACTAGAAGAGGAACGTTTTTGACTAGATGAGGAGTATTTATGACTAGAAGCAGGACCCAAATGAGTAAGTAAGGCATGACTGTTACTCTTAGGAGTAAACCAGTTTGGCGACTTTGGTTTGGTACAAGGAGTGCCCAGAGATTGTGACCCCTGTTTGATGACAGCCGAGCCAGACGTGATTCTCAAGACTTGACATCTATTTTGAATGAAGACCCGTAAGGCATCAAAGGTAGGATAGGTAGTACCAATAATAGATGTTTCAAACTCCTCACGAGTGCTAGGATCCAAGCTTCTAAGTGCCAACTCACAGAGTAAATAATCAGAAAAATTTGGTATTTTAAGGTTCTTTAGAGAGGTAATGCTCTCAGTGACCTTTGAAAGATATTGCTGGAGAGATTCAGCGGTAGGTTTCCCAAGAATGGGTTTGAAAGACAGGAAACATTCCAGATATGAACATGCTAGTTTTCGTTCATCATCATACACCTTGGAGAGTGCCTCCCAAGCCTGCTCAAAATTGGTATCTATAACTGGTATATGTTTGATGGTGTCATATGCTGCCCCTTCCAGGTAGGATACCAAAAAATGGAAGCGCTCAGCGTCAGACAAGGAGCGTTCATCCCTAATCATGGCACAGAAGATCTGCTTGAAGGCAGGCCATTCGGACAAATCACCCTTAAATGGTTTGATTTTGATTTGTGGTAGGAACAATCTTGTTGATACAGAGGTAGGTTGAGCAGAGGTTCTAGAGGTATTACTTATATTCAATGCTGCCATGCTCTGCTCCAGAGACAGCTTATGCTTACGTTGGAGTATCTCCTTGTATCCAAGGGCCTCATAGTACCAGGACTTGACAGTATCCCGGTAGGTACGATCTGTAGCAGTGGGGAAAGAAGGCTCAAGTGAATGACTATCGCTATACTCACAGGCTTCCTCAAATTTGTCCATGAATGATTGGAATCGAAGATCCAATACCCCGCACATACCTAAAAAGATAGTTTGATCGGCTTCATTGTTGATGGCTGATGCCCCTTTGGTCTTCATTGAGTGGATATCCTCCCCAATGTCGGAATATATCCTTTTGAGCTTAAGGATTCCCCTTGATGCGGTGGCAACCTGCATGATGACTAGATGATTCAGATATAGGGTACTGCAACAGAACTTTCGATTGGCAACAGGAAAGGCAAGAGAAAATGATGATTAGGGCGAACTATTATCAAGGCAGTCAAACCACTATAGACACTATTGTGGACTGTAGAAAATTGATGACGATGACCCTTGTTGTGGGTGGGACGAAAATAAGTTTCAATAAATTGGTCAACAAGAACAAGCAAAACAACGATAGATAAACTATGAAAATAAATAAAGGTAAAGAGTCAATAAATAAGTTAGTTGATAATAAATAGGCAAACGTTGATAATATTATGATGTCTGAAACACTCCTTCCTATAGCACAAGTACCTTACGTGATAATATCACAGAGAAACCTAAAAACTAGTTGATGTACAGATATATCACAGTTACGTACTCCTATGTTGAACACCACAACTCAGTTACAGTACAATCACTATCCAGTTGGTTCATATCCGGCTCGAAACGGACCAACAATGTTTTGTAAGAGACGTGCAGTTTTGCCTGCTGCAAATGTCCAATACTACGAAAAAAAAACTGAGATGTAGATGGATGGTATGGTGACTCGAAGGACCACTCAGTGTAACTGAGAAAAGAAAATACTAATGAGCTAATAATAATAGGAATTGTAGGTGTTCAAATTAAAGGCAAGATTTCGATTGATGAAACATCAACATATAACAGGGTTTATTATGTACTGTGTGCTGGGAGTAGAGTTATTAATGCTTGCAATATATATTATGATAATGGTAACTATTCGTTCAAATTTAGGTGGCCACTTATAGATAAACAGGGATATGGTTGACTAGATTGGGTGACTAATGACTAGAGTGCTATGGACTAGAAGCTGCTAAGACTTATAAACGACTAAATTGGCTTAGCTGGTTGTGGTGATGGCTTCAGTAGTCCTCCAGTCAGAGGGTCTAGGGAAGTTCCTGATGGTCCCAACGATCAGACTCCAGGGGGGTAAATTGGTCAACCGTGTGGTGCAGAGGTATCCCAGCGTCGTCCAACTTCATGAAGTCCCAAGTGGCGGTTATGACAATGGCCACGGTATTTCGAGGGTATATCTTGGTGGTAGGAACTTCGCGTGTAATTCGTAAAAGTTTCTTGAAGGGATGGACGGATAATGGTGGATAACTAAATAATAATATTGCACTGTGGTAGTAGAACGAACGAGATCAAAAACGGTAATGGTTGCCGGTAAGAAAAGGCCGGCGAACCCACGATCTGTCACTGTCAGCTGATAGTTGATAAAGTTAATATCACAGAGTTTATTCGCGCACAATCACATCAATTAGACAAAAATATTCAATAATTTAATATGCGGAAAAGATTTCACTAACAGCTAAATACAGGCAACAAATATATAAGAAAAGGAACATTGGTATGTGGATACTGGTAAAGCATGTGACATGTGGAAGAGATATATGAAGGAATACAGCTAAGAATGATGATAACGGAAGAAGATGAAAGAGAAGGTAACGAAAAGGTTCCGATTATCAGGTTATAAACAAATGCCACATGCAATTATGATGATCGTGTATAGTGGTTGAGTGCCTTGATAATAGTTATGATGCTACTGACTAGATATGTGATTATGGTCGAAAATACGGTAAGCGCAAACAGAGCGCGTCATTCTCAAGGCTTCGAATTGATTTGATCAACGCAGAAGGATCTCCCAGCGACCGTTTCGCGTTCATGTTCATGTCAAAAGCACAGACAGTATCTCGAGAAGTCCACCAGACAATTAATTATACCACCGAGTAATTCCTCGGGCGTTGCCACCAATCAAACGTGGTACATGGCAAATCGTTGGAAAACTCGTCAAAAAAAAAGAAGGAAAATGTACGATGATTTATGCTTGAAAGTCTTCGTGTATGTGCTTATTTGACAAATGTTATGATCCAAACCCTCTGATCATAATTAGCGGGAACAAGATTCTCCAATTTAATTACGTCGTTATTTTTGCATCTCTTGGAACTAAGCCAATTATAGCTCAAAAGGTTCAAGCGTCTCACTTCAAACACGATTTGCATTATCGATGACATTAATTCAGGTTTCATTTCTTGGGACATCCTAAAACCTAGCCCCACCCTCTCCTCCGTTTCGCGTTCCACCATGAAAACACACGAAGGGCGCTACAAATATAGTGAAACCTGTCTAATGTGGACTCTGCGTAACGCGGAAAACCTGCCTAATGTGGAAAATATCTCAGGATAATATCTTTCCATTTCCGCGTTAGACAGGTTTTCCACATTTAATGTTCACATCTAATTTAGACGTACAAATGAACTGTTTCTTTGGATCGGGTTGGAAAATATGAAGCCAGAGATACCTATAAATAACTCAATGGATTAGATGAATCAGTTTTTACACTCTGCTGAAACATGTCCAAAAATGCTATGTTAGAACTACAGCGATGGTACAATCCAACTGCGTCATTACTCACCAGTTGAACAGATGCTCACTTTTGTTTAAACTTTTGTGGAAAACTGTGTAAACTGTAAAAAAAACTGTTTAATGTGGAAAATTTTCTGGTCCCTTGAGATTCCACTATAGACAGGTTTTACTCATTTTTCCTCCGGAGTTCACGTATTATTGCATCGTAAATCTGCGTAAAGTGATCCGACAATCCTACATGAAGACCTCATCCGTCCCCGGCAACATTATTCTTCCTACATACGATATATCCCTCCGGACCCGGGCACCGAACGTTCTCATAAAGTCAGATGTCCGAAGAATGTCGAAGAACCGGTTTCCCTTGTGCCCGGATTACACGGGACGCTCTTGATTAAAATGTCCTTTGGGGATTCTCAACGGCTAATGATAAATTGCGTTTTGGCACCGCGGAAATTTATCAAACTTCATACACGCGCAAGTTCAACTCGTGAAGGCCCCAAGAGTTATAGCAGTCAATTTGGTGGAGGAATCTTATTTTTTGTTCTTCCTCTTTGATGTATTACTTCAATATCTGGAGTTGTTGCGAGTCGAGCTCACCGGAGGTAACTAAATTATAACTTGGTTACGACCGTCTAAAGCATTTACCTACTTAGTGAACTTTTAAACAGCGGCATATTATTGAGCAAATCATAGCAACACATTTATATATCCATCCTCTCTGCACTCCACAACATCGATTTATCAAAATTTGATTTAATAATGTTTAAAACGCCATTACACCGCTATGCATGATTTTGTGTGAGATGAAAGTTGTCTGTTTTTTCTCCATGATTTCCAATCGCTGATTTAAAATAGTCGCGTACCTGTAGTTTTCTCCCGCGTTTTGGGGGATATTTCGTTCACTGGTCGAAGGGGCAATTGTGGCACTGCATATTGGCACCTTGTGATTCCTGTGAATCCTTTCCTTTCGGAGTTGGTGGAACCCCAAACCCTCCTCAAAGTGGTTTGTAAAGGTAAAATGTATTTTCGAAAGCGTTTGAATAACCCAAAGATTAAAAAGTATATACCTGTCGACAATTTACTAAGTGCAATACAAAGAGAAAACTATGTTATTAATATAAGGTAGACCGGGGTAAGTGGAACCTAAAAGTCAATAAGTTCAACTTCCGATCAACCTCACTCCCGGAATCCGCCGTGGATTCCTTCCAAATTTTTACCACTTGCTAATCACATATCGCCGAAACATTGATTATCGATCTAAGTGAAGTAACACTTAGTATAGGAGTAAGTCCACAGTCCATAGGGGATTTTCAATTTTCATTTCTCATGCGCATACACCATTCCCGGTTGAACGAGGTTTTCGGTGTATCCTGAACTTGGCACATAGTAAGCCAGTCCTACTGATTCAACAGAATGAATTACTCTGTTCAATAAACAGGCAACGACGTTGGAATCCAAGTGTATCTAGGAAACGATTTTATTCGCACCTATCGTTCGGTTCAGGGCGATCGGAAACCGCCGCTCGATCCGCATCAGAGCAGTAACGACCTAAACGGCAGAGAACCCTCCAAGGTAATAGAGACTTGAACGAGTCCTCGTTAATACAAACATAATGATAAATCGTAGGTGGAATTAGCCGCGAGGAAGGGCCCACTGGCCAGTGCCTTATCTATTGTAAAGTGGGTCTAGGTGTCGGGGGGAACGAGCCATTGTTAGGTCCATTCTCATGTCACATTAGCATAGGTGCAGCCAGTCGGAGCCCGGTGCAGCAGGAGAGAAGGGAGAAATGCATTCAGTAACCTTTAACAACCTTGAACGGAACTGCATTCGAATGCACGGCGAGAGAAGTTTCATCTCGGAAGATCAGAATTTGTTTGCATGAGGTAAAACCGGACGTTGGATACCCGATTCAATATTTTGCCTGTGTGGGAGATTTCGACGTTATTTTCTGTAAATCACAGCTATGTATGCGATATCCTTGTACGTCCCATAAATACGAAATAATTTAAATAACGAGGTAAAATATCGGTTCGTTCGAGAAAGTAACAGGACGATTAGATCATACTAAATTCCTTCTAAAAAACTTCTACTAGTTCATTCGCCTGAATATTGAGTAAATTATTGAATGGCGGAAACGTGGTTCCAGAGGAATTTTGATGTTGTTTAAAAATAGACAACACATTGAGTACTGTCGTCGTTATCGATACTCACTCAGACATGGAGCTTACGCAAGCTCTAATGTCTTGGGAGCCTATGCAAGCTCTAATGTCTTGGGACGCAAGGCCTGGTCTGAATGAGTATCGATAACGATGACAGTAACTCAATGTTTTTTTCAATTTGAAATAACATCGAAATTCCCCACACAATTAACACAACTACCCTAATTTCTCCTTTACATCTTCCTGCCCTGAATACCTACTCCGGTCTACAACGGCATCCCACCATCATACATCCTGCCACCACGATGACAACCACTTCAACAGTCTACAATTTCTACTCTGACGAAGGCGTTTGCCGAAATATCATTATCAAATTGTGAGTTTTTCCTTTTACATTAACTTTCATAGCCGCTCTGTGCCTCAAGAATAATTAATTACATGAATATTACAATTACATAAATTATTCAATATTAAATATTAAAAAATAAATTTTATTGGTATTTACATAATTCATGGAGTTTCTAGAGTTTTTGGACAATTATTTATATTTAAAGACCTGCCAACAAACCCACCTTTTTGTAGATACAAACACTCTGCAAATTCTTGACACAACGGTTCATTATCTTCTTTGTACAGATCACCCTTCTGTCTAGATCACTAGGTCTAAATGTCTAGATCCTAAATGTTAGATTAATTATTATTATCAATTATCACTAATTATTAACAATTTTATCAAGTACCTAGTGAAAATTATTATAATTTATTGTTAGGTATTAATAATTCGTATTTATTATTAATAATAATAATTATTATTAATTATGATTAATTAATACGATATAATTCTGGGGTTTTTAATACTACGTCGGTAATAATTTTTCTATAAAAGAAGTACCTACCAACAAACATTCGAAATTACCTTCATTTCCGTAGCACGAAACGCACCTCAGAACAACAAACTCGACATCACTTAAGCCATATGATGATCCAAAGAGCTTGTTAGTATGAAAATGGACCTGTATTTCAACATTTTGATTCACGATCGGGTTGTGAGGCACAATCTTTGAGCCGTCATTGTGAACGAACGGCTGGTCGTACAAAGCTGCGGATGGTCTTAAAAAATTCTACGGAACAAACTCTATCTGAATATGAAATAAAAAACATACCGTCCTATATGAATTTTTCGAGATTTGAGATTTTCAAATTTTCAAAATTCGTTTTGAACCCCTTCCCCTTCACCTAGGGTTATGAAAAGTTTCGAGGATCATTGTGCGCCGTACTTGTTGGCCTCCTGCTAGCCGTCTTACGTCATACGCTCGTGCGTCATAGGCTCTGACGCAATATTTGGCCTCCTGCCAGCAGTCTTACGTCATACACTCGTGCGTCATAGGCTCTGACGTACTTGTTGGCCACCTGCCAGCCGTCTTACGTCATACGCTCGTGCGTAATAGGCTCTGACGCACTTGTTGGTCTCCTGCCAGCCGTCTTACGTCATACGCTCGTGCGTCATAGGCTCTGACGCACTAGTTATCCTGCCAGCCGTCTTACGTCATACGCTCGTGCGTCATAGGCTCTGACGCACTAGTTATCCTGCCAGCCGTCTTACGTCATACGCTCGTGCGTCATAGGCTCTGACGTACTTGTTGGCCTCCTGCCAGCCGTCTTACGTCATATGCTCGTGCGTCATAGGCTCTGACGTACTTGTTGGCCTCCTGCCAGCCGTTTTACGTCATACGCTCGTGCGTCATAGTCTCTGACGTAATGGCCCGCCGGTCGCTTGTGTTCTGACGTGATCTGAGGGAAAGGGTGAATCAAGGGAACAAATTTTTCCCGTTTCAGTTTATGTGCCAAAGCAAAGACATGAAAATGTCAAAAAAATGTGTAAATAGGTACCTAAGCCCAACTGTAATGTCAATTTTCTGACAATGAGTTTTCGACTATAGTTTTCATACCTTTTTACTTAAGTACTTATTGCAATTTGAGACAGATAATGAGCTGTTTGCAAATAAAAAGTCTGATAACTACTTTATTACATCTTATTAATCTATTTTCAAGTTCCGATTCACAGTTGAATGTATTTTATTTAGATGTCGTACCTAAAATTCGAAAACGATGGAATGACGAAACCTGTCGAGTACTGACTCAAGTGACACTGTCGACTTCTAACACATGTAGGTCGACTACTAGTGCAAAACCATGTCGACTACTGAAGAAAATGTTGGTCACTGGTATCGACTACTACCTAGAGCATTGGGATTTTTTACAAAACTTGTTTTTCCCTTTTCAAACCATGTTGAATAATATTTCCCGCTGCCAGGTCTTTTAGGGAAGGATCTTGGGTACACAACGAACAGGTTTGCAATGAGAAAGAAACCGAGTGAATATTGAAATGTCATCCATTTCTGACCTATATTTAAAATTTCAAGTATCTAGCTCATCATCAAAATTTAATTTGTTTAAACAAATAGGTATTATTTAAACAATTTTACAGACAAGAAACCGAGTGAATATTGCATTGTGATCCAGTTCTGACCTATTTTTAAAATTTCAAGTCAATAGCTCAGCATCAAAATTTAATTTGTATTATTACAAAAAGGTATTATTTAAACAATTTTACAGATGAGAAACCGAGTGAATATTGCAATGTGGTCTATCCCCGACTGACGGTTACAATTTCTAGACTGTAGTTTACCTGGAAGATGAAACACTAGGTCTAAATGTCTAGATCCTAAATGTTAGATTAATTATTATTATCAATTTTATCAAGTACCTAGTGAAAATTATTATAATTTATTGTTTGGTATTAATAATAATTATTAATACCAAACAATAAATTATAATAATTTTCACTAGGTACTTGATAAAATTGATAATAATAATTAATCTAACATTTAGGATCTAGACATTTAGACCTAGTGTTTTTGTATTAGTTATTTGTATTTATTATTAGACCTAGTTATTTGTATTTATTATTAATAATTATTATTATTAATTATGAATAATTAATACGATATAATTCTGGGGTTTTAATTACTACGTCGGTAATAATTTTTCTATAAAAGAAGTAGGTGCCTACTGTGCCTACTATCCTAAATGTTAGATTAATTATTAATATCAATTATCACTAATTATTAACAATTTTATTAAGTACCAAGTGAAAATTATTATAATTTATTGTTAGGTATTAATAATTCGTATTTATTATTAATAATTATTATTATTAATTATGATCAATTAATACGATATAATTCTGGGGTTTTTAATACTACGTCGGTAATAATTTTTCTATAAAAGAAGTACCTACCAACAAACATTCGAAATTACCTTCATTTCCGTAACACGAAACGCACCTCAGAACAACAAACTCGACTTAACTTAAGCCATATGATGTTCCAAAGAGCTTGTTAGTATGAAAATGGACCTGTATTTCAACAGTTTGAGTCACGATCGTGTTGTGAGGCACAATCTTTGAGCCGTCATTGTGAACGAACGGCTGGTCCTACAAAGCTGCGGATGGTCTTAAAAAATTCTACGGAACAAACTCTATCTAAATATGAAATAAAAAACATACCGTTCTATATGAATTTTTCGAGATATGAGATTTTCAAATTTTCAAAATTTGTTTTGAACCCCTTCCCCTTGACCTAGGGTTCTGAAAAGTTTCGAGGACCATTGTGGGGTTGGTAGAAACCCATAAAAAAAATTTCGTAATTTTAACTCAACGCTAACTGGGCAAAGTGGCGCGGACGGCGTACGGCGGACGGCGTACGGCGTACGGCGTACGGCGTACGGCGGACGGACGGATTTTGGTTTATTATCTTCGATAATGAACCATTGGAATCGCCCAAAGAAAAAATTTTTTTAACCCCCCCTCAAAATTTGTTGGTTTACGTTTCAAGATACGTAGATTCAGAAAATCGAATAAAAAAAAAAATCCGTCCGTCCGCCGTACGCCGTACGCCGTACGCCGTACGCCGTACGCCGTCCGCCGTACGCCGTCCGCGCCACTTTGCCCAGTTAGCGTTGAGTTAAAATTACGAAATTTTTTTTATGGGTTTCGACCAACCCCACAATGGTCCTCGAAACTTTTCAGAACCCTAGGTCAAGGGGAAGGGGTTCAAAACAAATTTTGAAAATTTGAAAATCTCATATCTCGAAAAATTCATATAGAACGGTATGTTTTTTATTTCATATTTAGATAGAGTTTGTTCCGTAGAATTTTTTAAGACCATCCGCAGCTTTGTACGACCAGCCGTTCGTTCACAATGAGGGCTCAAAGATTGTGCCTCACAACACGATCGTGTACCAAACTGTTGAAATACAGGTCCATTTTCATACTAACAAGCTCTTTGGAACATCATATGGCTTAAGTGATGTCGAGTTTGTTGTTCTGAGGTGCGTTTCGTGCTACTGAAATGAAGGTAATTTCGAATGTTTGTTGGTAGGTACTTGTTTTATAGAAAAATTATTACCGACGTAGTATTAAAAACCCCAGAATTATATCGTATTAATTGATCATAATTAATAATTATTATTATTAATAATAAATACGAATTATTAATACCTAACAATAAATTATAATAATTTTCACTAGGTACTTGATAAAATTGTTAATAATTAGCGATAATTGATAATAATAATTAATCTAACATTTAGGATATAGACATTCAGACCTAGTGATCTAGACAGAAGGGTGATCTGTACAAAGAAGATAATGAACCGTTGTGTCAAGAATTTGCAGAGTTTTTTTATTCGATTTTCTGAATCTACGTGTCTTGAAACGCAAACCAACGAATTTTGAGGGGGGTTAAAAAATTTTTTCTTTGGGCGATTCCAATGGTTCATTATCGAAGATAATAAACCAAAACAAGTATCAAGCTCATCATCAAAATTAATTTTGTTTAAACAAATAGGTATTATTTAAACAATTTTAAAGACAAGAAACCGAGTGAATATTGCATTGTGACCCAGTTCTGAACTATTTTTAAAATTTCAAGGGGTTCAAAACGAACTTTGAAATTTCGACAATGTCATATCTCTAAAAATTCTCAAGAAACGGTGTAATTTTTAGTTCACTTTTGAATGACCTGAGGAGGCCAACAAGTACGTCAGAGCCTATGACGCACGAGCGTATGACGTAAGACGGCTGGCAGGAGGCCAACAAGTACGTCAGAGCCTATGACGCACGAGCTTATGACGTAAGACGGCTGGCAGGAGGCCAACAAGTACGTCAGAGCCTATGACGCACGAGCTTATGACGTAAGACGGCTGGCAGGAGGCCAACAAGTACGTCAGAGCCTATGACGCACGAGCGTATGACGTAAGTTGGCTGGCAGGAGGCTAACTAGTGCGACAGAGCCTATGACGCACGAGCGTATGACGTAAGACGGCTGGCAGGTGGCCAACAAGTACGTCAGAGCCTATGACGCACGAGCGAATGACGTAAGACGGCTGTCAGGAGACCAACAAGTACTTCAGAGCCTATGATGCACGAGCGTATGACGTAATACGGCTGGCAGGAGGCCAACTAGTGCGTCATACGACGAGACCTTTTATGTCTCTGCGCCCCCTCCCACACCCACACCGCGTACCTCGTACTTCATTTTGGTTTATTATCTTCGATAATGAACCATTGGAATCGCCCAGAAAATCGAATAAAAAAAAAATCCGTCCGTCCGCTGTACGCCGTCCGCGGCACTTTGCCCAGTTAGCGTTGAGTTAAAATTACGAAATTTTTTTTATGGGTTTCGACCAACTCCACAATGGTCCTCGAAACTTTTCATAACCCTAGGTCAAGGGGAAGGGGTTCAAAACGAATTTTGGTACGACATGGTATGAGTATGGTATGGTATATTATTGTATGTATGATTTAGTATAGTACAGTACGGTATGATAGGAAAGAAATGGTATGATTACGGTGAGAATATGGTATGGTGCCGATTCGCAACATAGTCTGGTATAGACAGAAGGGTGATCTGCACAAGGAAGATAATAAACCGTTGTGTCAAGAATTTGCAGAGTTTTTTTTTATTCGATTTTCTGAATCTACGTATCTTGAAACGTAAACCAACAAATTTTGAGGGGGGATTAAAAAAATTTTTTCTTTGGGCGATTCCAATGGTTCATTATCGAAGATAATAAACCAAAAGGTGGGTTTGTTAGTCGGTATGTGTTAAACAAGTAGGTATTGGTATCACTTAACAATTTAGTTGAAATCAGCTGTTCCCGAGTATGAAAACTGTCCTGAAGTTCACTTTATTGACGATTCCTTTCGGTTCCACCTCCGAGTTCACCTTGGGGTCACTCCAGATGGTCATGAACAATCTGAGCCAAAATCTATCCAAATTTATATTTAAAAAACGATGTACTCGTACGCACAGCTTATTTGATGATTCGGAGCAGTCGCGTTTGAACATATCAACCCCTATTTTGCTTCCCTTCCAAGTGTCAAGGATAACCTTCGTCCTAATTGGAGCCCTTACACCGAATATGAAATGAGTTTGGTCAATTTTGTATGGGCTAAGTGCCGCTTAAGGAGGAAGGAAAAATTGGTTAAATTCGAAATTTGGAAATTATCCCAGATTTGTTTTCTTATTTTTGAGGGAAAATTCGATTTTAACGGTTTATTATTGTATATGATAAATCTGAATTTCATATTCGACAAAACCGATTTTGTTTTGAAATTTTGGGGTGTGCATATTGGATTTAAATTATTTTCCAATCTAACTTGGAACATCCTACTTGCATATTAAAACTCCTGAAATCATGAAATAGGTTTGTCCTATTTGCAGTTTTCAGTGAATTGTCTTCGTTGAAAAGCCCTAATTTTCGCTCCAACCACCACCGTACTGTCTTCATCGCATATTGGTCTGTTCCAATACGTTTCAAAAGCCTTCTCGTACTACGAATTTCGATCAAGTTGGACCAACTGACCTTGAACCCGAGGCACAAGCAAACCTTGTGAGAATATTATGATTCCGTCACTTCATACCGCCCTTGAACCGGCGGTGTTGTACTAAGTTAAGCGAAGTTAGCAATAAATCTTGTGCAGTGCGACTGGTTAAGTGGAAGAAAAAAAAAATTAAAAAATTCACAAACGTCTCACGTGAGTCGGACTGCTCTGAAGTAACCTCGAGGCCTAAGTAGGTTATTTTAAACTTGAAAAGCACGCGTGCCTCGGATTTAATCTCGTTGCGAAATACTCCTCGAGACCTTAGTCAAATATTCAGCATCATACCAATATCATTTGTATTATATGATGTGAGTACACACAGAACTTAAACAATATCAGATATTCGTAGATTCTACAAATTACCACAACTTTTATTGTAATTGTGTGCCCACAATTGTAGTTGAAACCTCGAATACATTGGTGGATGTGGTGACCTTTCCAGTTCACAATGTAGAAATTACTTGGTTTCAATATATTACAATGTGCAATCAAGTGAGGCGTGAAATGATCCAAAGCGAATGAGTGGATCTATAAAGCACTTCAGCTCAAAATTGTAGCTCTAAAATTCTAAAATTTTCAAGCTGAAGAATAGTACTGTGTGAGATTTTTTTGACCGTCAGTAAGAATGATGTTGAGGGATGTCGAGGGTCGGTCAAATGAAAATTGATTTATGTGCCAACGTTTCGAAGAATATATTCCTTCATCTTCAGGGCAGTGTACAAGATGGAGTTGGACTCCAACAGGGAAGTTCTTGCCTCCAGATTACTCCAGTTACTTTTGTGATCTGGAGGCAAGAACTTCCCTGTTGGAGTCCAACTCCATCTTGTACACTGCCCTGAAGATGAAGAAACATATTCTTCGAAACGTTGGCACATAAATCAATTTTCATTTGACCAACCCTCGACATCCCTCAACATCAGTAGTGTTATTATTCATTTACTCCTACTATTTCCTCTGATGAAAACTACTCTATTCGTGTATCGGGTTATAGAACTGATACAAACATAATATATACCGAATACCACACAAAACCCCGTTCAAAATTATCCAAGTGGTCAGAGTTGGGCAGTTTATATTTTGGGGTTCAGAATCGATGAATTATGTTGATTTCAAATAAATAACTATTATTTGTAATTTCACACAATTAGGCCTCACAACCGTAAACCTGTGGTAAATTCAATGCTACTCACTTTGTAAATAATTACACTGTGACCAAGACAGAAATCTCAGTATTGTTTGGTTTAAGTGGTCATATTGAAATGATTCCCCCATTAGAAATGTGTGATGACACGACTAATTTATATTGTTGATGCAGCTCAATACGATAACGACGCCGCCAGAAACGCTCAGGTGTTTTTTTAAACCCTTTTTGGTCAATTTTCATAGTTCGGTCGCGTCTGACACTTCAAAACACAGGCCGACGGCTGAAGAGTTACAGGCGACGAATAACTTTAAAAGTGATTGATATGTGCGGTCAAAGACGTAAGAGGTGGGTGCATGTGCATTATAGTAAGCCAAGAGCATCACGCTCGATCCGTGCTCAGGCTGCGAGATAAGGTCCGCATGAGGTCTGTCGGCCCCGCGCTCGCGCGGTCCTAATAAACGAAATAATTCACAGAGTTACCCGAGCGTGGCTGGTCAGAGATTTTTGACTGAGCGCTTTGTTGTGCTGAGTAATGGATTTGGCTCTATCGGAAACATCATGTTTTACGCCCTCCATAAGTGGACGTTCCAAAACGCTCAAAGTAGGTCTTCAGGTCCTGAGGAACACACACGTTCCGCCGAACGTAAGTGAATTCAAGTCATGTCGTCGAAGGAGTTACAATGTGCCTGTTTGAATAGTTTCATTTGATTCTTCCCGTTGAGTTACCTCAGGGCTGATCCACCTGCCCCAATGCCCTTGTCATACCTGAATAAGAACGATGCGAATCTGTGTAGTTCACTGTTCTGTGCACAATAATACATATTATACTTGTGATTGCGTTGGTTGAGGTAATGTCAAGTGAACCTACAGTGACTCACAGTACGTCTTCACAAAAACCTTTAAAGTTCTGAACATTAAGTAGTACTTGTACCTTCCCTATACTATAACTGCTAACCACAACAATATAACACTGCCATCGACAAGAACTGAATTTACGTACAACTCAAGTTCTCTTGAGTAGAGTATTAAATTATTTTATTATAACAATATCAATCCCGCGGATTTTATTTTGGGCGCTATTTGCAATTTCGCTTTTGATTTTGGGCGTTTAATTATTTTCTTCTCATACTTGACATTATGGTTTTGCCAGTTTACAAAAGTCCATCCGAACTTCCTTACAGGCAGGCATAAATGAATATCGTTCAGAATGTTAGCATTTTCCCTCATATCACAGTTTTTAAATTTTATTTTCACTATTTAAACGTTATTTTGTATTAACAATGATTGTTATTAATTCCAGGCAGCAAGAGAATTGAGCGGTGAGTTGGAGGACCTTATAACTGGCGCAGATAATGGAAGACTGGTGGTTGAGACGGAACGAGAAAATGTCTCCTGACATCGAACTATTGACATTCTGATTCTTCAAACTACCAAGTCGAATGTGTTTGAAACTCGACTGTGTTTGAAGGTCGAATGTGTTTGAAACTCGACTTGGTAGTTTGAAGAATCAGAATGTCAATAGTTCGATGTCAGGAGATACTCTCAGTAGACACACTTAATAAGTGAAATCAGCCATTAGAGATGATTTCATGAAATGTGCATATCGTGATTTGAGAAAACGGGATTTATCAGAGCTTTTATCTCTGCGCGCCTCTTGAGGGACACATTTAGAGTAATTTCCCTATTAACCCGAATGAACGGAATCACTTTGAAAGAAGTAGTTATGGTATTTATATTTGAATAATGGAAGCCCATCATCTTTTAAAAGACGATCAGGATGATAAGGAGCCATGTAATTAATAATTAAAATTAAAACGAGGACAAGATATAGGACATCAATTATTGATGATGATCGTCATTATCTAGTTCTTGTTTTAAAACACTGTATAATTCATAGGTTCGTGTCAATTACGACAGACCTATTTCAGGATCGCTCGTATACGACTAGTGTATAAGTATTTATATAATTGCTGATGAAGTCAAATTTAGAATTAGTGTGTATGAGTTCAATATTATGTTACAACATTATAAAATTACAATTGTAAATTGGTTCATCGATCTTACATTTGAACACTCGCCGTTCGGGAGGTCTTATTAAAATATAGTACGTATCACAGGTAGTGTTACTGTTCAGAATGATGAGAAATAACAATTCGCTTTTACTTCATAACTTTGCTCGTACTAGAATAATGTGTTGTTTGTAATTGATATTGCTGAATACATTGTAATGAAGCGTGATTGTCTGTACGCATTGTATGGGTTCTTATTATAATTTCAGGACAGAACAACAAAAATTATATTTAGGTAGAAAATGCGTTTTAGGCTGTAAACACCTCATTATGTAAACAACCGGTATGGAATTTCAACTGTGGCCTTATTATTCAACACACAGTTTGTAGTTATTAAGGTTTTAATTCGGCTGTAACCGAGTGAATACACCAACATTATTCGAGTTCATCTCAGCTTACAATACATGTTCAATACATCAATGCCTGCATTGTCCACATTCCATACTTCATATAATCCGCCATATTGTAACGTGAATATTCAATTTATTCAACATCCGCTCAACACGGAAACGGTTCGACGATTTGTATTCGTCTACCATCACCATAGTGAAACTCAACATTAGGTAATTAGGATAAAGAAAATCAACAGGAGTTAGTTAGAAAATCAACAGTAGTTTTATCAACAATGTTTAGGAGTACCTAATCGCTGAATTGAAAACAATTAAATGCTTTAATTATTATTCGTGATAATCTTGATTAGCTGATTTCCAAATGCCGTTATTTCAATTTCTCTAGGTTTACCATTGAGCAACATTTACCGTTTGGTCTAAATCTGCCGAAAAACCACGAAAAACGCTTATACGGATTCTAGAATATTTCCAGTTCCAAAAGCCCTTAATTAGTATATTAGATTCTCTAATGGCCTTGACCGGTCCTTCCTTCAAAGCTGTTTCTCATTTTTTCCGTATTATTTCTTCATCAAGAAACGCTTCAAATTAGCTTTTATCATGTGGGGAGCATGTTACCCGGCTCTTGTCCAATAACAACCTGCCCTTGGGGGTTTTACAAATTAGTGCATCCCTCTCGGCTGAAAGCAGTATTCTAGAATCAAAAGCCGTGAAAAACCTGCCACGGTTCCATAGGCCTTTATTTCCGAATTTCAACTTGAAATAACTTTCTGTTCAACAGTGAATTTGATGCTGTTTCTGATTTGAATTTCAATTTGATGCAGATATTGTGATTTAAAAACATTAAAAAGCTACTCGTTTACGTATTTACTGCACGTAGAGTTGAGTTCAATGAGCCAATGGGATTTTTTGTTATGTAGGTTGTGTTTGTTTTATTTTTCTTGTACTATTTTCAACATTTTATAACGTCACTTTGAAGCCAATTCAGCCTAACACAAAATTTGAACAAAATGAAGTTAAGACACGTCCTTATTCAAAATTGGAATAACTAACATTCATATTCCAAGTTCCCCATCCTTGTTAGGTAGGGTCCCTTCAGTTATAGTGCAGAACTGAGAATTAGCATGATTATATTTCAAAGGCTGATACATTAAATTTGACTGTGATACTAGTTTACCAAGTTTAATCCAACTTTCGATCGGAGCAATAATTCATAAAATCAAAGCAGCATTCTTTGGGGAGCAGTCAGTAAGATTTATGTAGTAATTTCAGTGTGAAATTACAGCTAGTTAGGGAACAACAGGCTATTTTTTAAGTGTGAAGTTAGGGTATGTTATTATTATATTATTGTATGATTAATAGATTACTATATCGTGGAATATGTACTGTTTTCAATGAGGTACTTGAGATTTGGTTGTTTGAAGAGTACTTCTATTATTTTACTTTTAGGTACTATTTGTAAAATGTTATATATTACATTTTGATGTTTCTGTATGATTATATTGAAATTTCATCCACGGCGAAATTGGTTTTAACGTATAATACGTTTTTAAGGAGATCTATTTACCAAAAACCGACCCCACAAATCGTTAAGAAATTTTTGTAATGATTTCCGATTAACCAAACCGTTGCTGCAATAAAACTTTTTATGTTCACCGTACATAACTCTGTGACTGTACGATTAGCAGAGCTACAGGCATAACAGTTCTCATGTGTTGTTTACAAACTACTGATCGTGAGTGCAGAAGCATCCACTGTAACGGTAAAACATAAAAACGCATTCTACGTTCCTCAGTGTTGCGCCTGCAGGCGAGTTTTTTGTACTTACTTTTGTAATATTACTGGTATTTTTTCAATTTTATATACGACATCATGATGTAATTGTACGATTATTATCAAAATTTCATCGGTACCAAAGTTGATTTTGTGTCAACTTCTCATTTTCTTTCCCTCATCCGAAATACCTCACAACACACCAACGGTGACCAATGAATCCTTTCGTTCGAAACTGAAATATGAAACGCTTTGTTTCGCCTTGTGCGATTAGCGCTAATTATTGTTTCATTGAGTAGTTACAAGTGAAAAATCACTGTACATCGTGGGATCTGTACTGTTTTACACGGTACTGGATATTGGGTTAAATGGGGTTATCTTAGGAGTACTTGTGTCATTATACGTGAATTTTTGTGCAATTTCATAATGATTTAAACAATTTGATTTTTGTATTTATGGCATCATTATTTTATGATGTTATTGTACTATTATTAACAGACTTTCATCGATTGCCAAGTTGATTTTCTATCAACTCCTTGTTTTCATTCCCTCATCCAAAATCCCTCACAAATCACCCCTGAATAATTTCTTTAAAAACTCAACATATGAAACGCTTTGTTACGCCCTGTGCGATTAGCGCTACTTATGGTTTCATCGAGTAGTTAAAAGTGAAAAATTACTGTATATACAGTATATATTATACTGTATATTATATACTAATATACGTTACTGGATATTGGGTGAAATGGTGTTATATTAGGAGTTTGGGTCATTTTGCTTACTGGTATTTTTTTCAATTTGATACAGATTAATAACTTTTGGTTTTTCAATGTCCAGCGCCATTATTTGATAATGTTATTGTACGATTATTATCAAACTTTCATCGATTGCAGAGTTGATTTTGTGTCAACTCCTCGTTTTCCGTCATCCGAAGTCCCTCACAACCCACCAATGGTGACCCCTGAATCCTTTAAAAACTCAAAATATGAAACTCATTGTTTCGCCTTGTGCGTTTAGTGCTCCTTATCGTTCATCGAGTATTACTAGTGAAAAATTACTGTATATCGTGGGATCTGTACTGTTTTTATACTGTACTGGATATTGAGCGAAATTGGGTTATCCTAGGAGTACTTGTGTCATTATACTGGCTTTTTTCAATTTTGATTTTTTCTATTTATGGCACCACTATTTCATGATGATATTGTACGATCATTATCAAACTTTCATCGATTGCAGAGTTGATTTTGCGTCGACTGTCCGTTTTGAAATCCATCACCCCTGAATCCTTCCCCTCAAACGTCAATATATCTTTAAAAAACCCGTTCGAAAAACCAAAAATACACGGGCTGTATGTCAGTGGAACAAGGTGTGGAAACAGGGAAATCAAAACAAGGAACGACCCTCTCCCAGCAGTTAGTTTGGATTGGGGTAGTTGGTTGAGAAGGGCGAGAGCTAGCAGTAAGGTGGTTCATAAACCAGACCCCCCACCCATCACCCTCAACCCCGCCATTTCCCGGTCTTTTCCTACCGGCTCCATTCAATTTTACCCACTTTCCTCCCCCATGAAGGCACTTTTACTGTGATAACACGATCTTTTACAATCGGTTTTTTATGTAGCGGGTTTGTAGTAGGTGGAAGTACGTGTACGTGTACGTGGACGTAACGCAGGTGAAACGGTTATTTGGTGACGTTAAATAATTCGTCGAAACGACATAAACTGGACGTAAACGTGTTATTACGGCATCACAATTGGTTGTAGAAATTCACCCGAGTTCAATATCAATCAAGTTGCGGTCTTGAGACGATGCTATCGACGAAATTAGCATAGGAGGAGCCCAACACATAAAATACGAAACATCTCGAACCTTATTAAGTTATAAATTCCGTCTGTTGAGGCGATCGAAAAAGAGAACCGTTCGCGCGATAGGAAGGCGTGTACTAGTCGTAAACTTAACCCTATAACCCACCACTTTGTAATGGCATAATGGTTTGTGGTGTAAATAAAACAAAAAAAAAGTGGAAAAGAAACGGTCGTAAAGATGGGGGCGCCTTCGAAGTCTTTCATTACCGGATACCGTTTTCGGATGGTCTTAAAGAGGAGGTTGGATTGAGACGCCCGAGACCTTCTTTATGAGGGAGATCGAGTGTCTCGATAGCTTTCGTTAGTCGGGTTTAAAAAGAGGATGAATGAAAATGCAATTTCGCGTCAAAATTGAGTGATTTTTGAGACGTCAAAAAAACGGTGCGGTTTGTTGTTTGTAAGTACCTACAGAATTTTGTTAGTGGGGGTTCGTTTAGAGGGGAAAAAATGTACACAAAAAAATACTCACCTTTTTCAGGGCAGCAACGAAGTGATTTTGAGTCGTCTTCACTCCGTCGGGTGTCCTGTTTTTTTTTTCGCGGTTTTTTTCGATTGAACGGATTTTTTGGGGTAGAAAAAACGAAATTAGGTGAGTTGTAGAGTGCAGCACACGCGGTGTCAATGAAGGAAGAACGTCGAAAATTTAGGTTTAACAAAAAAAAAGGACGAAATCGAGGTGAGAGGGGGAAGAAAAAACTACGAAAGGATGTTTTGGATCGTAAAGTTAAAGATACGAAAGTGGCGTGCGGTGTCAGTTGCTGGTCTGCTTGACTGAGAATGGTTTACGGTAGAGGGACCAGGGAGGACGGCCATAAAGCAAGAGCGGCGTGCGACGGAGAGGGCGATACCTCGCGAGAGAGAGACGGTGATAGAGGCGGGGAGTGGGGGGTGATCCGAACTTCCCCTACCTTTCCCCTCCACCAACCCCCCCACCCCTCGGCCATATGTGTTTGCTTTATTGCGCCGACTCAGAAAATGTTTCTCTCTCCTTTACCCCCACTCCCCCTCGAAGGATCATCGCCTCTTCGTCACTCCCGCACCTCTTCGTCGCACAGCGGTCGTATCTCACGCGACCTCCTTCGTTCCCGCTCTTCCCCAATTGTGCGTTCAATTCATTTGTAGACAATAGTAATTATATATTAATTAACTCACTGTAATTTGTTATCTTCACTCTCGACAGTTAACACAAAAACTCAGCGAATTATTGACACAACCGTTTAGTATCTTCTTTGTACAGATCACGCATCTGTCCAGATACCTAAATAATAATAATAATAAAACCATTTATTGTACAAAGGCCGATTGGCCCATTTAGTACACATGAATTACCTATATGAAATATATAAATTACATAAAATAGGTAATCCAAAAAGTTAAGTATTTAAGCAAAATAATTCAAAAGAAAGGATGAATAAAAATCTACAAATTGACAAGTTAAGATTTTATCAAGAGGGGGGGGGGGGGCACTATTCGCTATTGGCTTACAATTTAGTTACCTACGCCAGATTTGAACTGACTGACCGCAGAGGAAGAGCGTTCCACAGCCTTAGTGACGTTCCGATACTCCTTTCGATCCGATATTTGGTATCAAATCAATATCGAAAGCACGGTATCGATACTCCGATATTATCGAAAGGAAATATCGATATTGAAAGTATCATTTGATATCGATAATTCTTACTTTTTTTTTGCAATACTTATAATATACCTAAGTAATGGAATTACAGAATTTGAGGACAATATTATTATCCTCAAATTCTGTAATTCCATTCAAATAAAATTAGCGACAAGATGAAGGATTTTTCAACGTGAAGATGTAAATGAATGCAAAATGAAGGCGCGGAATTCCAGAGGCTTATTAAAACCCGATCACCTAGCCAGCCAGCCCTCTGATGTCATACGCTCGTGCGTCATAGGTGCGTCTGACGTAGTGGCCCGCCTGTCGCTTGTGTTCTGACGTGGTCTGAGGGAAAGGGTGAATCAAGGAAACAAATTTTTCCCGTTTCAGTTTATGTGCCAAAGCAAAGACATGAAAATGTCAAAAGAATGTCAACTCCATCCTGTTGTTGATACAGTCGAGAATTAAATGCTTGCATACGAGTCTGCAACACATTGGGACATTTTATGTATTTAAAGAAGTGATTCAAGAACCTTCGAACAATGCTACATCACCTACCCCAGTAGCGTAGTTGTTATAGGTACTTAATTGTAGGGTTAATCATAAATAATTTCATAATTATTATGAAGCTTGCATTCGTATAGACAATATAAATTATTGAGAATGATCACCTGTGTGTAAACAATTATTTTAACAATCACGCTCCTACCGCAGCTTGTCGGCCACGCACTCCGCAGTGGTTAACGTAATATGGTTAGGTAAATCGAGAGCTATCCAACGAGTGGTAAATGGGCTATGTGCCAGAGTAAAGACATAAAATGTCAAAAATAATTCGTGTTTAGGCCTACCTCAGCATTATGATCAGTTTCGGTACATACTATAGGAGTGGAAATAATAAACCCTTGGGTAGATTTTGGAGTTTTTATTGTTATCTATATCAAAAAGTACAAAGAGTGGAAAACATATTGTGGTGAATGTTAAAAAAAAAAAAAAAAAAAAAAAAAAAAATTTATAAACCCCAATCTTCGGAAGTAAAGTCCAAAAAGTACAAAGAGTGGAATGGAAAATATATTGTGGCGAATGTTTAAAGAAAATTACAAACCCCACTCTTCAGAAGTAAAGTTCGCCAAAAACAACAATCTGTCCAAATGTTCCGGTGAAAGACGAACATACATAAAAATAAACAAATGGCAAACGCACACCACAATGGTGGTAGCCTGTATAATGTAATGTAACTTCTTTCTTCTTCTACTTTCCCCTTCTCTTCAGGTGTGCTATGTTGGACGTAGGTAAGTAACCTCCTTCCGATGTTGTCTGGCTTCGATATTTCGATTCGATACTGTAAAGCTTCATTCGATATCCCGATATTATCGAATTCTTGATATCGATACAATTATCGGAAGTATCGAAACAAATGTATCGACACTACGAACATCGGTAATATCGGAACGTCACTACACAGCCTTAACCCCAACAACACCAAACGAGGGGGCGAAGATTTTGGTGGTGTGGCGAACGATCATGAGTGCATTTGAGGGGGGGGAGGGATGATGCTTTAGTTGTAATATTATGCAGGTAGGGTGGGATGGACTAATTATTCAAAATTTTGAAAATACAAATGAGGTGGAGGACATCGAAGTATGATAGATTAATTATTAATATACATTATGAACTGACAAGAAACCGAGTGAATATTGCATTGTCATCCATTCTCGACCAGAGATCGGCGTATCCATATTCATAAATGTGAATACGATAAAAATTCATAATTTGGAAAATATGAATATGAATACAAATCAGGAAATTGATGTGAATATGAATATGTATACAGCCATAATTACATGTTTTTGTAAAATTTCCCAGAAATTCGTATTAAATAGGAAAATTTGAGTGATATTAACAAAATCTTGAACAGTGAATAAAATTCACAAAAAATGTGAATTTTTGGGAAATTTTACAAAAACATGTAATTATGGCTATATATTCAAATTACATATTCAAAAACATATTCATATTCACATTAATTTCCTGATTTGTATTCATATTCATATTTTCCAAATTATGAATTTTTATCGTATTCACATTTTGACAATTGTCACAATTTTCACATTGTCATATTTTGACAATGAATGCTACTGAAATTCAAGTTTTTTACATATGTATAAATTCTACAAACATTTAGTTTTTTCGTGTGAATTTTCCCACTATTCACATATTTCTTTTGTGTGAATTTTATAAATGATTTGGCCATGTATGGATGAATTTTGCCAATATGTGAATTGCACTGGAATTTATTTGGACAAAATGTTAATTTCTGTACCTTAGTACCTACTTAAAAAAATGAATAAATAAATATTTTAGTCAAATTTACGGTAAAAAAGGAAAAATGTAGGTGGAATTCATTCTTAAATGTCCAAATTATTCACAAAATTATCAACAAAAGATGTGAATTGTGAGAAAATTCACAGAAATTTGTGATTATGGCTTCATTCGTATTCATATTAAATATGAATAAAGTTTATGAGTATGAATATGCCCATCCTCGAACCATGTATAAAATTGCAATGCTCTAGCTCATCATCAAAATTTAATTGGCTTAAACAAATAGGTATTGTTCGAACGATTGTACAGGCAACAAACCGAGTGAATCAATATTGCATTGTCGCTCGGGTTGCATTGGCACCCAGTTGTGACCAATATAACGCTCACTGGGCCAAGTGCTGCGGACGGACGGATTTAAATTCGATTTTCGGAATCTACGTATCTTGGAACGTAAACCAGCCAATTTAGATGGGGGGGGGGGGGGGTCCAAAGTTTCATTATCGAAGAAATTAAAGCGAAATTAATGAAGTATTGAAATCAACACGAAACGTTGGATGATTCCGAATGAATGTAACTAGTAGAGGAGGGGTTTTGATAAAATTGGGTATTTAATACAATCCCATTTATTACCAAGTGGAATGGACTGTCTATATGTTATTAAACGAGAAATAGGGTTTTTTTTAAGTCAATCAATATCATTTGAAATTGTCGATAGTTGATATTTACTTGGATGGAGCAAAATTGGCATAAATATATGAAAACTCCAGACAAATTACCTACTTACAGATAAAAATATCTGATCATCGATATGTCTGCTTTTCGGAGTAAGGGAGAAATTATGTAATTTGCAAGTCGGGGTAAAAAGTAAACTGCAGTGGCACAATAGTATTCGTACTTATTCTAACCAAATACACTACATGCACTGCACTACGTAAAAATTGCCTATAGGTATCGCGTTACCCTTTTTCTGACTGAAAAACAATGTGACCCAATTTTTTATATAACCCCAAGTTAAAAGACTTGAGATGTTCATGTTTAGTTTGCTCTAATCTGATGAAGGGATGAGATATCGCAATTCTGACTTCACCAACGTCTTCAGCGTTGAAAAATCTATAAACTGAGGTGTTACTCTTCTGAGGTGACATTCTTCGAAAATTCGCTCGTATGGCCATGCTGCAAGCCTGTGGCTTTTTTAAAATTCGTCGTTTTTCTGAGTCGATTGTTGGTCATGTGCCGATTGTTGGCCTTTTCATTCCTACTGAATAGACTCGTTTAAATTAAAATTGAGTTTTTCGTTTTTTAGAGACGAACATCACATGGTTCTATATCAATTGTTCAAATATAATTTGTTCAAATTTTTTTCGATATTTTTCTTCATTTTCAAGTTCGTGACGCCTATCAGTGTTGGGTGTGTTGGGTTCTCGATCGACAACGTCCTGTACATCACATTTCACCCATCTGTTTCTAATTGGATCAAATACGTTCCCGCATTGTCCTTCCGCTCGCGAGCCGCCGCTCGGCCTTCAAAATAATTCACTTCGTAATCTCCGTAGCAAATAAATCCCGCGGTATTTACGAGTAAAATTATAGTTGTAAATGGATCGGAAGGGGAGGAAGCGAGTCCAGAGGCCCGAGGTGGAAGATGAATAAGACGTCCTAATCCCGAGCTAATTGATTGGGCAGAGATAAGCGCTACAGCCTCCTACCCCCACCCCTCCGCTCTAGTTACTACCTCACAGAGCAGGGCCACATTCATTATTGAGGGCGCAGAGGGTTAATCCACTATTTGATTCATGTACAAGACCGCCCAGTGGTGGACTGAGCTATTTTTTGCGCGACGAGGAAGGCGATTTTGAAGGGTTTGGCTACGGTCGGGCTTACTGGGACCGAAACATTCGAATTTAATTTGCTCTCTCGAATGCCATTTAGAGAAACTAAACTAAGCACAGGAATTTCATCCAATATTCCCCACACAAAACATATCATGCGTGTGTTTCTCAACTTGATTCAGAGTATTCTTTCTTAGACTCTATCGATCAACATGGCGCTATAATGTACTCGTACCTACTACAGGAAATCATATTATTCTCAAATATGCACATCCTCGTGCATGTGTTTATATTTTATGCGATTGAAACACCGGTGACTCAATTTTCTGAAACTAAAAGTGAAAGTAACGTAGGGGAGTCCCAAGAATACTCCTAGCAAGTGTTTGTCAATACGGCCCATAGTCTCCCTGGGGTTCCACTTTATGGATCACGATGGAACCTCCGTGACTAGTCACCTTATCATTAGCTGTACCAAAACATGTTGATACACAGATACGAATACGTACACTCCCTCATCAGATGACCAGCACCAAAGAGAGGTTGTGCGAGTAAAAGCTTAGGCCTGACCCGGTATAAAGCAGGATGTTGTCATTCTTTCAGGAATACGACTTATTTGTCAGATATGTCCGAAATGTATAGATCAATGTAATGGATCACGATGGAATTTCAACCTGAATAGTCACCTGATCATTATCTGTACCAATACAGGCCACGTAAATAGTCACCTGATCATTATCTGTACCAATCCAGGCTTTTTGGGGGATATTAAAACACACTCACACTGATACGAAATGTACATCAGCATAGAGAGAGGATAGGACCCGACCACACTATACTATCACCTCTCAATAATATATTTGCCTATTAGAAATATGATAGACATCTTAATAGACATACTTGCCTATTATACTGTTAATAGTCAGCCACAATGACTGTTGTTGATAATATACTGCATGAATCGAAGAAGATCCTTTAAGTTACCTTTATCAAGTCCTGAAAAGAACCTTCCACAGCCGATATAAATGGATTAAGAATGGATTCCAGCCTAATTTGGTTTTAGAATACACTCACTCAGCTCAAATTCTACATTCGTATATAATATACTCGTATACGAATGTAGAATTTGAGCTGAGTGAGTGTATTCTAAAACCAAATTAGGCTGGAATCCATTCTTAATCCATTTATATCGGCTGTGGAAGGTTCTTTTCAGGACTTGATACTATATTATACTATAACGCATATAATATTATTCGGATATATCAATGCACTTTGCAATAATCATAAGTTTATGATTATGTAAACATTTGTTTACATATATCACATTCGTTTTTTCAAATCGTGAACAAGGAATCGACGATTTCTTAACTATACTAAACGGGATATACATAGCCGTTAGGCTTTACTCTCCCACCAGGTGACCAGCGACAGAGGCTTAGGCCTGACTAGGTGTTTTTCACCCTTCAGGAATAAGGCTGAGATAGATACGGCCCGACCAAGTTGATGGATCAACGGAATGGATTACGATGGAATTACCACAATCTAATCAGTGATCACCCAATTGTTATCTCTACCTAATCAGTTGATTGGAGAGACGACATTTGGGAGTTTGGGCGATGATGTTCAAAAGACCTATTATTAAGTATTCATATTGATATCGTGTTGATTGTAACCGGAGATCCACCTTAGTAACAATGTGCGTTTGTGAGAGGGTGACGTCACAATTCGAGGGCGTTGTGGGAAATTGACTGGCTGCGAATCAGTTGTGCTGCGATCCATGGGTGAACTATCAAGGTCTTCAAGTTGCGATCACCTCTCCTCCAGGTCGTCAGTATCCCGCAGTGCCCATTCAGCGAGATTCCACAACTTTCTTGGTAAGCAACTGCGTCCAGGCTGTAAAATCTGCCTTGTACACATTAAATTTTACAGGTTGGAAATCAAGAGGCACAATTTCTCTTGTCGTTGCAAAGCTACTACTTCGGTTGTATCGCAGTAGTACTCGCCAGAGCATCGATACGGCCTGCTGCTGATAGTTCCCAGACGCATGTCTGTGCATAAGGCGTCAAAATCAGGAGCAGAAACCATTTCCTGCGAAGGAACTCGCATTCACCGTGGGCAATTCACCAACATCGTTTCCCATATCCACCCTGGTGACGTGGACATCATCCCCGACTCAAATGCCAGCACCTACGGATTAATTCTCGTTCAGAATAAATTTATTTCTGCATCTGCATCTGCATTAATTTATTTGCATCTTGGTAGGAACAAGAATCACTTCATTTCATTTTGCACAACTGATGTCAGTACCAAGGTACATTTTATTTTTGAATTGTAGAATTTCTTCTTGTAAAATACCGACTAAGCCACGGGCACTTTCGAACAGATGGATTATCGTGCGCTGTAAATAACGCAGTTTGGTTATAAATGAGGTCACATGTAACTCTTCGGATATCCATTAAGAAAAGGTGCCTCCAAAGTGATCTCGTCGTCACTGAAACGTCAACGGTAAAAACGAATACTTCACCCGTAGGGGTATCGCGTCTTCAGGGTTATTTATGAAGTGTAAACAGAGAGAGAAAGATACTCGGGATGAACTACTACACTACTTAGGATTTTAACGCACATTCGGGCTCCGGTCTCCATAACTCAGGATTAGCTCTTATTTCACCCCACAGAACCATCCAGCGGGTCTTTCGTGAATTAAGTGCCGGCTACATCTATTCTTACTCAAGTTCAATTCAAGTAAAAGCCCCTCCCTGGTCCACATACGCTATACGGGGCTGACTCGGGAAAAGGGTTCGATCGCACTGAAAATGTATTACGTCTCCTGGAGGATTCCGGTAAGTAAATCTTTCGCGAATGTACAACTATAAATAACTGGCCATTAGCGATATTTTGAAACCAACGGATAAAATGTGTGTCCATGTGCCGCTACAATGGAACATGGATTGGACTGCTGACAGACATGGTGAGAGACGTAACTGAACCAAACTCGTTCAGGAAGCTATGAAACGCAACATTAATTTCGGAATTTTGATTTTGAGAGACCTTTGTGTGCAAAAATTCAATTTAGAATGCCCTAAAATTGATATGATTTAAAAAACATTTTGTTCAAGAAGCCATGAGGTGGTTTTTCTTATTGTGATTTTCTAGTTGTGACTAAACAAATATATCCTTCCACATGGTAAAAATATTTGCAATGTTCAGAGGTACAGAAATTGTAATCGTTGTAAGGGTGGTTGTAGTGGAGTTATTGCTTGAAAACTTGGACGATAGGTTGAAGAGGAACCACCATGTCAGCCATATTTTATACTGTTTCCTATTCGCAGGTTTGATTCTGATTTCTGTTATCGCCTTTTGATGTATAAGGTAGCATTGTATTGCATTCATCGTAAGTCAAGTATCAGATGCCATAGGACCACTAGCTCCTCGTTCAGCATCAACATTTGTGGACGTTTTAAACAACGATAGAAGTGATACTAATAACTAAATCTGCTCAGTACAGATTTTTTTTTTAACTCCTTATTATATGTAACTAATATGAGGTTACTGGGATGAAGTTTGATGAACTGCTACGACGATAATAATTATTGTCGTAACGCTACGTACTACATAAGCTAAGGAGGAAGGGAATGCAGTCTTGTCATATATTCATTAACTCTACATATTCATTGAAACCAAAATCGTCTTGGAGATCTTAAACAAACGGTAGTTAGTAGCACACAAAGCCGCCCGAATATTCATGGGTCCATTAACCCAATCCAGCAACCCAAAATTTCCTCGTGAGTCTCCCATACTCATGTGCCGCGTTATGGGTTAAGAAAATGTACTCGTAGTTGACCATAGTGGACTAATTGTGTTGATTAATACTGTGCTATACAGATAATCTAGATAAATAATAGTTGTTTGGATGTGTCTGCTAGTGTGCGAACGAATTAATGGACTAAATGAATAATCAAACGGGACCTTGCAACAAAAACGGAGGAGCTTCTGTGCGAAAATCTCGAACCTGTTTCCATTTATGAAACTTCGGCGTTATGCACCGTGAAAAAGTCCCACGGGAATCCGATCGACTGCAATTGGTTTGTCTGGATTTCTCTATGTTATTTAATCCACCACATCAAGATGAGTAGAAATTATCGAAGTGTAATAAAAATTACGAGTACAAGTTATTTCAAGAGCGTTTCTCCCTTACTGATAAAATCATCTGATCATGGATATGTCTGTTTTTCGCAGTGAGTGAGAAAGTAAGTAATTTGCTTACTTTCAATAGAGTGATACATGATTCAAGTAGGGAAAAAAGTGGACTGCCCTGACCAAATAATATTAAATACAAGTACACATTTTGTACTTATTCTAACCACATACACTACATGTAGGGATTGATACATCAGTTATGCTGAGTAAAGGTTTGTGGTATATAATAAGAAATGTAATAATTACATTTCTTATTATATACCACAAACCTAGGAATTATTCCGCGATGTGGCGTGTGAAAACTGCATCAATACACGTTTTTATCCTTGAATTTTGAAATTTCTGGATCGTTGTTCAGTACAAGGTTGAATGTTTCCTTCATAACCTCAAGAAACTTCCCACCGTCATTGCTTCTGAGATTTATATTCAAATACTTACATAAAATTAGAGTATCCATTCGTGTGATGGTCACCTAAACGCACACTCAACTTTAGTGTGAATAGAAATTAGCTTTTGGAGCCCCTCAGCTGATCCTGGTCCTATGCTGTTAAAGTGTCAGTCCTAGTAACTAACATTTAGTGATCTAGACAGAAGGGTGATCTGCACAAAGAAGATAATAAACCATTGTGTCAAGAATTCGCAGAGTTTTTTTATTCGTTTTTCTGAACCTACTTATCTTGAAACGTAAACCACCAAATTTTGAGGGGAAGGGGGAGTTGAAAAAATGTTCTTTGTTCGATTCCAATGGTGCATTATCGAAGATAATAAACCACAACAGACAATAAAATGAATAAGTAGAAAGTGGCAGGGCAGGGTAACACGTATTTTATATGTACGATTTTCACATTTTTGCTCGTTTAAAACGGTGAGTAGCTAACTCGCTCCTTATCAGTGTTTGACATTGAAATGTTGTTTGGAGTTTTGACTAGAGAATTGATATAGAGGCTTTGAGAGTGGCCCTCATCCTTTGGTTTGGTCCTGTATATACTTAGATATTTATCCATCGTACTTACGCTGGGTGAAGGGTTTTATGGCTGGTGAGATGAAAATGTGTTAGGCAGTTCAACCCTCCCCTCACTGCCCTGAATCACATCTAACTATCTGAGTGAGCATCTCCTTTTCAGAGCATTGCAAGACGCTATCTCGGAGGATCTTTATGTGTCGCGTGGCTTCAGTGTCATCAAAAAAACCGGCGCGAAAAAGTCTATCGCTTCTTCAGGGCACTGACGGAGAAAAGCTATGGAAGGAAGAGGAAAAAAAAAAAAGAAAAACGGGACGAGGATGTGGAATAAGGGCGAAGGGGCGGAAGCGGGATAAGGCTCAAGAGACCGCTAAAGGGGGCGGGTTCAAGAATAGCAATATAGGAAGAAAGTAAGGGAGAGAAGGAAGAAATGGGTGAGAGTGAGTGCGAGGGGTAGAGGCCATAACTCGTAGGGCCAGAGACTAAATCATACCCCCGCCGCCTCTACCGCGGCTTCATTCTCTACACTGCGTTCCTTTTTCCACTCGTCTCTCCACCAGCAGCAGCAGCAGCCCCTTCAGTTCACAACCCCCCGCCATCCGAGTTCTGGGGAGTTCCTACAGTTTCAACCCTCAGAAAGGCCCAAAGCGGCAACAGTGTTGAGGGTTGGGAGAGCCCGCACTCCGTCTCACCGAAATGAATCCTATTCATCTCTGTCACCTCCTCGCCCTCCCGCCCAACAGGCTTTACTTGCCCGCTAGGGCCCTAATCTACAATTCCACCTCAGCCTCCCTTCTTTGAAGGATCGCACGGGTAATAAGTCTACCGAACATCACCTACAGATGATTACCACGGAGTAATGGCTTCTGGTGGATCTTCTTCCGTTTCCAAAAAATGATTTCCAAAATCAGGTAACTCACGGCTCGACGAAATCTGTTTATCGGCGTTTACTGCAGATTTTTTATTTTTTTTTATTCCAACTTATCTATTTATTGAATTATAAAATAAAAAATCCCGTCATGCAGCATGACTGTAAGAGCGAATTTTCGAAGAAATAATGGGTTTTATGTAAAACGTCTCCATTAAAGAACATGAAGAACATCTCAAGTAACAACCACGTTTCTTCATCTTCAAAGTGCTCCAGTTTGAGAGCGGAATAAGATATAGCAATTCTGACTTCCCCATCTTATTCAGCGTGTGAAAACCTTAAAAATGAGGTGTCACTTGACAGACCGTTTTATTTTTGGAATTTATGGGTGCAACTCTCCCCCCCTCCTCAACATCCCCAAAACCCCCCTCAGCTTTTGGACATTTCAACGCTGAACACGATGGTGAAGTCAGAATTGCGATATCGCATTTCGTCATCAGATTAGAGCACCCAAGCAGCACAATTGGTCGGATTTCACGACTTGCTACCTAATCTGTAGTATATCCGACGTCGGAAATCTGTATGTCAAATATTAACGTCATCACGACGTCGGTACGACGAGAGATTCGTCGGAAATCTATAGTACAGATAGACGAGGTCGCTACGACGTCGGATATTCGTATTACAGGTTGACGAGGTGGCCACAACGTCGTATATCTGTACTATATAACGCTGAGGTCGCCGCGACGTCGGATATCTGTAGTAAAGATAGACGAGGTCGCCACAACGTCGGATATCTATAGTGAAATGGCGATGGCGATAACACGCAGGTGGGACGCTACAGGCGCTCATTCTGTTGTACCGTTTGGGAACTACGTTACTATATATTTCTGTACATGTTTTGTACATCAGCCGACGAGAGGTAGACCTGGTCAGATCCTCTACAGATTTGTTACACAATCGTGTAACAATATCGGAACATCCCTAGTTCGCCATCTTTTTCCATTTCCATTACAGGTTAGGTTGAGGTTAGATATTAATTTAAATAATTTTCCAATATATTTATTTCTGAAATTCAAATGTAATAATAACTCTGATAGTTACCAAGGAAATACAGCAGTTTAATAGTGAAACCAGCGAAATAATAAGTCGTCATAACATTTTCACAATAGTTACCAAATTGAAAAAAATATTTACAACGTCTCAAATTCGGAGGGCACTGGTTTTTGAGAGATAGAATCGAGCATTTCACGTTAAATTTTTCTCCGCGGATGATATGAAGAGACATGAACTTACATACGGGAGTTGGTAGGTACCGTGTAATATTCACACCAAGTATTTCACCATCCACCATCTTAATGATTTCCGTGGAGAGAGATAACCTTCCTCGTCGGAAGATGTCGGTTTTGTATTGAGTCAGTTGAGGTCGGGCGGCGACGTCGGTACAACCAAGAAATCATTCCCCACATTGGTCGGCATTTGGTCGTGGTGAGGTCGGCACGACGTCGTCGCCCGACCTGAGGTCGGGCGGCGACGTCGGTACAACCAAGAAATCATTCCCCACATTGGTCGCCATGTGGTCGTGGTGAGGTCGGTACGACGTCGTCGCCCGAAGTCAGGTCGGATTTCCCGACCTCTTACGACGTCGGACCGACGTCGTTGTGCTGCTTGGGCAGACTAACCATGAAGAATATATCAAGGTTCAACCACGTTTCTTCATCTTCAAAGTACTTCAGTTTGAGAACGAAATAAGATATCGCAATAATTGGAATTATTCCGACTTCACGATCGTATTCAGCGTGTAAAACCCTTTAAAATGAGTTGTCACTTGTCAGACTTTCATTTTTGAGTGAACCCTCTCCAAACCGATATTTCGTCCCTCTGTAACACGTTTTAATATGTTATACATATGTTATACATAATATGTTATACATATGTTATACATAATATGTTATACATATGTTATACATAATATGTTATACATATGTTATACATAATATGTTATACATATGTTATACATAATAGGTTATATTAAAACATACACCATACAGTGACTACTCACCCTTAGAGATTACTCAGGGATAGTAGACAGGGATAGGGATTGCCAACCAGATTTGGGGTAGATCAATCTCTTCGTACCTACTTCTTAACCCAAATTAATTTATCAAGACGAATCAGAAATACTATGGCTGAACCTCAGATAAATTCTAATGATAAATGTCGACCAAATCGGCGACGTTTTGCAGTTTTGTAGCCCTCAAAAGTTGAGCTCACCTCAGATTTGGCACTCAGCTCACTTATATTACGCCCAATGTGATGTAAAATCATATTTTTCAGGCCAATAGTTAATTGAATTTGTGAATATTTGATTGGTCTTTTCAGAAATTGACTGGACAAAGCATGAGATGTTGATATTTGAATACTCAGGAGAATATACTGTGATCTTCGTTAATTTTCAAACCGTGATTAAACAGCCTCTTAAACTAAGTAGCCGGACGAGATGATTAAATGATGGGTCGCCTTTGATCAACCGTTGAAATTTCCGCATCCAAGTTTCCGAGTCCGACCTTGATGGTGAGACTCTCATTTAAAATGGATAAATTCCGAAATTCGCTCGCATCGCTTAACCCTTTTCCCTCTCCCTGGGGGTCGAACGGTGCCGTGATTGAGTTAACTTGACTGTTTCACCCTCTCGCCGGCAGGTTGAACTTCAAAATATTTAATAAGCTATAAATACGGGAGGTGCACGTCCTGGGGCTTGAATGTTGCATGGGCTAATCATCAAGGCGCGAGGAGGTGCAGGGGACCGAGGACGTCCGTTTGTCAACTGCAAAGGGAGGACCAGGACCCTTCTCTTGAATATTATTTGTTCCAATTCCCTGGCACGCAGTTAGTTTTCCCTCCTCGTCCTCGGGAGCGGTGGCTTCCACTCAGCGTTGCATGAAATACGTAGTCCTGGCAATGAACATCATTCGAAACCTTACTAACGGTACAATGCCCATGTTGAGAGGTTGGTACATATTACATGTTGTCTTCTCCGAACTTGGTGGCTCAACACAACTAGTAGGATGTTGGAGTTTTGGTTCTCATTATAAACCAGTTTTTTTCAATCCTTTTCAAAATGGGTTATTTGGTTCAATTCTTACTCCATGGGGCAGGATATTGGTACATAACAGTCAGGTAACCCGCTGCAGTTATAATTGAAGCTAATTGTAACGGTGTTCATAGCTTCGTCACCAAAGTCCTATGGCAAGGCCCTTCTTTCCGCCGGTGGTGGTTAAGGAGAAAAGAACAGTTAACGTTACATAAATAAGTGGTGATATTTATTTAGAACAAGTTACTTTGAAACCATACAAAATATAACTATCACTTTGAAAAAATCACAGGCTTTGCTCAAAGGCTGCTTCCACAGTATTGACGAATTCAATCTCACTGATTAAGTCACGTGATTAATCAGACAACAATGTTTGGAGCACGTTTAGGGCTGTATGTTCTCTTCGGTATTTCTACTTTCTGTGCGAATTTTCAGTCGAGTTTCTACATTTATTTCCTTCAATAACTCAGTAGCCTTCCACATCCATGAGTAAAATGATGAGTTGTAATGAGCGTGAAATTATCCAGCACTGTTTGTAGGGTGTGAGCGCTGGAGATTGCAACTTTCGGTTGGAAATGGACACAAAAGTACCTATGTAATTTGTCATTTAAAAATTTGGAAATCCAGAACCCTGCATTTGGGATATACATATAGGTGCCTCAGAAACTAGCGAAACCAGTTCCCACTTATTGAATCTGCCACTAAACACTCCTTCCTCAATGACGAGAGTGTCCAATACCAGCATTGGCTAGCTAAGCCCGGAAAACTTAGCCTTAGCGCGTTGTGAAAGACTACATCAAAATCTGAAGTGACCGACTCCGGATTTACTTTGAATCCGACAAGCGATAGTAGCAATGATTCTCTTCTGAAACACTGATGACGCGGATGATGCTTTCAGTCGTGTTTTTCAATTGTCTCACAATTTAAACATACGACTGACAGCATCATCCGCGTCATCAGTGTTTCGGAGAGGATCATTGCTACTATCGCTTGTTGGATTCAAAGTATTATAGGTCTGGTGCCTCGTAAATCAAAAATGCTCGGAATACACCACTTTGGAGCTTCGACGAATGGTGGCTACGACAAGTTCCTGTGACACTGTAACTGATAGCTTGGATTACAGAATCGAGGGAGCAGCTGATGGTGAGAGTTGCTTACATTGGTGACGAAATAATCAACCTTCAAGTTAAGGGTTTCCTCCTGGTACTAAACGTAATAGTACCAGTAAAGTGAACGTCCAAAGAAGCTTAGTGAACACTTCTTGACCCATTTCTGCAGTTAAGTAGGTAAACGACAACAGAATCTTGGAGAACACCTTTTCACCCGTATCTGCCGTTAAGTAAGCGTTAAAAGATTCTTACAGACCACCTTTGGGCCGAACCTGTGGTTAAGAAACTCTACTGCTGCCGCTTGCGTTGTGGTTTTGAAAAATTACTTAGTAAAGAAAGCCAGCGGTCCGGATGTCCTCAAGGATGTTCGAGAGGGAATTCTGATGATTTTAAACAAGGTGAAGCTGGACAATTTAGTGGCTCCTAAAGCTAATTTCTATGCTATCCACTCTATGAAGCTGTAATTTGGCATGTAGCCTCCTTAGGACTAACAATTTAAGCGGAATACGCCCAGGATCAGCTTTCAAATTTTGATTGTTGTATTCCAATATTAGAACTACTAAGATTTGGGAGGAAGAATAATATGTAGCCACGTAATTGTATTGTTCAATTTTGATTTGCGAATAAATAGCTCGCTCACTAACACGGGCACTCGCCCACACAGGGGAATTGTTTCTGTACTTAATTTATTTCAAACTTATTTACTGTACTTATTCAGTTACTTGAGAAATAAAACTTTTTCCATTCATTCACCTGCGCATTATAAACAAATTCTTAGTGAGATACTTACGTTCGGTTTTGTACATGAATTATTTTCGAACTTACAAATAATCATATATTTGCCCATATTATTGCAACTTTGTATATACATTAGTGACTTACCATAACTTAATGTATTATTTTCTTGGCTATATGTACTGTTTTCACATTGCCAATAAAATGAATAAGTACTTGATACAAAAAAAATCGAATAAAAGATAATGTCTTCTGACTAAATAGATGATCTGATGATCACTCATGATCTGACATAAGTACCTAAGTCCATCCAATGAAAGTTTACAGTACGCTTTAAAACGTGTAGGTAACATGATTCCCAATATTCCATTGTAAATTTCACATTTATGTATGACAAGGAAAGGCCTTTTACCAGCAAGCACCCTCTAAATTAAATATGTTGGACCATAGAAACTTCCTTGTAAATACCAAAGAGTGCGCAAAACAGCAAAAGTCCACCTGTGGTCAGGGCAAAACAGCGAAAGTCCACAGCTGAGCAGACCAAACAAAGTAAGTCCACCAATGCCAGGGACTTACGTTGTTTGGTCTTCTCAGCTGTGGACTTTCGCTGTTTTGCTCTGATCGTGGCTGGACTTTCGCTGTTTTGCCCTGACCACAGGTGGACTTGCGTTGTCTTGCCTACTCAAGGATAAACTTACGTTCTTTAGCTTGCACTCATATCTCAGTCAATTTTTAATATTTTGAGGTCAAACGTTGCCAAAACTTATGTTGTCAAGAGCTTTATATCGAGGGTCTCACGACAACATCCCACATCGTCACTTTTGGCCAAAATGAGTTATGCATACCATTCGAAGCGTCTTCCCCCGGCGGATCGATCTAAAAAGTATAAGTTAGGTAGGGATGGCAAAAAAAAGAAAACATCGATGTATCGATGCATTGATGCATCGACAGGCCGGCATCGATGCTCCAAAAACATCGTTGGAAAAAAACATCGATGTTTAAAAAAAACCTCGATGTATCGATGAAGAACAATACTTTTATTTTCAGTTTTATTTTATTTCTTACCATTATAATTCAGTTTCAAGAAAAAAAAATCGTATACCTAACGTGAACGTACGGGGTAGGAAACGGAATCGAAGCCAGAAACGAGAAGCGAAACCATGCGATGCCTTGACAATAAAAGTGGAAAAAGAAGGTGTGATGGGAAGGGAAGGTTATTATAAGGCTACAGGCTGTAGCCTACAGCGTCAGGACAAGAAAAGAGAAGAGAAGAAGAAGGTTATTATAAGGGACGTCACGAGACTTCCCATACATCGGAGATATCCGTATCGATAGTATTCGGAAGAAATATTGGAAGTATCGATACTTTTTCGCCAACACGCCTCGATATTTTCATTTAAAGGAAATAAAAATTCAGAAATAATATTATAGGTATTCCTTAAGTATATTAATATATAAGGAATATTAATATAATATTTCCTTATATATTAATATACATATATTCCTAGGTATGTGAGAATGTTTCCCGCATAAACATCGATGTTTCAAAGACATCGATGTATGATTGCCATCCCTAAGTTAGGTAACACTAAATCTCTAGATTTATTTTACTGAATTACTCAGCAAACAGAGTCATTGGCAGGTGGTTTTTTGGCTCTGCTCAAAACTCGCCCAAATGACGATGTGGGAAGTTGCTGAGACCCTCGATATGGTGCTCTTTAAATCTGAAAAAACCTACACAATGGACTTACGTGCTTATGTCAGATCAATAGTATTTATATTATAAAGAACATGAATTCGAACCGATTTGCGATGTATCTCCCACTTTTTGGTACTTAGACCCAGTACAAGCACCCAATTCTTCATTGAACCAATACAACCACCACAAAAGCCTCGTTCAAGACGTCACATATATAACATATTTTTGACAACGCGCCAAAAAGAAAAACACTGCCATTCTCAGCCTCAAAAATCGATATCGCTCTTTTACGGTTCAAGATAAAACGGAAAGGGGGCCCCCTTTGGAGGTTTTTTTTCGGTGCGGAGAAACAGCAGCGAACGAGCGGGGGCTGGAAACATAAAACTCAACGCAATGACCGACTTGTTGCGCCGCCGGCTTGACATTTACAGCGCCATAAAGTTGGTCTGTAGGTCCCACTGCCACCTTCTCGACGCCCGCTAGCACGCGCCGTGCATCCCCCTCACCCTCGTCCTTTTCCCTAATACACTCGATCGGCTTCTATTCGGATGTTAACGGATTTCGTCGGGTTGTTTTGAAGTGACGTTAACTGCGGGAGTCTACTAATTGAAGGAAAAAGAAGAAGAAGAAGAAAAACGTTTATTAAATGAAAATACACCTAATATAGTATAAAAACAAACAAAATAAACATTACGACATGGCATCTTACCGTCTGTCAGATGTATCATTTTTATAGAAAAATATTGGTAGTGATAGGCATACGTATAGCGAGGGAAACAGCACAGAGACATAAATAAATAATCAATAAAAAAATAAAATTAGAAATTGAACTCGCGGACCATCATTTGTCTAAAGCTCCAAGCAAGTTTAGCATACTTCACAATCTGTGGCCACCCATCACCATTGGGATGACTAATGACCTCATCACGCGACAGACTCGGACGATTGAATGCCACCATTCTGAATTCAGCAAGAACTGGGCAACCACAGAGGAAATGCATTCCATGGTAGGTATGTGTCTTAGCGTTCGTGCCTGTTACATAGGGAACACTCCTCGGATCTTTCTGTTGCGTATGGTTTTCGATTCAAATGTAACAGCTTGCCTCGGATCTTGAACAGCCATCTGCGTGTGTTGAGGTCGGAACTACTAATTGAATGAAGAGTCTTGTGTAGCAATAAACTTGTTACAGTCCACTAAACTTAGATCTCCGTTTGCTGCTGGTGAAGACTCTCATAATTCCCTTGTTTACCTGTGGTGATATCCTTTATGTAAATTCTTGTGATGCTGAATCGAGGAGCATTGCATTCAATGGATGCATCAGATATGTCTACAAGCTTAAACCACGAGGGCACGTCTCCTCCCACATTAATTCTGTATTAGGCTGCGGCCTTTTTGATTACTTGTCCATCCATTGCTTCAGATCCATCTTTCAGGTCGCCCATAAAACGAACAATGTCCCTTCTTATCATCGTGGAATTTTTTCTGTTGGTTTGTCCCCTCGACTGTACACTCTAGTGCCAACATTTGCAAAAACTAAAGCATTTAGTAACTCCTTACGTGTGGAAGGAGCAGGAGCTTGGAACCGTCTGCCTCTCGCTGTCAGGTCTCTCCCCACTCTCGGAGCAATTTCCAAATCACTTCATGATCATTTTACCCACCAATAGTCTCTTCATCGCGTTTCAATAATCCTTTTTCCTCCTTCATTTCTCCTGAATTTTCTTTCTACTCTTCCTCTTTATATGCTTTTCTTTTCAATCTCCCTCTTCCTCTTTCTTCTTTCATAATCTACAATTCAAGTTTTCTTTTTTTCTCCAGTTGTTTCTTTTTTTTCTAACCCCCAATCGGGTTCTTATAAAATTATTCTTTAGTTGCTTACCACTATTGTCCAGGCTCGGCGGGAACTTTGTTCCTATTTGGACAATAAAAGCGTTATCGGCTCACTGGTGGGGCGGATTTGCTACGACTTACTGCTTTTTGCCATGAAATATTAGGTTGATTCCAAAATTGCAACACCCGTAATATTGAAAGCAGACACTCATTTAAAACCACACAAAAAAGGCTTATGTCGAATTTTCAACAAAAAATGTCCGTCGTCTATCGCTTAATAATATTCTTAAAGAGGAAAAGGACCTCTTTAAGTCACAAGAAACCATTTGTAAAAATGTGCACCTAAATGTACAGCTAAATCAACAAAGTTCAGTTGGAGTATAATGTTTCAACATTCACACCTATTCTCCTACTGCTTGCCACCCTGGATTTCTCATGAGGACCGCCAATAATTTCTCCCTTCTCCAATTCTTCCATCAAATCGACGGCGGTGCAAAGTTCCATCCCCTGGGTCTCCAATTTTTTTAATCAGAAAAGAGATGGGACTTTACAAAAGCCAGTTTTTGCGAATTTTCAAAGAATTTTGAAGCTATTGTTCTCTGTGCAAAATTTAAAAAAAAAGTATCAGGCTGTATATCAGCTCAGGCGAATGGCCGTCGACTTGCCTTTACAGGTCCGTAAGCAACTCGTCCTGAGTCTTGTTATGCCACATTTGGACTATGCTTCAGCCGCGCTGTGTGACGTCACAGGTGAGGAAACAGACCGTCTGCAGGAGGCACAAAATGCTGCTCTGCGATTCGCATTGCGATACGTCTCTATCAGGTATTTTATTAGGGTAATTTTTTAACCCCCCCTTCCCTCAAAATTTGTTGGTTTACGTTTCAAGATACGTTGATTCAGAAAATCGAATACAAAAAAAATCCGTCCGTCCGCCGTACGCCGTCCGCTCCGTTTTGCCCAGTTAGCGTATATTATTGTATGGTATGATTTTGTATAGTACAGTATGGTATAATAGGAAAGAAATTCGTATGGTATGATAGGAAAGAAATTCGTATGGTATGATAAGAAAGAAATTCGTATGGTATGGTATGAGTACCCAGAGAATATGGTATGGTGCCGATTTGCAACACAGTCTGGGGTTGCAAAGTCCCTAACCTCCCCTGATGGTAAAATAAAGTCAATCAATCAATCACCTTTTACCCCCCTGTTTTTCTATCAACCCTCAACATATCGGTAATGCGACGTGTTTTTTAATATAAGGACGAGTTAATATCTCACACACATCAATCCAACCACTTCAATGCTCATTCAGCACCCACTAACTTTCCAGTCAATAATAACTATGATGGCGGTTAAAAAAGGTAAAATTTCTCAAAATGGTCTAAATTGGGCTGCGTTTGAAATTTAAACGCCAGGTATTGCATGATACGTCGAAATTTTTCGCTGTCTCTTCCGTTTCCGGTATCCGACGGCTTTTAAAAAAGTGCGAATAAAGTCCTAATGAATACGGCAGTATGAGGCGGCATGAGGCAGTATAACACTTTTACATCCTATAAATCCTCAACACGGTTTTAGAGAAGGAAGAAAAAGAAAAAAAATGAAAAAAATACTCTCATGGGTCGCCGGTCTCAATTTACTCCCGTAGCTATTCAACTGTTAACCCTCTCCCCGCCCATAGACACCCACCGACCCCCCGGGGCCTGTTTTCCTCTGTCCCATCAAAACGATGGGTTGGGAGGAGCAAAAGTGGTGGTTAAAAGAGGGAGGGGGTTGAGTAACAGTAGAGTGTACGGCAAAAAGGGAGTACGGTCAGGGGGGGGGGTTTGTTGGAAAAAGCCGTGTTGTCGCCCCCCCTCATCACCCCCCCGTACCTCTCCCGGGGCTACTGAGCTCTTCGACTACCAAAACACAAGGGAGAACTCCCCCCCGTACCGTCATAGAGGATACTGGAGGGGGTTGGTACGGGGGGGTATGGCCCACAGCCAGAACAAGGCCCGCAGTTCCGGCTCCGAACTCTCTCAGTCCCCCGGACGGTGTGTCGTGGAAGGGGGGGGGGCGGTATGTGGAAGAGAAAAGCGGGGTATGCTGCCACTGGGGGGGGGGGGGGGGGGCTGCAGTGCAACCGCGATGAAATATGCAGCCCCTCATCACCCCCCACCACCGCCCGATAGACTCGCTTACTTATTCATACACTCGCCAGGCACATTGTTAACACTCGGGAAATAACAGCGACGGCGAGATGCGATATGACGGAATAAGGAGAAATGAAGGGGTGCGAAGCAGAAAATCGCGAAATCAACTCAAACCGTCGGTAGGTCAATAGCGATCGACCTTCCACCGTAACCCGGAAACATAAGTTTATACTTATACTAACTTATTAGTTAGTACAGAGTGACTCAAGTTTATACAATACCGCCCTGACGGCCCTAAACGTTTATTAAAAATGAGGGGTGATGCAGGGTGAAGGCATGAGAGTGAGGTTAGTGGAAGCCTTTTGACAAATTTTGTTATAGTTATTTAGGTAGTTATGCAAATTTTGGTATAGTTATTTTAAAACATTTGGTTAGACAAATTATATTTTTGTTGACAACAAATGTTGCTGGAAAAATTGTGCCAGGACTAATAGTGTGTATGATAATAATTTTGTTATAGGTAGTTATTCAAATTTCGTTATAGTTACTTTAAACCATTTGGTTAGACACATGACGTCATTGTTGACAACAAAAGTTGCTGGACAAATTGTTCTGGGACTTATAGTGTCTATGATAATAATTGGGAATTACCCGTGGTAGAATAGTATACAATATGTTGGACATGCTATTTTAATGTACTAATGTTCAATGTACTAAAATGTTATTAAAAATTGTTGATATTGAAATGAAGTAATAATTTATAGTAAAATGGTGTATAGAATGCACAATAATTTGTAACTTACAGTGTATAAAATGGAGTAGGACTCCAACAGGGAAGTTCTTGCCTCCAGATCACAGAAGTAACAACTTAACTAGCTAGCTTAAAGTTACCTATATATAGATGAACGAGTATAGGAGTGGGGTAACGAAGCCAATGAAGAGAGCTAGGAGAGCCAGGAGATGAGAGAGCTAGTTAGTGCTAGGTAGGATTTAGGGTTTATGAGGCGAGGGATAACGCCAGAAGAACTGATTTGGGAAAGTGAGGTTTTCCCGGAGATAAGAGAGCTAGTTAGTTTGGGAAAACATTAAATGAATATGGAATTAACATGAACTGAGAGGCTGCGGCCGAACATAACCAATGAGGAAGACAACAGAAGCCGAACTCGTTGCTGCTAGTGAGCATACTAGGGAGATGATCTGGTTGAAAATGAAGCGGCAATAAATTTTTGGCACGATCCGGAACTTCATCGAAGAACCAAAGACAACCAGACGAGGCACTTCTTTGTGAGGACACAAGTTTGTGCCCAATTCTGGGTATTCTAGAATGTGATTATGGATAAGAGGGGCAAAAACCTCTCGTCTGCTATCTCCGAATAATGTCTGTTTGAATTTCCTTCGTTAAAATCATGCCCCGAAGATCGTCTCGTATGTTAGTTCGACTATTTCGCCGCCTAGTGTTCGCCCTCATCAGGTTGAACCGCAGTCGGGTACTCAGTTTCTTTCGCGAAACCACTTACCAGCACAACATCTTCGGAAGGCGATGAGCTCGATCGGCTCGCATGGGAAAGACATCGAAAGGTGTTGTACCAGCGGGTCCGTTGGCACATATTAAACAGCTTCGAAGGGCGTTTAGCCTGTTTTTATTGCGTTTTTTTTTTCCTCCTTCGAAGCCCTCGAAGTTCGATCGAGCTGAGAACAGAACGATATTTTCCTTTGTCATCCGATATCGGATGCGGAGTTTGTTCGTGTTTTACATGTTCGAACTCATGCGAGGGATCGAACTGATGCAACAAAAAAAACGCAAATAGAAATAGATAACTATCAAATACGAGGGGAACCAGAAGAAACTGGAAGTTCTCTGTGCGCTAGAAAAAAATCTTGTATTCATCATTGGAGCGAGTACATACAAAAATCGAAACATCGATTCTTTAATCTTCATAGCGTTTAGTAATTTTGTGTCTCAATGTAGGTTTATATAAGATTATCTATGTAACGAGGATAACGCTGCAAAGTCTCCTATATAGACTGTTCTGTGTACTACGACACCGTTGTTCTAACTAGTTAGAACAACTCAGCTGAGCAACAAAAGAGCAAAACGTTTTCCTTTATGTTTCGCATGATAATAAATTGGATTTTTTTCGATTTCACCGTCAGACGAGTGAGTTTTCACTACACGTCACCATCATGTTGCAATAAAGTTCGTTAATATTATATAAAAACAAACTCTCTACAGACACGCCAAAGTGGGTTATGTCATGGTGGAGTTGGTACGCTGATAATAATATTATGATAATGATATTATCACAATGCACAATATTTCAGCTCCCATTACTCTAGTTACATCGTACAGTTATGGGAAGATATTATCCTCTATTCTTTCGAAAGGGTGGTGAAGGTGAGACTGGGTTCGAACGTGGACGTCTTCGGAGTGCAAAAAGTGTTTATCAAAAAATGTAAAAAGCAAAATCGCTTAAAATCATTGATTTAGCCATGTACAAGTATGAGTTAAGTGGACAGGTTAGGTTATGAACCTCATGACCCACCTACAAACACAATCAAGGTCTGGTCCAGCTAAGGACTAAATGTGAATGAATTTCAATAATCGATTCTAATAAGACAGTTGATCAAATAAGACAATTTTAAGACAATTGATCAAATAAGAATAATTCTATGAGTGTGATTCCGTTGTTAATTATAATTTATACAATTAACAACGGAACCACACGCATAGAACTGATACGGTATAATTAACCAAAAATATATTTCGCAACCCACTCAAATAGGAAGTACATAAGCAGACGAAATAACAGCTGATGCTCCTGGGTCGATTTGACCCACTTAGCACTACAATAATAATAATAATAATATACTTTGTTTATCCGTCCAGTTAATTACGCAATAAAAGTGAAAAAAGCTGGTAATACTTCCACAACCTTTTACTATTTTCTGTATAAATCCCCCTTCTGTCTAGATCACTGTATATGAAATCTTTCTGAGTCCCAAACTGTACGAAATGAGTGTATTAATGAGCTAAAATAGCTACTGTGAGAATATTCAAACTTATAAGTTTTACTTGTCTGGCAAATATTAGAAATTACCTTCTTTGCGAAATTACGAGTACCTTTCTTATCTCAGAACAAGAAACTCGATACCACAAGACCACGCGGAGTTTGAATTGTAAGCGAATGGCTAGCCGTACAGCGATCCTGATGGACTTAAATAATTTGCTGTATCCAAATCTATTAAGATTTGTGAGAAAAACTATACCTACCGTTTCATATAAGAACGTCCAAGATGAGGCATTTTGAACATTTAAAACCCCATTTCTCACCCTTTTCTACAGACTTGAGGTTATGAAAAATTTCGAGATGCGGACCGAAGCATGCAGAATTTCATAAGTAGTATTATTCTTTCATGGTAGTTTCCAAAGGTTTTTCATGGAAAATATTAGGTAAACAACAAGTCTACATCTGGAAAGAATCATCCATGACTAAAGCGAGAACAACTAATTGAAAGATTTATCGCATCTACCCCAATTATGTATTTATAGAAACGTTAAATATTTAATAATTATGATATTTATGACTTCTTGGAGGGAAAAGACGGAGACGTATTCACAAAATCTGGCCTCTATCTTGTACGTTTGAGGGTGAAGAGGGAGAACCAATAGAATAATGTTACGTACTCAACGTTCGATATGTTTCCAGCGAATGGCAAAAGTTTTTGGAGGCATTCAGTTCAGGTTCCCGGGAGTATGTAGCACTTTGAGATCATTTCTTTTTTTTCTCCCCAGAAAAGAAGGGAGGAAAACTTATAACTTATGGTCAGGCTATAGATCACCTTCTTGCCAACAGCGGTAAATCTCTTTTGGGAACAACTGACTTTCTTGAAGGGAAATGGAGTGGGGAGGGACGAGAACGAAAAAGAACTTTTCGCCTCAAAAGAGATCCCGAGGCTGTTGTTCGTTTTTCGCCAATACCAACACCGAACTAAACTGAATTATGCAACAGTCCACTGGTCTATGAAAGGTTTTCTGTGGAGTAAACAACCTTTTTTTCGGGATTTTTCTCCTTTTATCGTCCTTTTTCTCCGGGTTAGTTTCCTCTCCGTTCGCGGGGGTTTTTCGAAGTTTTTCGTAACAGGGGACACACAGAAAAAAAGGAGTTATTCGAGGAGGGGTCTATGGAAGAAAGAACGGGGTAGTACCGGGCCCGCGTATTTTATGACGTCCGGTTCCGGGCAACCGGCCCGGGAAGATTTACCGTAGTTGTAATGATCTAAACACGGATTACCGGAGAGCTAACTACGGAATAACCTTTCCGCTCTGATCTCCCCCCTCAGTTGGCTTTAATTCGTTTAGCCCATCAAGCAATTTTGAGTAATTCTCTCCGTTTGGGCGAATCGAATAAACGATTTCCAGTCCACACACAGGTAAGAGCGATATCGTCCTGATTTCAAGTCTGGAAAGAGGAAATGTATTCAGCAGCTACCGTCCGTTTGTAAGTTGTTTGGTTGTGAATAATACCAGTGCCTGAATACAGCATGATGTAGTCAAGCCTAGTCAACCGATCTTCAAGCTGCCGCATCTTGAAATCTCACCAGACAGCCAGGAGGAGTTAAGGTTGGAGATTTTGCAATCTCTCCCCAATAAGCCAACATTTCAACCCCTCAAGAACCACATCTTTCATGAACTCATCTCTTTCCCCATTAACCTTAGTCTCATCAATTTTTGTATTTGCATAAAATTTATTCAAATACAAAAATATTTAATATTGGCTATCTAAATAAATAATATTGAAGTACGGTTGAAGTTGAGCGTGTCTTTCCTTCACCTAGCTGCCTTCTGGAAAGTTCTAAAGATTCTATTAAATTTTATGAAGTAATTTACCCTGAGATGGTTCCCTGCAACATTCTCTTTTTTAAATAAATTCTTCATCTCGCTTCGATTATCTTTTTTTCCCCACATTTTTTCGATTTATTTCGGAAACCGACGACTCAAACATTTTCTCCTCTCCACAAAGACTGAAATTCGCTTGGTAAGAGCGAAGAGTAGGCGGAGATATTGACGTGGAAGAAGCGCTCGGCCGCTGGAAGAAGAACGAAAGGCGAGGCGGAGGGGCATATGTGATGGGCTTCGGAGATTTATCTCGCCAGTTGGAACAACTACCTCCTCCCCACTTCTTCTACAACGTTCTCAGCCTTTTTTTTTTTCCAGAGACGAATGGCCGAGTTGTGTCTCAAATTTTTATGCCCGCATTTCCTTTTTCCCTCACTCCTTCACATCTTCCGAACTCTTCGGAGAGCTCGCTTTTCTCACCTCCGTCGGTGGAGGGGCAGCGGCTGACATTAAACTGCTTTACGACGATCACTACGTGACATTGTGCGCTCTACAGTTTCACAGCAGGGTCGCGATTCGTGTCAATAAATGAAATCGACGAACTTGGAAAAGACTGGATTTTGGAGGGTTGAGTCGTCGGAACGCCTCGTTTTTCAAAGAGATGGTGTGTGGAAAGCGGGTGCCATTTGGGTGAACAGCTTCCTCACACCGTTACATGGGTTCAAAGAACCAGTAAGCTGCTGTTTTGAAGATTATGTACCATCGTTCTCATCAATACATACACTAATTACTTCAAACAAGTTATCAAAATTCGGTAAAGTTCAAACTCAATTCAATACCGCTGAGACGTGGTAATTACAAGGCAGTGTTGGTGCAGAAAGACAAACACTGAACCCAATTCTGGCAGAAAAAGGCAGATGAGGCTTTTAACAATGGAAAACAACAATTGTTATTAGTTCTTGCATAAAGACAAAGCTTCATCACCGTCAGTATTTGCTATGTGAAGAAGCAAACAGGATCTCACAATTAGATCTACACCTGCATACAAGGAGTTGGGTGTAACAGTTAGATATTAAACAGAAACTGAATCTGGGCCTTGGAACCGTGGAAGGCGAAAAGAAAATTCAATTTCGGATGACAAGATTTCTTATTGGTTCTTGCACGAATACGAGGTGGGTAGAATATTTTAACATCTAAAACAAAGAGTTTTGAGCAACAAAAAACTTTTAATTCAATTATAGATTAGGAAAACTTTAATACAAATAGATAGGCAAGTTCCTGTTCACAGAGCACAAAACAGCTTGTGCCTGTAATATTCAGTACTTTTTCTCCGTTGCCGGAGAAAAAGTACTGAATATTATAAGAGGACATTTATTAATTGATATCCTCTGGATTATGATATCGATCCCTAATCAACTCTTGGTTAGTTCTGCGTGTTCCGTGTTATAAACACAGAAATGTGAACTAGTTAGAAGACGGTAAACTACAAAAACTCCCCCACAAACGGATCAAAACTCTCTGGTATATATAGTTATAAAATATAATATCTATGAATAACACAATACACAAGCTGGAAATAGTGAAATAGTTACATTTTGCTCATTAAAAGTCTGAAAAATTATAACACTTCCGCTCGCGTGCGGCTAATTGCCGCGATTTTTTTACTCGTTGACGTTTGGAGGATTACTGCGGATCCCAAAGGTGAGCAAAGTGGTACTTACAGTGTCATCTTGCTGAGCAGACCCCAACTAGAGAATACATGCCCGTTTCGAGCGGATCAGCTCTCAGGAGATAATTTAAACGCTGCTTTTAACAATGCGGCAGTTTGACGCTCGCGGGAGCGGACGAAGGCTATGAGCTATCAATGTGTACCTCACTTCCATATCATTGAACCTGATTGCATGCGTGCGGCCCGTGCGAGTTCTTCGTCGCATCATAAATCTGCGTTACTTGTGATTATCACGCGTGCAGTAGAACAGCAACTCTCACTTGGAACCGTCCCACCAAGTACCGTTTTGTTTAACTCGAGTCCTCGAGTCCTTTCAACGTCCGGTCCGGGAATATTAAGTAGGTTCGAAGAAGCGGAAAAACGAAGACAAAACTCCAAAGGATAACGAGAGGGGAAATAAGGGCTGACGGTATACAATGGGAAGGTTGTCGAAGAAAGAACAAAACTGTCCGTTTATGCGGAGTCGACGTCAATCAGAGGCGTCCCAAGCGCGAACGAGTCTTCGAATGGATGTAGACATCAGAGCTCCACAAATTGGTGCGATTATTAGGAAGGTTTCCGAGCCGTCGAGAGTTTTTCTCCGCGCGTTCCACCGCATTAGGTGCCACGTAACTGATAAGTAGGTTACACTACTCGACAACTCCGGTAATGGGGTTCTTTCATCGGTCTTTTCCGTTGTCCAATAACAAAACCTTTTCCAACTCCGGATCGAAATCTTTTCTCGATCCAAGATATCAAACCGTTCACAATTAAACCTTGTAGGTGGAATCAAAAACTCTTCGAATTCTTTTGCTGCGGTTTATTATTTTCTGACAAACAGACCACACTCTTCTGTCTAGATCACGGCTCTGTATAAAATTACCTTGTGAGTCCTATAACTATACAAAACATGTTTCGCAGTCCGCTACAATTTTGGTTCAAATATGTGTATAGCGGTGAAGGGATGTGGGGAGGGGGGTTCTCAGTGATGGAATATAAATTATATATAAATGGTAGATGAAACACTATTTAGAATTAATCGGTACCTATTAGCCGAATACTGCGATGTCTACTTGTACTCATCGGAGTTGGCAATAAATAATCCCCCCAAAAAACGCTCAGTGTAAAAATCACCCCTCCTCGCAAACATCACTCTACAGCAGCCGGAAAAAGTTACGATGTGCACTTTCCCCGCCCGCCTTTTTCTTTCCAACTAAAGATATGTCCGAGGATATGTCCTAACCACTTCACAAGCACCGTACCCGTTTCAATATCTACCTACCATTGGTGTCATAGTTAGCGTTACTACGCATTTATGTACGAGTATTATTATTGGGGTTCGGAGCTACGTAACTTCGGCTTGCTGAACCATAGTGAGCACTAATTGAGAGTAGGACAGCTCGGCCTTCAGGAGTGGAGATACCGAAATTCCCTCGTGGCTGAGTTCAATTGGTGAAATTGGAAAAATTGCCCAATTCTGCTTTGGGTTCAATTGCAACGGTTTTCTTTTTGTTTCTATCTGGAAATCTAAATTTATTAAATTAAAAAAATTATGGCTCAGGTTGCCCTGGCAGACGGATGAAAAATCATGTTTTTTTGTATATATATTGTTGGAATTGAATCCGAAGCAGAATTGGGCTATTTTCCCAGTCTTTCATTTCACCAAATGAACTCAGCCATGAGGGAATTTCGGTACCTCCACGCCTGAAGGCCGAGCTGTCCTACTCTTAACTAGTGCTCACTATGGTTCAGCAAGCAGACCATCCTTTCCATGCTTAGAATCACCTTCCCAAGAAAACGCAGCCTAAACCCCCTTCCATCTTCCAGAGAAATGGATGACACCGTCGTTTCCGTTCCGATTTCGGCATTTGGATATCAGGTAGGTACCGCCGTTCAGCGCTCCTCTCAGCTTGAGGATCCATCGCATTATCCATAAGGAGTGACCCCCGTCCACATGCAGATTTCCAGGTCTCGTGTCGAAATAAGGCTATGGATACAGAGGGTTCCTGGAACTCATTGCAGCTGACCGCATGCCATTCGTCCAACTCTGCGAGACAGCCTCCACCAACGACTCCAGCTGCTTCGGCCAGCCACTCAGCAATTCCGTCTGTGCCAGATCTCTAACTGCCCTAAACCACAATATTTCGGACCAGACGACTTCCCGAGCAACTATACCAGGATCTGTCTTGTTACCCAGACTGTAGACTCCTCAATGTGGACAATACTAGCCTAAGATGTATGTTTTTCTTTGTTTCTATACATTTTTGGGTTGAGGTCTTTCAAAAAACTCACGCACATAATTTCAAGTGCACCTAGATAGTGCGATTTACAAAACATTCATTATGGTGCAGATATTTCTGCAACATGAAATAAGTCAAATAGTGGGCGTTTTGTGTTTATTTCAATTTGTTCTTTAAAATTTATCACCGAATCCATTGGTGCAGAGGAATCGTCCTCGGATACACTTCAATAAGGTTTAATCAACCTAAGAAAATAGTTTTTGGCTCCTCTGAAAAGTAGATAAAATCGACTTTCTCTCTTAATGATATATTTTAACAGCGTTGTGTTTCAGTGATACGTTGTTAAATTGTGTTCAGTAGCAGGACTGTTCGTCCAATTCGTTCAATGTGTTGTCGTTTGTACAATTCGTATTTTCGTTTTGGTGTGTGAATCTAATGCCGTCATTTTATTCATAGACGACTACATTTAAACCACCGACTAACTAGCGAGTGCATCAACAAACCTCTTTGAAAAAAAACTAAAACAACTCTTGAGAGACTCTGTTGGGAGATTTAGTTAGTATCAGGTTGCCAACACCTCATAAATCTGCTAGAGAAGCCTCTTTGCCAAAGGCTCCCCTTCCTTATTCACACCGGACAAAGTAGGTTTCTCACTTCGCGGGCCCTTCTCTTCCCCCATTGTCGAGGGAGATATTGAACGAAATCGCGGGCGGTGGCAAACACTGCAATGGAGCTTGTTGTTATGTTAATTAAGGGGGACGAAAGTGTGGAACAATGGTGCCACGATGGTGGGACGAGGGAGGGAAAACCTTACAGAAACTGTGTTCGGGAAGAGTTACTTTTATACAATTAAATTCAACGCCTTTCGGAATGATGGTGCGCGGAGTGGGAGCCGCAAGAGTTTCTTCGTATATCTCTGGCGAACATTGTAATTCATGTCTTATTCTACTCGTAGTTGTGAAATAGTAATGCACGGACCGATTCCTGCTTCCTACCCTGCAAGAACCGTGATGTTTTCGTATATACCAGCGTGCTTTCAACCGTATAAGGACGAGTATTACCACTATTCGATTGACCTAACAATAATGCAGCAACCATAATTTATGACAGCGTATTCTGAACGAGCTTATTGTTTTGTAGGTACCTACGTAAAAGGTAATTTTGGTTTATTATCTTCGATAATATTGTTCATGTCAGGAGGTATGTAGTTCCATAATATATTAAATTAAAATTACCTCGGAAAAAATATTTTTTTTAATTAAACAGAATATTGCTATCAGTTCTATGATAGGTTCGAAATACCTCTATTTTTTTGGTAATTTAGAGTACAACTTTTTCTTCACAAATATCCACAGGGCAATCGCGGTCAGGATTTACTCTTGAGACCTCCCTGAACACCGTAGTGAAGTTGGATTTTACCCTATTTTTCCCTTAAGACAGATTTTGATTTTTTGTACAGGGATTCAAGACGAACTTTTAAGACGGCGAATCGAACTTTTTAAGACGAGAGAGACGGGAGAAACTTGAGCGATTTCCGAAAGAACAGCATTAAGAAAAGTATTAAGATAAACTGTGGGGAACTTGGGTAAGAGGAGGAATCGGCCCTCACGAGTGCCTAAATTTGGAAAATTTTGTGAAAAACGGGACGAAAAATGGGTGAAAAAGCGAAGCGATTTAGAAAATTTTCAGGAGGCACATGAAAGTTGGCCAAGAGAAATAATTGTTTCGGGTTCTAAAGAACAGTCAAAACCATCATTTAGTACAAGTAGTTCTCAAAGACGTGGACCCTCAATCGAAGAGTTTTTCCCTCGTAAGCAGGAGGACGAAGGAGAGAAGGTCCAAAGTTATGTTCGAATTATATCCCCTTGATGAACCCTTCGCCTTCGAATCTAGGTTATGACTCTCAGGTCAATGGAAGGTAGGAGACGTTTTGAAAAAATTAATGTCATCTCAATCATCATCATTAATGTCATCGGGTACATTAATCAAAACCAACTAAATCGGCACAAATGCATGACGGGTTCGATGATCCTTGAAACTTTTCTATCGCGAAATCTTTCCTTTAAATATATTATCCATAGCCCAGATTGTGTGTTTTGTGATGGGAGACGACCCATTGTAAGCCACCGGGTAATACTGAGGTACACAACGAATTTTTACACCAATTTCTAATCTCCGTTTTTTTACGAAATCCTAATTTGCCAGATTGTTTACATTATTAACAAAAATGGGTTTTGGTACATTTTTTGCTCACTCAGTGAGTCGGTACGCATGGAATGTACTGTTCTCGGTGTTCTTCTGTATACTTAATACATTTTAATGACATCATGACGGCCACTAAGTGTCTTACTCTACTGTGAACGAACTGGCAAACACTTCCTGATATCACTTATACGTAGCTCGAAATGCTGGTACTATTTCCTCCATTGATTTGACGTACAACGTATGATGACAATTTGATTTTGTGGATACCTGTGTAGTGTCGCAGTGAGGAGCTCATTAGCTGAAAACTGATGATAAGGATTCTATTGATTGACGAAATTTATCACACTTCAGAACATGAGTGTTATTATACTGCTTAGAGAACGGTGTCTTGAAGAAGGAACAATTCCGTCTTACTATGGATCGATATGTATAATCAGGTTATTCCTATAGAAATCACTTGGAAGTGCACCAGTGCCGTACAAAAAGGGAGAAGATGAAGTGGAGTGTGTTTAAGAGCGTATAGCTGCAAAATGCCCTCTGTCGTAGGATGAATAGTGGCTTTCGCAGCGGCCGACGACTGCCCGGTTTTCTGCAAGAGCGCGGGGCGTGTACAGCGCTTAACTCCATTATTTCCTGCAACTGGCCAGGTGATATATCCTCAGAATAAACTTGTAGGGATTTACAAAGGACGCCTCTCTCACAAGCTCGCCTTTACAATACAAACACAGTCCAAGGACCACCCTCCTGCTCTTCCCGGTCTGAATAAATAGTACAAAGGTCCTTTTGGAGCTAGAACCTCTTCTGGAGCTACTACCCACTTGCCCCTCCCTTACCCTTTACCGCCATTTCTCCCGTATTATTATGATATATAACTCACGGTATTATTCTCGTTTGGCAAACCTTCCCTTTACAGAGGTTTATCTCAAACAAGGCTGGACTTCGGTGAAATAACACTAGAATGGGCTTGCAATGACTCGGCTTTATTATTTATTTATTTTACCTAATGCAGGCGATGTAGCAGGGGGATCGTACCTGAAACAGAAACAAATTGTTGTAATTACAATACGATTTTACTCGTATACCTCCCATTCATCATCGTAGCATTAGCCACAATTATGTGAGTTAGTCTCTTCTACTGCCACAGAATAGCGAAAAAGTATCCTAACAAACATAATCTTGGTAATATCTTCTCCCTTAGTCAATTTCAGTGCTATTCTGGCGGAACCAAATATTTTCGAGGTTTTGAAAATGTCCAAGTTGGTTTCTCCATGACTTAACTATCGATATAGTTTTTATTTAGTTGACGTGTGACGTATGACAGTGTGACGTATCATCCGTAGAATTGTGGTCTAGAAACCCTAGAAGGAGGTAAATCTGTGGTTACTTATATCGGTCCGTACGGCCCAACGGTTTTCTACGTTGACCGTGGGTAGTATTACCAATTGTGCAGCTTAAGGACACCTGATGATCTGACGTAGTGTATTACTTACGAAATATGATAGGATAGGATCTTATGAAGATAGGATTTTCCAGTGCCGTAGATAATATTATTATCTGGAAAATCCTATCTTCGTAGAAAGCCTCACCTTAGGAGTTGATGCATCATTCCAAAACTGGATTTTACTAGTGGAAGGCGGGTTTTGGGATCAGCAGCGTAGCACGGGCAGAGAATATCCTCAGCAGTATCGTTTGGCGGGCTCAGAAATCCTTCTATTACCATCTGCAATCTTCTTTTTACTATAGTTCATACTTGATTTTCGTTCTTCTAAAAATTCAGACAACGTCTTATTCCTCAAGGGATGACCAAACAACTTCGGTGAACGATTGAGCGGTTTGACTTCGACTCGGGCCGTTGGCAGCTCCAGCTCGTCTGCTTCAGGTTTTATCTGACTTGACCGAAGTTGCTCGCGGATGGTCGACGTCGTCTTCGAGTTCTTTTGGCCGTTCGGTTTGAGCGTCAACGGAGTCCTGGGCGATCCAGGGCATCTGTCGGGAGATCTGGATACGTCTTTGCCGGGAGATCTGGATACGTCTCTGCCATCCTGGCTGAAGTAAGGTTTACGCGATGACGGCCTGTTGGGACTTGCCGAATCCGTCCGGCTCCAACGTCCTTTCGTTGTAGATCGGGATTCAACCGCGTTCTCGTTGATTTGCCTCGATCTCGTACTGCCTGAAGACGATTTCTGCATTTCCGGTGGCCCGCTCACGGCGCTCATCGAGGACATTGGCGACTCCCAACTTCTTGCGGACTTAGAACCAGTCGTGGAAGGCCCATAGGCTTTAAATGATGTCGATCCCCCCTTCATCACTTCAGGTTTCTTCAAACGACCAGAATTTAATGTCCTTGTTACAGCCACTTGTTTGCCTCTAGTCACCTCACTCAGCGTAGATCCTTGATTTTTGCCACTTCTCAAATGAGGTAAAAGATCTCCCAACTTCTTATTCGTGACAGAATGACCATCATCTTTATCAACTTTCAGATTCTCTTGAACAACACAATTTTCGTTGACATTTACACGAGTTTTTACCTGATTTGCTCTTTCTGTACGGAGCTTCGAGTCATTCAATATCACTCTCCGCCCATAATTACGCACAACTGCACTTGTTCGACTCAACTCTCGACTATTAGACGAGGTTTTATCACCTTTCAATTCCGGTACGTGTAATTTCAAACGTATGCATTTTCGCATTTCGTCCAATGAACTCGCCTGTGGTTTTCCTCGACCTCTAGGTGTCACTTCCGCATTAACTTTCTGTCTCATATTTTGAACTTCTTTATCGATCTTCTTACCCCGCGGAATCTCTAAATCACTAAGTGTATAATGAATCCCACCTTCGACATTCCCATTTTCAGGGTAAATTTGAGAAGTGATAAAACCACCGACCTCTAACGGTTCTCCAGGCGCTGAAAGTGATGTCGGACAATTCAACTGACGTAGACGTGATCCGCAAGCGTTGATGTTGCGGATGATGTCTATTTCCTTGATGACCTGCTCTTGGACGGCAGTTTGCGCTGTTTCTCTGCGGATGATATTTTCCAAACCTTCTATCCCCAGCATACGTTCCAGTGTTGTGTTATCTCTCCTCAATACAACAGGAGCCGCCGTCAGGTTGTTGTGTCTGTTAATCGCTTGAGGATATTTCACAGACAACACAGACGGAAACTTTTCCAAACGTAGAGACTTCTTAGGTTCGTTTTCTCCTCCCATGTTGCTTTGGCTCTCGCTCACCAAAAACCTCACGGATTTCTTACTCGAATTCGTCTTAACGGGTCCTTTCTTCAAACAAGACTTTGGAAACACCTTTGACTCGTGCAGTTCAGACTCAACATCTTCTGGATGGCTCTTATCTCCCAACGTATGCATATTCTTCGTTCCAACGTTTACGGTCTTCTGAGGCCTTTTAGGTCGGCTTTTGCTGTCGCTCGACATTGCGCTCTCCGTCCTGCTGGCGATCATTGGAGGACTCAATTCATTCCCCACGTTATTCAACTCTTGTATCACCGGAAGTATCTGCATGTCTTTCGACCGAGTCGTCAAAGAATCCCTGCTCGACCGGTCTTTCCCAAACTTCTTTTTAGTGCCAGCGCCATACAGATCAATACTTGCTGGTAAATCAGAAATAATCGAATTTGGAAGAACTTTGGCCATCTTTTGAAAATTAATCGCCGACATATCGGATTTATATTTGTCAACCGATCTCAGCGGATCCCCCAGCAGGCAGTTGTCGCTAGATGTTACAGTGATTATGGTTTTCTCATAGATTGTAAGTTCTTCGTTTCCTTCCAGCCCGTACTTATCCTTAATTGGAACTTTATTGGTTATCCGGTTTCGCGACACGATCTCCTGCAGTCATAATAATATTATGTCCTTTAAAATCTCATTCACTACTCGAATGCGATGTAAAAGAACTTAATATAACATCGATTATAGAGACTCTATATTATAGGGACTCCCTCTCTCTACCATCCTTCCTTACAAAGAGACTGACCGTGTGAAGGGTTGGTTGACCTGCCTTGGGAAAAAACCCTGGTTGATGTGCTGCTTTTGTTAGGTATTTATTGTGATAAACCTATATCGAATTTTTGAGGGTGTTGACCAAATAAGCTTGTAAGCTACAATATTGGTGTTCTTACTCGTTCAGAAGATGATTCTAGCAGATTTCGATTCGACGCAGGTTTTGATTTTTGTTTCGATCCGCTAGATGGCCTTGCCTACAAAAGACGTAATGGTTGGTCACCTCAAAACACCACTTAAAGCATTCAGAATTAAATGTGAATAAATTCTATTCATTTTCAGAAACGGTATTATTGAGTTTAGTTCAGATATGAAATTAGGTCATGAAAGGTTCAGGATCTAAATCTAACTCTAACCGTGTCAATATAAGGGTTGAAGATTATGTAGACCATACTGAATGTACGAGTAGAAGATTTTCAATATCTAAACTGGATAATTTTCAATTAAAAAAAAATTGATGAAATCATATTGGGGCTGTTAGGTGGAAATAAATTAAGGTCCACCTAACGAATGAAATCACTTCCTAACGCGCTTTGGAGAATTCGCAAATCACTACCAATAATTGCGGTTTATCGAGGGCCAAAGGACAATTTGAATATACAGGACTCACCGGTAACCGTTTGGCGACTCGCCGAGAGTGATTAGATCTTGAACCAGTCCTAGACGTTGGTCGGCGTTTCTCAATGAAATCATCCTGGTGTTGATAAGAAATTGCGTTAAAAAGGTGATTATAAGAGGAGTTATAACGACTTATCTGTGAATCTGCTACATGTGAGCTTGTGGTGTGAAACAGTCCAGTTCAGTTAAGTTTCGGTGGGCGCGTGGCAGCACTCAGTGCTGCATCATTAAAATTTACTTGAAAGCTACCCCAAATAATAATTGTAAGAAACTTGTTTGCAAGAAACATTCAAGACATAATCATCACATTATAGCAACTTGTGAAAATTAATATGATATTGGTAGTGTGAGATTTTGGCCGACCAAAACAAGTTTTTTTACTCAATCGTTTAATTTTTGATCTTGTAAATTGGCTGTATTTAAAGGTTGTAGGTTATTACATACGAAAGTAACATTTACAAAATTACGTTACCATAATAATAATAAAAAAAAGGATAACGAAATTTAATTTTGTTATATCTTGTTCATGTTATCTTGCCTGATTTTGTTTTAACTAGTTTTGTTCATCTAGTTTATCACTGGAAATGAATTACGTTTTGGTTGTTGAATGCTTTAGAACCAAATATATATAATTTAGTTCGACAATGAGAGTTATTCCTGACAATGTCAGTTAGTATACCTAAAAAATAACACGACTTAATGCACCACTTATAATTTTTTATGTACAAGAGCATTACCGAGAGGCGGTGGCGCTTATACCGTGCCGTTTCCTTCTCCTCTGTGTCTTCGTACGTCCGTTTGCTTCCTTTTCGATCGTCATCTTCGTCCGAAGTGACGTCCAGCCCTTTGCAAAACAGTATCTTCGTCCCTGGGTCGTTGAAGTCCTGATAAATGAATGGAAAATCGATCGGATTTGCGTGATTCTGAATACCGAATATTAAATAACGACTCACTCCAGGAAAAGTTTTCTGAGATAGAATCGGTGTTATAAATAAGTACTTATTTGGTAATCAGGAAAATTCTTGCTCAAAGCGCTGTCAAGCCCCGAACAGAACACTCTCGTGCGCCTCTCCCCAAGTTACGAGATATAAATCCTCAATCGGCGCAATATCTTTAGCCGTTGGCCCTTACGAACGCCCACAAGAATATTAGTAATACACAATTAAGCCGACCACTGCTACGTTCTAACGAACCTACCGTGATCTCACTTCGAACCGTATAAACTTGCCCCATTGTATTTGAATTACTTGAAGTATCACGAAAAATTAAATTTTGAGAGAATTTACTAGTGATTTCAACTAAACAATCGTCCATAACTAGCCGAATGTTTTTCTTCAACGGTTTACCCGTTGTCAACCCAATAGATATCACGATCTACTGTAGTAGTAATCATTTCGGATCGTAAAATTTCCAAATTTTGAAAATTCCAGTCATTTGATTTTGATACGAATGAGACAGATTTCAATCCCTTATATTGGATAGTTTTTTTTTTTACCATAGTAAATTTCTATCGAACTAGCACCGAATGAACCGAATGAATCAAAATTTCACCGTTCATTTAATCAGTGTATTTCACTAATTTTGTACAGAAATGGCGAACCGTTTTTTAATAATTTTGCAGCGTTTGGAGGCAGCTGGTCCTAAAATTGTGTTTACTTTCTCTTGCACTTTCAGGGTTTCTTTTCAAAATTACACTGGCGGTTTCCTTAAATTTCTCAGTTGTTCATAGTGAATCATATTTCTTGTCGTTATTTGATGATTGTTGATATCATTATTATTGTTATCAATCAATAGTGGGTGAATGGATGCAGTCGAGTGGCCCTATACGAATTCTCAACAACTTACTTCGTCACTATTCTTGAAAAGCTCTTCAATCGATCGATTACTCTCCATCGAGAAAGATCGAGTGAATTTGCCACGTGTCGGGTACGCATCGCTTCGAGTTTCACACTGGAAATAATTAATTCAGAAGAGGATTGCGTAGTATTCTCACAGAATTGATCTCTCCTGCAGTTTATACTATTCAGCGTTACTTACTTCTAATTTATGAATCAAACAACGCATGCATTGTCTATCGTTGCGCGATGCTTGAAGTTCTCCGCTTGAGCAGCTCTAGAAAATGAATTAAATTATGGCGATAAGTTGGCTGCTATGCGAATTAGTAAGCTAAATTTTGGCAAGTGGAACGTAAATGGGAATGGAGCTTTACGAGAAAAATTACAGTTAAAGCTTCACAAACAAGAGCCTTAGAAGTGCATAAACGTGTAGGTCGATGTAGTGAATATACCTAAGGGTTTTGATAACCTGAAGAGCCGATATGATGAGGAAAATCACTACGGTTAACCAAAATCATGAAAATAGGGTTCCATCCGTATCAACCTTAAAAATGCAAAATCGTATGTCTTCTTAAAATCTTATGAATTCTACTGTAGACAGAGCAGTCAATGGTTAATAGTTATACTCTATCTAAATCAAGGACTTTTGGTACCTTGTAATTTTTTAAAATAACTCTTCCCATTAAAGAAACACGGAAAAATTAAAGAAGTCTATTTTATAGCAAAGATTTGACGAAAGTATAATTAATTTTTGGAATTCAGGCAACTCTGATGGGTTCGACGCTAATGAGGCTAAGGCGAACCAGTGAAGATAGTTGCATGTCAAGGGTATTATATCTAATATAATCCGTATATTAAACGGATTGAAGAAAATCAATCATTTTTGATATTTTTACAGTGTTTCAGCGTTTTTCCAGAATACCAATTTCTCATATGATCGCGGTGGCGTCCCCCCCCCCCCCCCCCTAGCAAACATCTACCTATATGTTAGATGTGTAGCAATAAAGTCTTACCATCGTGCCAGGGGAGATTTCGAAACGGCGACGGTGCTTGTGAAGTGGCTAGGACATCTGTTTAGGTGGAAGGAAAAAGGCGAGGGGGAATGTGGATATCATAAATTTTGCTAAGTAGAATGATATTTACGAGAGGTGATTTTTACATGGAGTGTTTCTGGGGGATCGTATATTACACACTGTATTATGATAAGAACAAGAGCGACACTTGAAGTTCTCAACAAGCTGACTTTTGTTGGTGGTTTAGTTTTTGTACTGAATGCTGATAGTTTCAAATGGATAGAACCGATTTTGATTTATCCGTAAAAGAGTCATTTAGGATTGTCCACCTAGTCGTTACATGACGAATTAATACAAAACCGCTCTATATCACGCCATTTATAACCAAATATATTTGTGATAATTGTTTCAATCCTGTTTGCTTGTAATACTCACAGAATAAGCAGGGGATCCTCCCGAGTAAGAAAACATGGGAACAGTCAGTCAATATAACCAAACATACATGTGTAAATTGTTTCAATCCTGTTTGCTTGTAATACTCACAGAATAAGCAGGGGATCCTCCCGAGTAAGAAAACATGGGAACAGTCAGTCAACCCTACGCCCGTAAATGATCTCCCAGTTCCATTTTTCAATTGCCGATTTACGCAGAAGTGCAAATGCCACTAAAACCTGTCCTTGCTATTTACTCTACGTTGAATTTTCTTTGCAGTGAAAAACATAATTTTTTTAAGTGGTGGATATTATTAGACCGGGATTTGTATACCGTCGCCCATAGAAGAAACTTGGTGTAATGATAATTAATGTGATCGCATTATCGACAGAACCCAGAATATACTGGGTTCTGTCGATAATGCGATCACATTAATTATCATTACACCAAGTTTCTTCTATGGGCGACGGTATACAAATCCCGGTCTAATAATATCCACCACTTAAAAAAATTATGTTTTAATTATATATTATATAGATGTCGATAGATATGTCGATAATGCGATCACATTAATTATCATTACACCAAGTATATATACGAGGCTGCCTTTTCAGCCTATATATAGGCCGATTATATTAAATGTAATCCACAAATTATATTATATATATTGGTGTAGTTATGGAACTCATAGAGATATTCTACTTAGAACTGTCAGTAATTTAGTGGCGTTTTGGTGACACAGGTGAAGTCGGACGATAGAGACACCTGACCATTTCTACATGACGTCGAGGGTAACCACACGTACGTCCAGGGTTAATACCTGACGTTTTGCAAGTCGGTAAATGACGATCTCCCTCATTATTATTATATATAATCCACAAATTTAGTTATTATAATATAATATAATAGGTATAAATTCAGTTATATTATAAGGATTTAACACGATTTGTACGAATCACTACCTACCACACTTGTACAGAACTAACCAATGGGGTTTTAACTTTATCAATAGCGTACGTAGTTAGATGACTTGAATATAATCTGGAGCATCATTAGTCTTGCTATCGTCAACTGTTTTTACGGCGAATACGGGAACTGATGGTCCTAAATTATCCTCTACCTCCTACCATAAATATATATGGAAAGAGTTTAAAACGTAGAAAGCGAGAATTTCACCTAATGATTGTTTATGTAAACCCAAACCTGTAGAAAACAAATCACACTTAAATACCCCACGGTGGTTATTAACAAGGAGAAAAGGAGATTTTTTACATTTGTCAGATGTTGTGATCATGATGATGAACTAACAGTTCAAGTAGAGTTTCCTCGTTGGAAATTTGGAATTTGAGGAATAGGGGGGTTAGGATTTTGAGGTATTAGCTTCACGATATTGTATTCAACAAATAAATTTACGTAGTATGCTATTGTTCCCTGGTATGGGCCTGTGTACCTAGAACGAGTATACTGATTCAATGACACAGGGGACGTCACGGAGTTGAATTTGATTCTCAAATAGAAAACCGGAATGTCGTGAAGGTGCAGCAGATCAATTTAGTTACCAAGACGTTGAATCGTCCAGCGCTCATAGAGCTTTTGCCGGATGTACCAACCTGATACCAGCATGTTTTTTCGAAGGAAGTGGTCCACCTGGGGAGCACTGTTCGATCTGAATTGCAAGTCATTTGACGAGGATGACGGTCTCACAACGTACTGTTCCCTGTGCAATGTGGGTCTTCAGGAGGACATGTTTGACTTCTTGCGAGTCCTAACGGAATTCAAGGTGCAGCATCTTGGCCCTGGTGGGTGGTAGCGACTAGCATAAAATATACAGGAGAACTTGTCTGTGAGTTCAATTAGAAGCATGCTCACACTCCCTGAGGTCAAACTGAGAGTGGCCCCTGCACGTCACTACACTGCTCCTCAACTGCCCACACTAACCTTAGGAACTGGAGGAATATACTGGAGAAAGAAGACGTTTGATATGTGTCCGACTTGCACAATTTCAAAAACCAACAACACAAGAGTAGCTTAAAACAATTGTCTATTTCCCCTAAAAAAGGTTTCGGTGATTTACACTGTCAATAACAAAGCAATACTGTTGTAGACTCTACAACGTAGAATCTTGTATTGTTTGATCCTAATTCCATTGTCGTTTCACACAGTTTTGGTTTAATATTTTGGTAGATGTCATAAGATGTGGTCTGGGCGTGAGTGAAATCATAGATAAAAGAATGGACAGAAGAGCTAATACTGTCTATTTTAACTCTGTCTATTTGAACTTAAAACTTGACGTTGAGGGTGAAGCTGACAGAAATACGCAGGGGAAAGGGGATACGCAGGGAGAATAATCTGTGGAGGGGAAAGGTGATAATCTGTCAGCCTCATCAGGATTACCAATTTCAAAACAGTGTTGCCGTTGACTTCTTCTTCCTTGTTGTGTTGGCAGCCCTGGTGGTCTCCTGTAATGTCTAGGATTCCTTCCATGCAGCTTGAGCGTTCCCCTCACTAACTTGTTACTCATCAGCGTAGGATTCACCGCTTCCATTTGAATCACAGTATTGATCAAGGAGTCGACATAGTAGCTTTGAATGATGGTATTAATTTTTAAGAAAATTGTAAAATTGATACTCTTCGTTCAATAAGTGGGGTTTTCTTCTTCTTCAACACCTGTTGCAAAGTAGGTTACGACAAACGGTGCGCTCGGGACAGATGAGAGTACATTTTTAGTTGAGCGATGAAGTATTTATAGTAGGTACTAATTTTTTGTTGGTATAACTATTCAAATTGACATGATATCCTGCCGTTTATCGTCCCTCGGGGTGGTTTTGCGGGGTTGATTTTTCATCCCCTCTCCATACATTTTTTTTGTCTTTTTTTTTTCTAACGAATGAAATTTCTGGGAAGGTAATAAATAGAGTCGGTGTCGCAATGTATCACCGGGAAAAGTGTGGGGAAGGGCTCTTATCTGCCGGTACACTCAAGCTCCCTCCTTCCCCTCCTTTTCCGATGGTTCCGCTCTCCGCCACCCCGCAGCGCCACCTACCCCTCCCTTACGGGCTAAGTCAAATTAATACCGAGCCATAACTCCTTTCAAATGGCACTATCAAGATCGGACATTCCTCATCCTTTCTTTTCATAAACTGCTTTTCCCGTCCTTATTCATCAAAGGATAAACAGCGAAATGAGGTTATTTTATACGTTAGGGCTCCCGCATCAAGGTAAGGACTTGACTTTATCGTAACTTTTTCATTTTATCCCAGAAAAAAAGGAGAGAATTATAGGCTCACTTACTTACCAACTTTAAATTTGAGCACGATTTATTATTATTGCACTTTCTGCTCGGAGCTCGAGCGGAAGCGGTAGCATTTTTTCCGAGTTCCGTGAAATTGATTTCCTCGCGTCAAACGATAATTGGGGCATTTTCGGCGGGTAGCTGCGCCATATGACGTCATGTATGGAGGTGGTGAAGTGACACAATTTGATTCATCAGTAGAACAAGATCATTTATTTGTAGAAGACCATCGAATGACTTACGAAATAGGTACATGGGTGCATTGGAATCTCTGAAAATTCAGAGAATTCACCATTCTGGCGTCAAGTTTCGAGGAAGCTACGATATCCCACCCAGTTGAAATAAGCATGTCCTGAGTGAGACGGGCGGTATGAGGTCTAGCGTTGTCATGAAGGAGTGACACACCACGAACATTTTGTCCTTGACTTTTTTTGTCAACTTCTTGAGCGCCTCACAGTATGCAGCTACATTTCTGGTGATTATATTAGGCATAAAATCGACCAACGATGGCTATCCTTTTCCAGTCCCAAAAGACATATGAAAATTCCTCTCCGAAATTGTGACTTTTTGGGTTGATGGTGAATGGGTGTGGCGCCACTTTTGATACTGCCTTTTTGACTCAGGAGTATAGTGAAACACCCACGTTTCGTCAACAGCCACAATTAATTTAAGAAAAGTTTCACCCTCGTTTTCATACCGTTCAAGAAATTTGCGCTCAGCCAAAATCCTGCGGCAGGTGGAGCGATTAAGGACGAACTGTTTGACGCGTTTGGCTGATGTGACGCCATCCTGTAACGGCGTTTGATGATTTGTTTAGACCTTTAGAAACCTCTCCACTTACCAGTGGTGACAACTCCAAAAAACAAAATTCCCTTCATCCTACACAGCAGTTGTGACCTTACTTTCTGGACGTCCTTCGTACATTGACAGCTGTTTCTCGTTACGTATTATTATCTGCTTGTTCTTTCTACTTACTATTTCAAGGAAACTCGATTTCTACACATACTGCGAGCTTATACTTAAATCGGCAAGTTATGATTTGGTTGATTACTTAAATAATTCTCATAGCTTCTGTGGGTCGAACGAATGCTACCTGACCACTGGTTTCATAACTTCTGATCTTGTATGTAAATAGATATTTTATAAAGGAACGTCTTATCGTAAAAACCGATCTGATAAGACCCACCGCGCCTTCACGACGGGAAAAAACCGTTTTGGGAATTTCAATAAATTCCCGGACAGTAAATCATGAGAGGAACCCAATCAGAGGGACTGACAGCTCTTTTCGGACGCTTAATCCGGTACCAACCTCTGGAACCCGCTTCTAATGGAATTATCAATTCAAATCTCCTTTTCCAAAGGAAGAGATGAATACGGGAATCGGGTATTAGGATGATGTATCACTCAATCTGCATGTTGGAGACGGTAAAAATAATCCCTGGCGGAACTCAGCGGCTGCGAAACGCGCGAGATCTAATTAAACAACTCAATTCAACAATGGAAATTCAGGATTCTTCATATTCAAACACCATAATTTATCATATCTTGCTCGCTTGAATATAACAACAACTCCAAGATCCCCAACATCAAATGAGTTGGAACTCATCCCAACCTTATAGCGACCAAATCATCCCTTAGATGAACAAAAGGTATTGGCGTATGTTTATTAGTGGTTTATCTGTTTTCTGTGGGCTATGCATAGTTCAATAACCATGGTTTATCATATTCAATTATGAACCTCTGGTCCCAACCTAGAAAAGGTTTTATCATGTTCTAAGGTACGTGGAATCCGAAATTCAAATTTCTAGAAATGTGAAAATACGAGTAATCGGATTTGTGATATTGAGTGCCTTGTTATAAGATATGAATGTTTGTCCTAAACCAACAAAACTGAAAGAACCAAATGATACGAACTGATTCAGAACATTGTAGAAAACTGATCCTAACTTTATGAGCGAATTTCTAGAAGAATTAATTCATTACGTACTGTTTGATATAATTATTTGGGCTATTTTTTCGTATCCAGAGCTTTTTATTTAACTTTTGATTACCGTCGATTTCCCTTATTTGTCGAAATCCGCATCAGGCAACACTGGGATGTGTCGGGTTCATAATTTCGAATCCTTTGTTGAAAGTCATAAATTTGTTGTATACCTACGTCCACTATACATAGATACGAGGTCGGGCGTTATTAACCGTAATTTTTGTAGAGTTTTTCGAGCCCCGTAGATCCGGGAAAATAATCCATTTAGGTACGAACATGGCAGGATACCAGGTCGGTTTTAAAACAACAAACTGTTGTGTAGATTTCATCAACGTTCATCCTTAAGCTGGGGATTATTCTCTCAGGAGGTCAGGTAACTTGGCGGGTGTACGGTGTTGGATAAACTTTGTTCCGTAATTAATGACTCCAAATTAAATTAAAGGGAGAGAATGTGGCGGTGTATGCACATGAGGGGGAGATGTAACTAAGTTCCTGCGGTTCTAATTCAACGCAAAGGCTTTTCCGTTTCATGAGAGTTTCGCCCGCTCAAAATGAATAGTTGAACCAAGTACAGACTTGGTTGAGTGATAGCAACATGAAGTTTACTGATCGCGTTGCTGTTGAAATATTTATACCAGAAACATTGCGAACAAATGAGAATTTATAATTGGTTTTGAACAATAATCATGAAAAGTCATCCGTTCAGCCCAACAAGAAGTAATTGTTAATTCGTTATGGTAGAACTTGAATCCTAAAAACGAGAGAAGATATCTCAGTCACGTCCTCTATCAGGCCTAAATTGTACCTAAGTAAGCCCGGAAACTCACCTAGTAAATAATACCTACCGATTAATCCTGTCAGTATGGTTTTGGAGGATTTTTTAGAATTCCATTAGGTATTACTGTCGATATTTGGGGTTCTAGCAGGTTAAGAAAACCTGTCATTTCTCAGTTTCATTTTCTCGTTGGGTTACTGATTAAAAACATAATAGTAATGATTAACATGTGTTGATCATGAGCATATGTTATGTTTCCGGTTCGGGGTCTTCATACATGGAGTGTGATAGGGCCTGATCAATCAAAAAAACATAATATTATTATGTTTTTTGATTAATTAGGCCCAATCACACTCAATGTGTGAAGGCCCCGAACCGGACTTATGCTTATAATTAAACTTATGCTTAAACTTATTAACTTATACTTATGATTAACACATGTTATAGTACTCTCAAACTGCTACTAGATGCCATCTCAAGCTCATTTTTAGGTAAAACTGGACTAAGGTCGTTTTTTCCCTGAGTCGTTCATATTCTGTTGTACCTACTTTAGATAAATCAAGGTTATCATTGAGATATTTGGTCATTTTTTCGCATGGTAGATAGGTACCTAGATAGATTGAAGATAGAACACGTATATTTCAAGTAAATAGACACAATTTTATCCAAGTGTTTACATACACGGTATGGCAATGGGTCATGCCCGTCTGCCAGAATATGCGCCATTAATTATTAATACAATTTAAATACAAATACGAATAGTGGCGGAAATTGTAAAACTAATAATAATAACATTACAATAGAGCATAACATCTTAAGAAACTAATGGTTATAACTATAACTATAATAACTAAAGGTTATCATTGAGATATTTGGACATTAAATTACAGTATTTTGGTGGGGTGCTTATTTTTTCGCATGAGTGCATATTTTGCCAATCGTAAAATCATAGTTTGGAAAACAAAAAGTGCATATTTTCCAGGCTCCAATTATCATACTTGTGTGGTTATGATGGATTTTGTGTTTCGGGTGTCTTAGCGCTATATCAAGTTCAATGGATCCTTAGAGCTGCGTTATATTATACCGTGCCGTATATAAAGCAGCGTTATTTGTCAAGTTTCTCCCGGTCTCCCGGAAGATACGGCGAGCTCCACGAGGCGAAGGGGTCCGCGGGAAAAGGGTGAGAGGGAATGATAAGGGCGAGAATGAGTGGGAGCGAGAGGTGAGTTCGGAAACTCTCCTTTTCCCGCTCCCCTATTTCCCACCCCTTTGGTGGGGGGGGGGGGCTTCGGCCCCGTGGAACGCCCGGGTAGCGGTGTGGGAGAGGGGATGAGGATCCTGAAGGATTAGGGAGGGCCGTTCCCGAGGCCTGACTAATGGCTCCGGCAAGCCTCTGTAACGCCTAATCCACCCACCGCCCAGCTTACTTCATGGCAGTGACATATAGCTCCCAGATATTCCTCGGCTTAGCCGCCTCCAGATTGTACCAACATCCCTGTTTCCTGCTCTCAAATACACTTTCCTTTACTTATTGTTACAATACTTCTTATTTGCACTGGAAATTCGAGGATGACCTTCATCGACCACCCATAACCCACTAGGAATGGAATATACGTCTCTTTAGCGCCACCATGCCACGAGAACTAGGGATGCAACATCGGAACCGAATAATCGATTATAACATCAAAAGATTAATCGTAAGCTAATAATCGATGTGACCAATAATTGGTTATTGAATAATCAAGGATTGACTAATCGAAAGAAGATAATCGATATTTCAAACGCATAACGATTTGCTTTCTCACTAGGTATCTAAAAATCCGATGGTTTTCGTCGTCCGTAGGTAAAATTTGATGAAGGAATGCCAAAACGAATAAAATGTCATAAAATGGTTTTCTATTTTGAATTGAAGGTATCTATAGGTAAAGAACTGATAAAAGTATCAAGTATGAAAGTATATTTAAAGAAAATTATAAATCTTGAAAAATAGGTAATAGGTACTGTAACAAAAGAAGTTTTTTGGGACTTCTTGTGAAAATACGAGTAAAAGCTTTGACAGGATATCACCATTCAAGAGATTCCGTTCTTGGTCAGCGTCAGTCCCGCTTTTGGGATTGGGTTGGGGCGTATTCGAAGCAATCAACTTCACGTGGTTTTTCAAATTTGTGGTGTTACCACCAGTCTTCAAAACTTCAGAAGAAGTTCTGCATACTGCCGACTTTTTGTCGTCAGTTCTTGTGAAATAGCTCCACTATTTACTTTTCAATAGGCCATTAAGTACACTAAGAAGTACTGAAAGGGTTTCACTAAAAAAAACTCACGTCAGACGTCCCAAAACGAAATTAGTACAAGAAAGATAAGAAACTAAGAAACTGCAATCTGCTAACATTGTTCAGAATTTTCGACGGGTTTTCTTCTGAATTGGCCTCAGCCTGGTAGCCAAGTAGTAACCCGTTCTTAATGCCTTGTTGGTGGATCATCGGATTTGTTGTATCTCGGGTGAACTTGTCCGTATATTTTGAATACTCAGAGAGAAAAACGTGGGGCGCAGCCAGTAAATGTACAGCAATTCATCTGGATAGTCTTGTTGTATTATTTACTGAAATTCAAAATATTACCTTTACTATCTATAATATTTCAAATTCTATAAGTGTTTTAATCCGAGTATCAAACTAGAGAAGTAATCCAAATTTATTTTGTTTTTTTCATGTTCATGAATTAAAACAATACACCGCCAGATTCTTCTCCATCATAATTTCTGCCCTGTAAGCAGTTTGTTCAGAGAGTAAAATGCGATGCAGACTTTGCTGTGAGAGATCGGTCCCGCATTGCATACCATCCAATTATTCGCAGGATACCGACCTATATTCAAAATTTCGATTCTCTAGCTCATCAATCAAATCTAATCTGTTTAAACAAACTTAAAGCGAGTGAAAGTTGCATTGTTGCCCATTTCCGAAACATGTTTACAATTTCGAGTTTCTAGCCCATCATCCAAATTTAAATATTATTTAAACACTTGGTTTTTTTTCCGCGGACTTGAAATTATACTCACAGGTCAGAAATGGATGCGAATGCAATATTCACTCGGTTTCTTGTCTGTAATGGCCGATTTCACCACCTGGGGATAAGGTTGGTGATAACGTTATCTTAGAAATAGTGCAAAAAAGTGCATTTCACCACTGCGAGGTAGCGCTATCCCCGGGAATAAGGCCGTTTAAACACATCATAACACAGACAAGAAACACACCATAATTACAGACAAGAAACCGAGTGAATATTGCATTCGCATCCATTTCTGACCTGTGAGTATAATTTCAAGTCCGCAGAAAAAAAAACCAAGTGAATATTGGTGATCCAGTTTTGACCTATGTTTAAAATTTCAAGTCTCTAGGTAATCGGGAAGTTAGTTAAAACTCGGCTGCAAAACTCCACCCGAAACCAAACTAATATAACCGTGGTGAAAGCTACCAAATCCTTGCAGCAACATGACATAAAACATTTGGTTTATTATTTCTTAAAATAATTGGTTGAAAACAGCTCCATTTCACGAGAACTGTTATTCAGGACTGTCATCTAGTGGGTTTCCTCCCCTGAAAAGTAGGCAATATTCATTTACGTCATGGTACGATTTTTGGCCGTTTTTGAATTGATAAGGTGCTTTCTTCAAAGTCGTACGTCACATTCATTATATTAGTTCAAAACAGCTGCATGAAGACATAACAGTGGAATATTAAATGGGTTTTAAAACCCCTCAGAAAATGGTTTTTTGGCTCCCCTGAAGAGTAGACCCAATAGGCGCATCGATGTACGTCGATAGAGCCATGAGAAATCCTCGAAACTTTTACAGACCACATCAAACCAGAATACTTGTAAGTAACTTGGTTTCATTCGCTGTCTCTATACAAAACATTACGATGAACCCGTGAGTCAGCAATTCGACGATTATTTACGTAAAACTGACAAATGTCGGATATTTTAACTTGTGTTCCGAACTCTCGAGGTCAAACCAAACTTTCAATAACGTCGTAACCCGTGACCGCTCGCTCAAAGATAACCGTAGGAAGACGCGATGAATTTTGTTCAGTCTGGCACGAAACATGTTGATTTGTGAGGTCGAAGAGAGTGACAATGAAACCCAACGCAGTCCGGTCAGTCTCAATTATTCATCGAACCCCCTCCTCGACCACTCACTCTCCATCTTTCTCCGTTGCATATAAATTGACGCCCCGGCCTCGGTAAAACTTGATGCATTGCCTCGGCCCGGATGAGAGCTAAATGTAAGATTTATCTATTCATATGAGCTCGTATCCATTGCAAGTTCTGACGTCCGCACATGCGATATTCCGTCGCGGATATCTCAATACGCTCGACCTGCATAACAAGCCTTGGAGGTTTGGCACCGGTGCATGAACGAGGTTTGGCTCCGGTACATGTACCTGGCAATACAAACGACTATTACCATCCATTCAAGAGAGGTGTTATATGAAATCAGGAGGAGCTCTGGGACTTTTCGTATGTTGTATACAGGGTTCTTAACCTTTCGTGGACCAGGTGGGTCCACAGCTACCCCAGGCGCACCATTTTTGTTCAGCGCAAGCGTTGGCAATGTTCATGAACTTTCCTTGCGTAACTTTCCTTCCAGTTGTGCTCCACCCAACGCCCCGAGCAGACCCTCTCCTGAGGTACTTCGCGTATGTGAGTTTTGCGTACATCATTTGGGTTTGAAAACGTGAAATTGACACTGGTATTGTTAGACTGGTATGCCCTAAAGTTTCTGGAGGTGATATGACATGACAGTGGCAATTGCGACCTCGTGGCCCTAGTTCTTATGCTCATTGTGTTGTTTCAGGTCCTCTGTTTTGCAAAAACAGGTTCCGCGCTTGAGAAAAAAATAGTTTCATTGGGGAGGAGCAGTTTCGGGCAGAGATGAGAAGGCAAGAGGAAGACGAAGAAGATGAAATAGTAGTTGATTTTGTTCTCAATTATTCACAGTAGGGAAGTTATAAAATTAGCTACCTACCTACCTAGCCCGAGTGTTTCATAAGTTTTTCAATGTTTATTTTTCAAGTTCAAGTTAAAAACGTTTCCAGTATACAGTGGTAGATTGGGGCAAACTTCTACATTATTTTATTTTTCGAATTCATGTTTAAAAACATTATAACATTATAATATATATATTGGGTGATTGGGGCATCATTTTAAATACATATTTTGACATTTAAACACATTTTTTCAATCATTGTCCTCGAAATGTGAATGATAAGGTACCTTTAAATATGATGTACATGTACATTATTTAAAAATTTTTACCCTTGTCCAATGCGACGTCATAGCCAGCGCCAATAAAATGAGTGGGGTGAAAAATACCCCACCTGTTGCTTATGCATGTCAACTTTGTTTTTTCAAATAGGAACCCCCCTTTTTTTCGGATTCGGATTTTACGTCAAATTTCATGAACTTTTTACTTCGACAACCTTTTTGTTTGGGTGCAGCTAGGAGCGTCCAGAAGCGCCCAAAGATGGACTTACCGCGTTTGTTCGTAATTTCGATAGGACGGATTACCCCCAGTGTGGCACATGAAATTCCATCATTTTTCGACACTGAATCACGCAGTGATATCAGTTTTTTTATTGGACTTGATTGAACCGGGATTCTAGCCTGAAAAATGGTCGTTTTTTAGAAAAATCTCCGTTTCCTGGCTCTTGATCAATTTACTATTAGTTAGAGGCGTTTTTAGGCAGGTGGGTAGGTATCTAAAGTATCTTGTTAGGCCATGTGATTCAATTTCCCTCGCCCTTCCCCAACCCAGGATTACATGTAATATTTATTGTGATACAATCTGAAGTTTGATGAAGAAGGTACCTGTTGGTAATTGAAAAAAGTGTGATAAATTGGAGAAGTTCACGTTTCTTCACCCTTTACAGTTTGGCACATCTCAGCTAAATTATTGGTCAGCATATCAAGCTTTTTTCCATCAATCCATTTTTCTGCAAGATTAGGCTCGTCTAGCGATCATAACGCGTGAATAAGGTAAGAAATGATCAAATATCAAATATCAAATAAATATCAAAATAAGTGTACAAAGAACCAAAATAAAAGATTTTGTCTGCCCCCTGAAAAGTCATGAAAAATTAGTTGTCATGCTGCTTCTAAGGTGCCTTTTAGGAATTTCAGGATTTTTCTACCGTAGCGTTTAGTCTAGCGTAAACCCAAATTGGTTTTCTTAGTGGTCAGATGCGGTAACATTACGTTATATTTACGTTATATGTCCTTCTTCTTTTTTGTTGCGAAAATTTCTGTTTCAAAAGGCGATATAAATATACGGTGAAAATTTAGTATCGCACTTAAGCGTAGTAAAGAAAAATGTCGGTGAATTTATTTCCTTTGTGGCCAATTATGACAAATGAAAAGATGTTAAATTATCTACGATAAATTGGTAACGGCGTAAATCATATTCAACGGGAATTGCTGCTGGAAAAAAAGGAAATTCAGAAGAGAAAGCCGGTTTACCACCTGGGGTACGAAAACCCCGTTTACGACAACGACTCGACCATAACGATTATGTACGTTTAATACCCTCTGACCTGAAGTGTAGGGGATGAGGAAGTGGGCGCGAGGGGGAGTAAAGCACCCGGTAAAGTCCCAAAGGGCTAAAATACCGGGTCCGGCACTTAATAATCATCCGAGACAACTTTATTGTCTTCACCCTCTAATAAAAGGGATAGGAAAATCGTACCTTGCGCCCTAAAACCTTTTACGCCCGCCGCCGTCTTCTTCACCATCGACTGTTTCTGAATGAGCATTTTCCCCTCACTTCACCGAACCTTCCTCTTCGGCATGGTCGAGTATATCACGTCCCGAAAACCGCCGCCCATAGGTTTTCCTATATAATAATAATTCATTGTTTAATCCGGCTTTCGCGTGTTCTCGTACGCCTCTCTCATCCTCCTCGAAATATAAATCCGAGTTTATCTCTCGCGGGTTGCTCGGTCTGTTGTTTTATGAGATTCCCTCAGTCGATGCCGCTCAAAGAATATATTTTCTTCTCTTTCGTTTTCATCAATCGTTGGACCGTTTTGAAGAGTTCAAAATATGGAAAAAAAAAAAAAAAATCCACATTCATGAAGAGCAAATTTACGAACAAACCACTAGTTTTATGTAAAATATCTCCATTTTACTGGTTTTTTAATAAATTTTGTCTCGGTTTGTTTGCCATGTAACACCTCAGTTTACAGATTTTTCAACGCGAAAAAAACGAGTTGTTTCGATATCTCATTCCGTTATCAGATTAGAGTAGATGAACCCTGAAGAGATCTCAAGTTTGTTCACCTTCAAAGTGCAATTCTATTTCAACATCGTGTTCAGCGGACAAAAAAACCTTTAAAATGAGGTGTCACTTGTACTGTTCCATTTTGGGAATTTATGGGTAATTTCCACTCCTTAAAACTCCCCAAAACCCCTCATTAGAGCGGCCCGATTCTGCTCATCTACGAATTTAGCCTTTCAATTGCCATGTCAGATCTGTTGTGCGAATTTGAACTTTTTATCTCAATTCTATCGAGAGTTAGCGTCTCGAATTAAATATATATAAATATATATGTATACCATGGATTGGTGAAGCTAACGACACTCGCGTGAAATATGAACTTGAATGAATGTACAGGAGGATGAAAATTATAGCAAACACTTACGTAAATTTCCATCTAGTTTTTCTAGATGAAACCCACTTTCATCTAGTTTTTCTAACTTTACGTAAGTATTTGCTATAATTTGCATCCTCCTGTACATTCATTCAAGTTCAAATATATATGTAGATACATATGATTTTTGGTGTCTTTTGGCAGTGAAATAAGGATGGTCTGAAACCGATTTTGGCATAAGTAAAAGATTTTCGGAAATTTGGGGTTTAATCATTTTGGATCACTCTTCTTCGAAAATTCGCTGATAAAGTGGCAGTTGTAGTTCCTTCATCAACATCCAGTTCGTTGTTTGCAAATATTTGGAGGTAATGACGTTCCTCTGGATGCCACCGTTCGTTACCTGTGCGTTACGTTGTACTAACGATTGACTTTCAACAGCCACATCATTTGAAGACTAAGCAGGTGTCATCAACGTCTTCGCCAGCCAAAGCCAATCCTAAGTGTTAGATCTCCACTGTTGGTGTATCTGTCTCTAATCACACCGTTTTGGGAGTATGGAATCCGTGTTTGAGGTGGTGCATCTGATTCGCAGCCATTGCAGACGGTCCCTGGTTTGCAGGGACTGACAACCACCACAAAGACGTAGATGTCTTCCAGGCCTCCTTTTTTTGCATTTATTATTTCACTGAGCTCGTTTAAAGAAAACCTATTTTATTGATAATGTGGTACTTTACTGCATTGTTCCACACACGTAGTTCCTTCATGGAGGACACCCTTTAATCACTTACATGATTTGGATATGATTACGAGTTACTCCATCTCAACAAAAATATTACTTAACCTCACGCAGATGTGCGTATTTTTAATGCATATGTACCAATAATGGTACAATTAGTTATGTGCGTAATTGTACCAATTAATTGTATTCAGAAATAAAGTTGTTCATGCGGCCCTGTTTGTTGCAGACAAGAAATATATATTTATACCCTAAGCTTTAAGAGTTCAAGGAATCACGGTAACACATTTCGGATGGTGAGACTGAATGTCTTCTAGTTTCGAAAAATTAACCAGAAAGCGAAGATTTTTGAAGAACGTGAACAGTTTGATGATTTTGATATGTTTTGTCATATACTGACCTGGATCTTGAAGTCAAAGATGAAGATGTGGTAACTGAACAGCCGCTGAAGAGATTAGACGAAGTCGAATGATTTGAAGTCAAAAATCAGTCGGAGCTAAAGCTAAGAAGAGAACGGATAAAAATAATCACTTTGGAATAGCAAGTAGACAAGGGGAAATTCTCCACTCAAAACCTATGGTGAAGAGAGGAAATCACGACGAACCCATTTTGAATTGTTCCCATCAACAAGTTGTTTGTATTTACAACTCACAAATCTCAAATCTCTTGAAACAAGTATGAGTCGTTCAACTGGTACTTACACACAGTCTTTATCTACATTTAACTGTGTGATATGTGTATGCAGTTTACTGTTTGTATAGTAACAGTATAAATGAAAGGTTATGATGTGGTTTTAGTCAAATATCATTAGGTACCTATCATCTATGTATTTTCAAATATGTGTATATTGATGTTTCCTCAATATGTTACGTGGAATATCTACCGCCTTTTCGTGGTATTTAGTTACCAGTAATGACAAATATAGCCATTGATAGTGAAGTAACGAAGACTCCAGAAACTATGGAGGGCTTAATATGTCTCTATAGCATCAATAATTGAATTCTGATGTTTTCCAGGGAGCTGTGATAATATTATTCTTGTTCTACCCTCATGAGCTATTTGGTGAAGAATTTATGAATGAAACAATACAATTTACAATATTTAAATTTATTTAAAATAAATTACAGTAAACACAGAACACGCACACGTAGGTACCAAATACTTACCTAATTACGTAAATCAAATGTCATAATGCTTAAATTCTCTACAACACTTGTTCGCAATTTTACTGGTATACACAATGTTTCATAATATGTTTCATAGAACTTTGAGCAACATTGAAAAGCATTAACAAAAAATAAAAGGGTACTTCTTTAACGTCTAATGTCGGTTTTCCGAAAAAGCTTCCTTTCTCATAAACCTTTTAATGGGACCATTTACATCAAGGGGTAGGTAAGTACTATGTATTTTGATAAGAGGAACCTGCTTATCGAGATTTATATTCATAGATTAATATATTATCATCTTTAGGAACGTACAAACATTGATAGAAAACGGTAAAATTTGAAGTTTAAGAATATAATTGTGGAATCGTAAGCTTTTTTTATGTTTAAAATTTATCTGTGAACAGTATACCATCTGGACGGTAATATTGATACATTTCTATCTAGAAGATATGGTATTTTATTATTGCGTTTTGGGTCAGTACATTGGAATAATGCAACGGTAATTATTCAAATTAACAAAAATAAAAACAAGTAACAAAAATAAGTCCCATAGCCATATCGAGATTCAAGAAACTTACATACGAAAACAGTAGGTACACAACCTTGTAAAACAAAACAACAACTATCACAATATCATAAATAAAAAATATAATAATATTTAGTATTCGATTTTTAATTTGACTTTTTTCATTACGTATATCCGTTACTTTTAAGGGACAAGTTTCGTTCTCACCGCTAAATCAGTCGGAATAAAAATAAACCAAAACTGCCGTACTCCGAATCAGTAGACATTATTGCAATTATGTAAATAATGCTGATGGGTGGAATCGTATTAATCGTTGACAATTAATATTGGCGCAGTTCGACGGGTATCGACGGTAAACATTATCTGTTAATCTCTCTTGATTTCTTTGTAAATCAATTGTAGTGCTAGAAATAATTCAAAATTGAAATTTCCAAGTATTTTTGTTGTTGTAATGAGTGATCAATCATGGGGGTTCCTTATCTCGTGTACGAACGACAGGGATTTTGTCCAGTGATTTCTACATTTTTTATCCATTGAAACAATTAATGTGAATAAAATCTATCATCTAATATCTATGACTCTAGGCAGAATTCTACGAAAAAAACGGAGATCTTTCACGGCTTGGTTACACGGTGTTGAACACTTCCTTCGTTAAGTACAGAGCCCAGCAGTGAAACCTGACGGTTTTTTGGTTTATTATCGTCGATAATGAACCATTGGAATTTTAAATGGGACAAATCAACGAATTTTCAACATATTTTAATATTTTTTCAATTTAATAGAGGAAGAGTGGGGAAAAACCATTATGTTGACAAAATAACGTCACTCGAATGACGACTCCCTTTTCAACAAAAAACTCACGTTTAAACTACTCAAGTTTTTCAACAAACTACGTTTTTTAATACCTATATTCCAAGGTGTACCTACACTTTAATTTATATCGACTATTCACCTATATTTTCAATTTACAATAAAAAAACCTATTTTATGCAATTATATTAGTTTTGGCATTCCCTTATGAAATTTAACCTAAAGGCGAAAGAAAAACCATCGAATTTTTACATAGCGAGAAATCAAATAGTTATGAGTACTTAAAAAATCGATTATTTGCTTTCAATTAATTGAATGTCGACTACTCAATACCAATTGATCTTATCAATCTTATCTAATCTTATCAATTATTTGTTTTCGATGTTGCAGCCCTACTCGTGTGATTTTCATCTTTGGGGCTACCTCAAGGGAAAATTTTACCGGAGCAATCAGTGCGTGGAAAAAAGGGGTCGTAATTGGAGTAACGTTATTATTTCACATAATGGTTTTTCCCTACTTTTGGAAAGTACCTATTCCAACTTTCCACTCTTCCTCTATTAAATAAAAAAATATGTACACAAAATTCATTGATTCATCACATTTTAAAACCCGTAAGGTTTCACCGCTCGACCCTGTATTTCACATAACTCGATCTTCAAAGAATATACACCTACATTTTGTTTTTTCGATCAATCATATCAGTAAATGTATTCAACATTTTAGGTATACGAGTTGCAAGACTAAATTATTCGCTTACGTATATTATTTTTTCCATCGAATGAACACCACATTGATTCATTTCCCACTTTTTACCACAATCGGGTTTTGCCCCACATTACGTATTGCACGGAAGAACACTTATGTACATAGAAATAATAATCGTATTTGTTATGATACAATTACCCAAAATGGCACTAACGAATCTATACATACAATTTTTGTTCATATACATAATTTTTACAAGTTTCTATGATGAATAGGATATTTTTTTCATCAACCCCCGGTCAAATTATTCGGTTCCGTTTAAGAAAATACGTTTTTTGACTCGTATCTCCGAACGAAAACAGATCAACTTTGTCTTTTTTCACATTTTTTGGCGTTCGACGTCGCGCAGAATTTTTATCTTTGGAAATCCAAGAAAACGTGTGTGTGCTTCGTTTTGGCTCGGCGGCGGTCCGTCTCCATTTGCCTCTGAAAAAAAGGAAAATAAATTAAAATTGAAAATTGGTTTGAAAAACCAAATTGAATGAATTAATTGAATTTTTTTGGACAAAAAATATGAGGCTTAATAAGGCGTAACTTAGGAGACGGACCTTTTCTTATCAAGAGGGAAATTACATAGACATTTTTGCTGTCACAAGACGAATCATGAGCCAAAACCGGAAAACTACACCAGTATATCGCAAATATCGGAAATTTCCAGTATATCGGAATTTATTCGTTTGAAACAACGATTTAATAAGTAACGTAACAGTGCTACTTTAGTTTTGACGGCAAGTAGAGTACATAGGGTGCCCTCGAAGAGTCAACTCCACATGAAACTTTACATGACGATTCACGTTGATCGTGAACATAATAATACTCGTATTATACGTACGAGTTTGACCTTCGAAGGGTACTGTGGGGTCTCTGCAGACCCCAGAGTCATTCAAGACGATTATGCGCACGCGCAGACCAATGGGTCGGGTTTGGGTTCATGAGTATTTGTTGCCTCAGATATCCTGTGGCTGCCTCACAGTCCACATGGCTAGTTATGGTAACGGATGATTATTATAATCATCCGTTAACATAACTAGCCATGTTATAGAATATTATTCTTCCTTCTTTTCTCTCCCAGGTCTGAATGGGGTCCAGCCAGACCCCACAGTACCTTTGGTGTTTGTAGTTGTGTAATCAACATCTGTGTTCCAAAGCGTACAAGTTTTCAGTGATTCTTATAACTGAATACTATGTAGTGTACAACTATGTAGTGGTCTTCCAGTTATTGCATCTTCTTCAAGTGACTTTTTTTTCGTATTACAGGATGGATTTGTTCACGACTGACATTGATATACTCGAAGAGTTGGAGAACCAGGAGGCCAAGGACAGTTTTCTGAGTGCAGAGGATGACGATTCTTCTGAAAATGGTATATTTTACGATGTTCACCTGGAAGAGGACGAATTCGAAGTGTTGCCAGAAGACATTGAAGAAGAGCCTATCGTCCAGCTGATCACATGATCACTCCAAATCGTTTCGTGGTCTTTTTCCAATACAAAATTTCTTTCGTGATCACCAGAATCATATTTGGATCCATCTGCCTGTGGAGGTAGCTGGACGATAGGGTCTTCTTCAATGTCTTCTGGCAACACTTCAAATTCGTTACCCAATTGACTGATATCTCTTGTACTTAAGTCCATTTTTCATTCTTCATTTTGGTTTATTTGTGTTTAATTTCGTGATTTAATAAAGTTAAATTGTGTTTTATTTGAGTTTACTGCACTTCAACCTCCTGAATTCATCCTTGAATTAATTCCTTAAAATTAAAGGAAATCGAAGGAGGAAAGTGGTAAATTGAACCCATTCGCAGCCGCATCTTTTTGGTCGCATATTTGTAAGTAATATTGACAATATTTTGCATTAGCTGTAACTGTTTACATGGTGAAGTTTTATTGAGTTTTCATGCTAAAGATGGAAGAATTGTTCAACGAAATTTCATGCCAAGTTCACTCAATAACACTCAAAAGGAAGGAAACTAATTTGCATTTCAACGGCGCCTACTCGCATTTGGTAATTCTGACCAGTTCCAATCCTCAGTATCCGTCGCAGACAGGAAATGATTTCGGCTATTAACTTCCGAGACTGTTGGAATTGTTTGAGAAAAAGAGAGATGAGAAGGGCTGGCTGCGGAATGGCAGAGAATTTTCCAAGCCGGTGAAGCTCGATGGGCATTCCGCAGGGGTGCACTCCGGGGCTCTTTTTTCCACCGTACATCTGCGTGGATGCCGTAGTCTGAAATGCTTCCTCGGATTTTCTTCCCTTATTCCATATAATAGTTTTCCGCTCGTCGGGAAGACTCGGTGACGGCTGTGATGTATGCATTTATCGTCGAGGAGGGCCCGGGGGAAGATGAGTCTTGCGGGACGATATATGGAAAACAGGGCGTTCCGTCATCTACGCTTTTCCGGCCTTTTCTAGTCGAGTTTCCTTTTGGTTCAGACAGCGGGAAGCCGAGCCATTGTGACTCCGCAGATGTGGACGACAATGGGATCACGTTGATGGAACTTAGAAATGGATTCGGGGTTTTCTCCCGAATGGAAATGATTCGGTATTTTGAAGACGGTATTTTCAGTCCAGTGAAACGTGATATTCGCTCTCCAAGAAGAAAACCACCATACTTCGGCCTACTGTAGGATTATTTATATACCTACAACTAGCCGTTATCGCAATATCGCTCTCTCAGCTGATGTGACTTCCTATCAATCACTCCCCGTGGTCTCATGAGGCTGTTTACCAAATTTCAGTGCTCTACGATGAACAGGGTGGAAGTTAGAACCGAAGTGATGTTTAGAACCTTGCCTAACTTTGGTTGTCAATGCTTCGCTCGCGTGAGCAATTCCTGTAGATAGGTAGACACATATTAATAATTATTACTACATAACGTCGGAATGCTTGACTAAAGAGAGAAGTTATTTGTATCGTCACTAGGGAATGCTTAGTTCACGATGTAGGAATCGGGTATGTGAAATCTAATATCGACAGAAACCATCCCTGCAACTGGCCGATCACAATGGAGCAATCCCTAGCAAGGTGTGAAAAGAGCGTGTTTCAAAATGAATGTTTCTGAACAAAGCAGGTGGATATGGTTAGCATCAATCCTCATGGTCGTATCCGAAGAGATTTTTCATCTGGAATACGCCCAGGAATATTATTACGCTTCATACCTCGAAGAAAAACATTCGTCCTTTAATCTGAGATGAGAAATTTTCCTCGACCACCGTATTTTCTTCCTTATATAAAGCAAGTGTGCACCGGGAATGAGGTAGCGGGGGGAGGAAATAAAGCAAGGAATAGGAAGCTCCCGGGCCAAGGGAGACACTTAGTCACGTTGGTGCCAGATTGTACCTATTTGGAGATATATAAGGGATGTGCACCTAACTCATGTGAAAAATGGGGGAATGAGAGGAAGGGAAGAGACAAAAATGGCAATAAACAGGGTGGGAATGATGGAGCGGGCCTACGTGGGCACGGGCAGATATTGCGTCCAACGGTCTCTCCTCCCAGCCGGTTAGAAATTAAATACTGCCAGGCGTTGCTATCAGTAAATCAGGAAGCCGGCGCTCGGATTGGACTCCTGCCGGAAAGTTGATCCTTTTGTGGCGTTTCGGCTAAATGTTTCCGATCAAAACTCCGACGAGGTGATGAATGCGGTAGACGTTGAAAACGAAGCTTTGTTAACTGGTAACGATTAGGTGAACATCGAAACCATCGATTATGTAATACCTGGTTTGGAAGGATAATAGAACTTTTTAGGGTCGAATGAGTGCAACTCATGTAGTATATCCATTTATGATGATGTATATAATAAATCAATGCAGCAGATATAAGAAGAAGTTACCCTACTTTACGTTAAGTTTTTTCGTTCAGTTTGGGCCTTCTATTCAAAGTCCATTCATCCATTGCACATGAGGGTTTATGCAATTCCTTCGCTGATCCTTCCACCGAATCCGTCACAGCTGAAATACGAGCAAGCAATATCGTAGCAATATCGTCTGCAAGTGTTACTATGCCATTTTCTTTTATGAGTGACATCAGGTGTACAAAAAGAGTCGGGTCCTAGCACACTTCGCCAACCCTGCTCACCATCATATTGTAATCTACTGATTTTGTTCTGAAATATCTACTGGTGAGGTAGAATTCCAATATTTTGCAGTGTTGCTGAGCAGTTAGCCGGAGCGATGAGTGTTAACTAACTGAAGAATAATGTATAATAGTACGTGGTGCATTCGATTTTGCTGAATGGGGCAGATGTGTGGGAAGATGCTACAGAGGGAGGTCTCCGTTCGTTGCTTCTCCCGTTCAAGGTTGTTCTGATTTTGATGACCATTTTTCATTGTTTTCCTGTTCTTTTGGTAAATAAATTTGAAGCTTCCATCCAAAGCTTCTTCACTCACTTCAGTCTGCTTCTATTTGTAAGCTCTTTGGCACGCCCTGTTATTCGCCACCTACTTTTTATCCTTCTATACATTAATTGAGGAGCAAACCTTCAAAACGTCAAGTCCACAAAATTTAGTTTTTATAGTTCGCTATTGAGTTTTGTTCTTTACAGTCATAGACATCTTTTGCTGAAGGTGTAACTAAGCAAAACATCACAAATCCCATTTTAAAAACGCAACAGAAAAGTATGTTTCAAAGCAAAAACGACACACTTTGACCTATGTTGATACGTTATGACCTACGCAAATCACAAGTCCATTTGAGCCAATGGTGCGCGTGAAAACCTACTGCGGAAAACCCCAACTCTTACGACAAGGAAGATTACTTTGCTGAATACGAGTAAGTCGGAGAAGACTGGAAGTTGAGGGATATCAAGAAATTGGAAAAGGCTTTGCATAAAATGATAAAGATCGGTGAGAAGAAGAGAATCCACATTACAAGGTCGAGTACTGATCAACGTGAAAGTCAATGAGTTTTCCAAATTTGAAGGAAACATACCAGAAAGTCCGTTACTGAACAGGGGAATGAACTGGAAGACGATTTGAAGCCTCCCTCTCGATGAGCTTGATTTGGTGCACTCAATCAGTGATGCCAAGAAAAAAGTCGTTGCTGATTTGATGAACAGCAAATTTTTCGTCTTACCAAGGAAACGTTTCAGCAGATGTTTAAGTATCGCCATATAGAACGTTCATCAAATCAGCAACGTCTTTCTTGTTGCTATACTGATAAATAAGTATCCAAACGTTTGCAATAAAAAGTAGAGGGTTGTCAATCCCTTTTGGTTTATTATCTTCGATAATGAACCATTGGAATCGCCCAAAGAAAAAAAAATTTTAACCCCCCCTCAAAATTTGTTGGTTTACGTTTCAAGACACGTAGATTCAGAAAATCGAATAAAAAAAAATCCGTCCGTCCGCCGTACGCCGTACGCCGTCCGCCGTCCCCCGTCCGCCGTCCCCCGTCCGCCGTCCGCCGTCCGTGGCACTTTGCCCAGTTAGCGTTGAGCTAAAATTACGAAATTTGGTTTCTGGGTTTGGACCAGCCCCACAATGATCCTCGAAACTTTTCATAACCCTAGGTCAAGGGGAAGGGGTTCAAAACGAAATTTAAAATTTCGACAATGTCATATCTCAAAATATTTAACTGAAACGTGTAATTTTCAGTTCACTTTTGAATGACCTGAAAAATTACGAATCTTTTAAGACCAATTGGATTTTTGTGCGACCAGCCGTTCGTTCACAGTGAGCGCGCAAAGGTTTAGGAAAAACACTAATCTTTCGCGTCGAAAACGGCCGTTATGTGACCCAACCCTCAGACGCCCAGAATAAAACTACCTTTTGTCATCTTCCCGGTAAACTACAGTCTAGAAATTTTAACCGTGAGTCGGGGATAGACCACATTGCAATATTTACTCGGTTTCTCATCTGTAAAATTGTTTAAATAATACCTTTTTGTTTAAACAAATTAAATTTTGATGATGAGCTAGATACTTGAAATTTTAAATATAGGTCAGAAATGGATGACATTTCAATATTCACTCGGTTTGTATGACATGGTATGAGTATGGTAAGGTATATTATTGTATGTATGATTTAGTACAGTATGATAAGACAGAAAAGAAATTCGTATGGTATGGTATGAGTACGGTGAGAATATGGTATGGTGCCGATTTGCAACACAGTCTGGTATAGACAGAAGGGTGATCTGCACAAGGAAGATAATAAACCGTTGTGTCAAGAATTTTTTTAAGACCATCCTCAGCTTCGTACGACCAGCCGTTCGTTCACAATGAGGGCTCAAAGATTGTGCCTCACAACACGATCGTGAATCAAACTGTTGAAATACAGGTCCATTTTCATACTAACAAGCTCTTTGGAACATCATATGGCTTAAGTGATGTCGAGTTTGTTGTTCTGAGGTGCGTTTCGTGCTACGGAAATGAAGGTAATTTCGAATGTTTGTTGGTAGGTACTTCTTTTATAGAAAAATTATTACCAACGTAGTATTAAAAACCCCAGAATTATATCGTATTAATTAATCATAATTAATAATAATTATTATTAATAATAAATAAGAATGATTAATACCTAACAATAAATTATAATAATTTTCACTAGGTACTTGATAAAATTGTTAATAATTAGTGATAATTGATAATAATAATTAATCTAACATTTAGGATCTAGACATTTAGACCTAGTGATCTAGACAGAAGGGTGATCTGTACAAAGAAGATAATGAACCGTTGTGTCAAGAATTTGCAGAGTTTTTCAATTATTTGAAAAATGACAAGTTCTCCCTACCAGTCAAGGCTGACAAGTATCTTGGTATCGTATATTCGACTTGCATCTTTTGTACACCTAACGTCTTCGGGGGCTCCCGTTTATTTCAAATAAATAAATAAACTGGGATTGGGCAGTTGGACAACAGCAAAGATCCTCCCAATTTGAGTTTTCGTTTCCTTCTGAGCGGGACTATTATAGATTTCTCTGCAGGCAATTCAAGCATTTCCAGATGGACCAGATTTTGAGCTTTCTTTGAGAGACTTTATCCATTCCATACTGGAAATTCGTTGTTGTTACGGTTAGATCAAGTTATTGGAAACTTCCCGGATTTAATACCGTCGTAGGAACCCGACGGTGTGAGCTGCGCCGATTTATAATTCGGTGGGACGGCGGTGAATCAATGCCCGGGAATACATCAAGCCTGCGTTATAACCGACTGATGGGGTGGCAAGTGGCGGCGTGGCGGGGTGACACTTGTGGAGGGAAAGCCGTGAGCGAAGGGGTTGATGGAGTGCGTGAAACCCGGAGGTTTACGACCGCCATTACGCCTTGTAATTACCTGTTAGCTATTGACACCGCTCGTACATCAGTCGATTCGAGAGGTGCCGCATTATCGACCATCTCCGGACGGAAGTGGAGTCAATCTTGTTCATCATCAATGAATGATATTGTTCCATCGAGCGGGATTTGTGCGCGACTCCAGACGTCGTAGGAGCGTTCGCGATGATGATGATGATTTGATTGCAGAGACTTTCGAACAGGTGCACCTGTCATTGCTCGTCAAAGCAGAATAAGTTTTTTCTGATCTCCAGACTGTAAATCCTAACCCTCGAAAGGTTTGATGATCGAAAACCTGCTTTTTATTTATTTATTTAGAAAATACAAAGGCAAATGCCCAATTACATAGAAAAAATACAAAATTAAAACCAGCCGCGTACCTATATATAAAAAATAAAAAAATAATACGATGTGTAGAACTTAACCAAGAAAATGATACAAAATAAATAATCACATAAAATACCGCATTAGTCTTTTTAATTTACAAAAGGAATCAAACTCTCCATTCGCAACCACTCAGTTGTATGTTCTTTGAGCTTTAAGAATGGAGCTATTCAATAAATCATTTGTAGATCGAGACGGGACATGAAATATATCAAATCTTCTGGTGTTGTGGAGGGGAGCATGAATGTTCAACATTTGTAGCAATCAGCAGTCAATATTATTGCGAAACAGATTTAAGATGAACAGACAGTCAGCGATCTGGCGACGTCGTTCTCATACTTTTGGGAGTTGTCACTGGTAAATTGCATTTTTTCCCCTCAACTAACTTGTTGTCACTTCTACAGCTTATCGGTGGCATCACATGATACTCCATTGGTTTGAAGCTTTTCCTGCGCGATTTTCTATATTCGTTTACTTAGTGTCGGCTACTTCCTGCGATGGATCGATTCGTCACGCCTTATCCCATTCTGAGAGTTCGTTCCCTGCCACCGAAGAAGAGGATACTCGATATTTTCTTCCTGCCGACGTCCTCTTGTCGTTCTTTTCCACTTTTCCATCCCTCACCCCCTTTTACTTCTTATATATCCGCCTCTCGTGATGCCGAAGGAATGCGATGATCACCTTGGGGGTTGTTCGGCAGCTCCCTCTCATATTCTCGACCTTCGCTTGGGGGAAAGAACAAATCGACCGGTGAGGATCCACTACAGAAAACACCCCCATATTGTCTTCTTAGGCACCTACCGCCACTTTGGAAGACAAGCTTTACACGTCCCGTTTGAACGTTCCAAGGTCGGTTTTATTTCACGGGCTGTTCTCGTACTTCCGAGGGATATTCAAAATTCCCAATTCTGAATCAGAATTACGAATAATTACAATGATTGTAACTGAAGCCATCATTTATCAACAATAACGAGTCAGAATGGAAAATTCCACTTGCTCCTGGGAAATTACTGAGCAATCCCAAATTGAACGGACCGTTGATTGCTCGACTGCTGACTACTCAAGTGCCAACGAAGAACTGAATCCACCAACGTTGACGAGGGGGGGGGGGGGAGGTCGTTATGAGTGACAACTTTGGCCACATCTCTGTTCTGTATTCCCAGAAGACCTCATTTCAACTCGAAATCGCTCCAAATTGTCCCACAACTTTACCATTATTCGTATAGATCGATGAAAATTTGGGAAATGTTTCGGCGATATGTGATTAGCAAGTGGTAAAAATTTTGAAGGAATTCACGAAGGATCCCGGGAATGAGGTTGATCGGAAGTTAAACTAATTGAAGTTTAGGTTCCACTTATCCCGGTCTACCTTATTGCTGAAGAGTGGCCCACAACAGCAACCACTATAGTGTCTGAAGCTATTGAGGACTAAATGATTGCACTTCAAAAACTATTTGAGAAACTTTAGCACCATTATATTATACTATTATTCTATTTTAATATTTTCCTCGATTAAAAAGAGCAGAAGTTCCCAATTACAAAGAATATTAAAAAAAAAAAAAAAAACTTTACGATTATGGCTCGATTTTTATAATCTTTTATGCTTTTTATTTTATCATTTCCGCCATAAGTCGTCCCAAGGGATTTTCTACCCACGAAAAAAATCAATCTTGCCATACTAATAGTTGTGAAGATACTAGAGAGTTTTTTGTGATTTCCCACAACTACGGGTTGATTGATTGATTGATTAACATTTTTATTTAACCAATCAACCATTTTTATTTTTATTTGGTTGAAGGAGTGACGCCGTTTCAACATTCAGCGTTTCAATTATTTCTTCATTACACAGGCAATAATTGCATTAATGGCGTTTGTTGGAAGGTTGCACATAAGTTGACACAGTGTTTTGGCTCTGATGTCTCAATTCTTCTATACAATTCGTGAGATTGTCAGTTTGAAATATTTCCGATATGGCCAATTGTGAATAACTTCCACTGCCTGTTGCGTCGGATTTTTCCTCCTTCATTCCTCATGATTAAAGCGCAATTTCAGCTCATTAGCCGCGTTCACCAACGCTCCACTCTCTTCGGCCGCGAAACTTATAAATAGGCGGAAGACGCCCTTTTCGGGATAGAGCCTCAAGTTTTCGTCGGATGAAACAACCGAAATTTATTACAAGACGATTCGGCTGTATATTAACCTTGATTTATCATCAGCGTGTCTCCGAGGCTTTTGGGAGCGGCGCGGAAAAAGCGGAAAGCCCGCAAGGAAACTACGCAACTGAAAAGGGGCCTCTACGGAAAGTTAGGTACTAACTTGTGAGCCTTCGCGGCTTCAAGCCCGACCCCGATAAATAATATGAAAATAACCGGACGTCTTAATAAAATATTGATTTAGATGGCTGTGGACTTGGTCGGGATAGAGTCATAATTCATGTCAGCCCTAAGTTCATTATCAGTTAATATATAATAGAAGCGTTTCATAATTTATGCTCGCTCCTGACTGTAATATATATCTGTAAGGCAATTACCTGGTGCTCAGGATGGGAGGGGGCCACACCTCCCTAATTATAGGAAGGACCTCTGCCTTTCGCTTCCTTGCCACCTTCCTCGTCTTCCCTCGGGAACACAACGTATCTCTTGTTTCTATCCCAATCGCCTCTCCCTCCTTCCTTCTTCTATTTCACTTCTTCCCTGTCTTCCTTCGTTATAATATCAAAAACCCTTATGGTTTCCCGCGGGCTATTCGATGAGAGCCTCGATCCCCCGACGTTTTGTTGGTGGATTCGCATGCAGGGCTGTTGATTTATTGGGTATTTCCAACAGCTCGAATGAACCTCCAAACCGAAACTCTTCAGTCAAAACAGTTGTATCAGGAAGTCCTATAGTTTTCATGTAAGAAATTGAGCACTTATAAATTTGTTCATCGTCACCTCCAAATTCGACTTATCCGTTCATATAAGTTCATATACAACAATACGCGTAGGGTTCGAAAAAATATAAGACCTTTGGGAAGAGTCCAATAGTTGATCGGTTAAGGAGTTTTTTTACCTGGTGATTGCAATTATCCTTATCTCGAGTTCTTCGTATTGACATTACAAGGGCCCACGACCTTAAGGTGTCTCGAAAACGTCGACATTTTTGGAGTTCGGGTTTCAGTCTTATAACTTCCTAAGAATCCTTTCTGTCGTCTTTAGCACCGAACGTACTAGTGCTATCAAAACACTATTAGGATCAATGGTCTAGAGAATTTAAAAGACCACACTTTAAAATTCGACCAATTTCATCCAAAACACAGCCCCACAAAAGAGAGAAGTACCTACGCCTTATCTGTAATATTTCGCCTTATCTGGTGTTTCATTTCGTGACGGCCACAGGCTAGGAATCGATTCTGCAGCTAATTTCTGGTCGAAAATGTCCTGAAGCATTTTTTTTCACTCAGTTAAAGAATGAAGAAGCTTCAATTTCAAGATTTTTTCGTGTTTTCGACTTTATCATACTAAAATGACCAAAACTCTCTTAATTTACATGAAAATTCAAATCTGATTACACCGTTGGAGAGAACACAAAATTTCCTATCCCTCTGATGAAAACAATCCTTTTTTGAATCGCCAAAATGGGTGAAAAAGGAACTTGAAAAGGAAAATTTGTCAAATCCTAGAAACTTCCACTTTTACAAACGCTCATAGACCCCTATAATCTAGCATTTTGAGGTTAGAAAAATAGCAAAACGGCCGGACACAACTCCAGCGGTGGATTAAGTTTAATGGGTCCAATGACTAGTAAATGTGGATTCGGATATGATAATAGATTTTTTTTTTAGATTTTCAGGAGTGAATTTTCCTTGATTTCTATATGACGCAGAAAAGGCTTTCACTTTACTTCACTTACTTCACTTTTTTGTGGGACTGTGTAATTATATGCCGAATTCCAAAAACATAAGTAATTTTGGAATAGGTATCCTACATGTTGCTTCCTGACCATTATTTCTTGTATTTATTAGGTAGTATAAACTATATATTTACCTTCTAAGAGTCGCGCCAGCTTCGATGACATAAAACCGGTCGCTTGTTGAACTGAGTACAACAGTCATAGTCATCGCCATATTGTTCTTTTAAGATTGTAAATAGCAAAAAACCGCCCACCAAACCGCCCTTCCCTAAAAAACTTCAAGGTCCTTCCCTTATTTTATTGGACTATAATTCGACAACCCAATAACACTGATTAGATTACGAATTTCCACGGATTTCAATTTCCACACTAATTTCTCGTCTTGATGTTTAGACGCGATTCCGTCATTCTCTGACCCGTTTCTTTTTGAACGAGTTTTTCGTTACCCCAAAAAAAGGTTAGGGCAGTTCCGTTACGTATTGTTGGGTGTTTTAAGGGATCCAAGTTAACAAACCAAAAATAACCTTGGAATTGTCTACCTGAAACGCGCAAACTGTTCATGGAAGGTGACAATAAGAGGTCAACACACCCAGTGCCCCTGGCTCTTTCCCTATTCATCCCCAACGCATCGAGGTCACTTTACCGTTAGTTAGAGCTGAAAAAAAGGTAAAGGCGAGTAAAAAAGTTCCAACAAAGACCCGTCCTTGACTATTTGACGTTTTGTGTTTGAAGAGGAAGAAGTTATTTTTTCTCGTTTCTTCCGTAGGATGATGAACAAGGACACTCCTCACCAGGCAGTACTGGAGGACCAACAGCTCTGTGTGGACACATGTGGAGCACTCATGGAACACTCATCATCAACATCAGACGTATTTTCGTCGATCCATCAAGTTCTATATCGTGTCTACAGGAGCCTCCCAGGTATTTGTTATTATAAATAACGAATTGTTATAAATAACTATTTAAAAGAACAATTCAACCGTTAGGTTCATTACTTACTGTTAGTCTATCAGTATCGTGTCTACAGGAGCCCCTGAGTAATTTTGTGTACTGCCCTGAAGTTGTGTATGAATTCATAATCGACACATTGCCCCTTTGCCACACCTATACTGCCGTGCTAAGATAAAGTCCCCTATCGACCATTTTGGTGTTTTTGGAGTTGGGCACATGGCTGCGTAGATCTCGACGTGGCGCGTCTTTTCTGCCACGGTAGAATTTCCTATCTCCGTTGGAAAGGTTCGAAAAAAGACTTTATCTTATCTCCAGTTTGATGATCTGGGCCCCCTTCCTCACTTGACTGCATTTTTCTCGACATGAAAAAAATGGAGGTAGGTGGTTTTAACTTACGGCGGCAGTATAGATCTCAAAATTACGGAATTCCAGAAACAGCATAGATTACGCCGAGCAATAGCTTGGAGGGAATTCTTGCGAAATTTTGGAATTTAATGCAAATTAACATTTTGCTCAGATGTGGTGTGGAAATCCGAATAAAAAATTTTATGATGAGTCGGATTCGGAGCAAGTACTACCTACCTCTAGGAGGTCATACTCCCTCCGATTGGACATGAATACGGTTCGGAATCCGTATTCAATCTAAAAATAATTACCTACCTATTACTGTTTTACGTTGAGATGCCTTTTTTTTCTAGGGAGCATGTTCGAAATGCATCAAATTCGCTATTTACAATAATGAGTTAAGGGTGGTATATGAAACTTAGGCCTAAGCAAGATCGGTTGGAGCAGTCAAAATTGTGCAGAACGAATCGGGGCCTTCTGTATTTTACATTCTAAAATACTCAAACCATTCAAACTTTACGATTCCACTATGACAGAACAAGCAATGAATGAGCAGCTTTGATTATCCTCCACCAATAGCGTTTCTTTTAAGTCTTTTGATTTAAAGAGGTGTTTGAGAGATGAATTTGGACTTTTCATGTAGACCTTTTAAGATGGAACATGTTTTAGCCTTCGCTCAACTGGCTGAACCGTTCTAAAGCTAATTTCTAAGCTATTCATGCTATGAAGCTGTAATTTAAATGTAGCCCCCTCAGGATTTTAACTTTGAAGCTGCCAAGCTCCCGGATCAGCTGAGAGGCTCCTAAAGCTCCTATTTTGAACTGAAAAGATGACGAAGTGGCTAAAACATGTTCCTATGGTAGGTAATTTAGCCGTAAGCAGGGCCGAGTTTTTTAAATTGCTTAGGTATAATAAATTCTGTTTTAAAACGAAGAAAATCCGCATGATGTACTCCTCATAAATACATCACATTTTATGTTTAAACGGAAAAAACAGGTTTCTGGAGAAATACGTAGTTAGAAGAACTCTAAAGACATTATTAATACAAATAATACAAATTAATTCAAAATAGACCTGTCTTTTCATTCTAACCATATCTTAGCCAATTCCTCCAATTGTTTATTACATATTATTCTTATATATGAGTCACAAGGGTATTGTACACAGAACAGTGATCTGTTCTGAAGGTGATACACCGTTGTGTAAAATTTTACAGCGTTCTTTCATATCAATTTTCTGATTCTAAGTATCTTGAAACGTAAACCATCAAATTTTGAGCAGGGGTTAAAATGTTTTTTGACATGTCTTTGCTATGGCACACAAACAAAAAACTCTGCAAATTCTTGACACAACGGTTTATTATCTTCCTTGTGCAGATCACCCTTCTGTCTATACCAGACTGTGTTGCAAATCGGCACCATACCATTTTCTCACCGTACTCATACCATTTCTTTCCTATCATACCGTACTGTACTATACTAAATCATACATACAATAATATACCATACCATAGTCATACCATGTGAATGAATGAATGAAAAATGAATGAATTTTAACTCAACGCTAACTGGGCAAAGTGCCGCGGACGGCGTTTGGCGTACGGCGGACGGACGGGTTTTTTTTTTATTGGATTTTCTGAATCTACGTATCTTGAAACGTAAACCAACAAATTTTAAGGGGGGGGTTAAAATTTTTTTTTCTTTGGGCGATTCCAATGGTTCATTATCGAAGATAATAAACCAAAATTAAGTACGAGGTACGCGGTGTGGGTGTGGGAGGGGGCGCAGAGACATAAAAGGTCTCGTCGTATGACGCACTAGTTGGCCTCCTGCCAGCCGTATTATTTCATACGCTCGTGCGTCATAGGCTCTGACGTACTTGTTGGCCTCCTGCCAGCCGTCTTACGTCATACGCTCGTGCGTCATAGGCTCTGACGCACTAGTTAGTCTCCTGCCAGCCGCCTTACGTCATACGCTCGTGCGTCATAGGCTCTGACGTACTTGTTGGCCACCTGCCAGCAGTCTTACGTCATACGCTCGTGCGTCATAGGCTCTGACGCATTAGTTAGCCTCCTGCCAGCTGTCTTACGTCATACGCTCGTGCGTCATAGGCTCTGACGCACTAGTGGCCTCCTGCCAGCCGTCTTACGTCATACGCACGTGCGTCATAGGCACTGACGCACTAGTGGCCTCCTTCCAGCCGTCTTACGTCATACGCTCGTGCGTCATAGGCTCTGACGCACTAGTGGCCTCCTGCCAGCCGTCTTACGTCATACGCTCGTGCGTCATAGGCTCTGACGTACTTGTTGGCCACCTGCCAGCAGTCTTACGTCATACGCTCGTGCGTCATAGGCTCTGACGCATTAGTTAGCCTCCTGCCAGCTGTCTTACGTCATACGCTCGTGCGTCATAGGCTCTGACGCACTAGTGGCCTCCTGCCAGCCGTCTTACGTCATACGCACGTGCGTCATAGGCACTGACGCACTAGTGGCCTCCTTCCAGCCGTCTTACGTCATACGCTCGTGCGTCATAGGCTCTGACGCACTAGTGGCCTCCTGCCAGCCGTCTTACGTCATACGCTCGTGCGTCATAGGCTCTGACGTACTTGTTCGCCTCCTGCCAGCCGTCTTACGTCATACGCTCGTGCGTCATAGGCTCTGACGTACTTGTTGGCCTCCTTGCAGCCGTCTTACGTCATACGCTCGTGCGTCATAGGCTCTGACGTACTAGTTAGCCTCCTGCCAGCCGTCTTACGTCATACGCTCGTGCGTCATAGGCTCTGACGTAATGGCCCGCCGGTCGCTTGTGTTCTGACGTGATCTGAGGGAAAGGGTGAATCAAGGGAACACATTTTTCCCGTTTCAGTTCATGTGCCAAAGCAAAGACATGAAAATGTCAAAAAAATATGTAAATAGGTACCTAAGCCCAACTGTAATGTCAATTTTCTGACAATGAGTTTTCGACTATAGTTTTCATACCTTTTTACTTAAGTACTTATTGCAATTTGAGACTGATAATGAGCTGTTTGCAAATAAAAAGTCTGATAACTACCTACTTTATTACATCTTATTAATCTATTTTCAAGTTCCGATTCACAGTTGAATGTATTTTATTTAGATGTCGTAAAATTCGAAAACGATGGAATGACGAAACCTGTCGACTACTGACTCAAGTGATACTGTCGACTTCTAACACATGTAGGTCGACTACTAGTGCCAAACCATGTCGACTACTGAAGAAAATGTTGGTCACTGGTATCGACTACTACCTAGAGCAATGGGATTTTTTACAAAACTTGTTTTTCCCTTTTCTAACCATGTTGAATAATATTTCCCGCTGCCAGGTCTTTTAGGGAAGGATCTTGGGTACACAATGAACAGGTTTGCAATGAGAAATAGTTGATAATAATAATTAATCTAACATTTAGGATCTAGACATTTAGACCTAGTGATCTAGACAGAAGGGTGATCTGTACAAAGAAGATAATGAACCGTTGTGTCAAGAATTTCATTATCTTCTTTGTACAGATCACCCTTCTGTCTAGATCACTAGGTCTGAATGTCTATATCCTAAATGTTAGATTAATTATTATTATGAATTATCACTAATTATTAATAAGTTTATCAAGTAGATACCTAGTGAAAATTATTATAATTTATTGTTAAATATTAATAATTTGTATTTAATTAATACGATATAATTCTAGGGTTTTTAATACTTTTTAATTTATCTATAAAAGAAGTACCTACCTACCTACCAACAAACATTCGAAATTACCTTCATTTCCGTAGCACGAAACGTACCTCAGAACAACAAACTCGACATCACTAAAACCATATGATGTTCTAAACAGCTAGTTAGTATGAAAATCGAGTCGACCTGTATTTAATCGACCTGTATTTCAACCGATTGATTCAAAATCGCGTCGACAGGCTCAACCTTTGAGCCGTCATTGTGAACGAACGGCTGGTCGTACAAAGCTGCGGATGGTCTTAAAAAACTCTACGGAACAAACTCTATCTAAATATGAAATAAAAAACATACCGTTCTATATGACTTTTTCGAGATATGAGATTTTCAAATTTTCAAAATTCGTTTAGAACCCCTTCCCCTTGGCCTAGGGTTATTATGAAAAGTTTCGAGGACCATTGTAGGGTTAGTCGAAACCCATTAAAAAAAATTCGTAATTTTAACTCAACGCTAACTGGCCAAAGTGGCGCGGACGGCGTACGGCGTACGGCGGACGGCGTACGGCGGACGGCGTACGGCGGACGGACGGATTTTTTTTTATTCGATTTTCTGAATCTACGTATCTTGAAACGTAAACCAACAAATTTTGAGGGGGGGTTAAAAAATTTTTTTCTTTGGGCGATTCCAATGGTTCATTATCGAAGATAATAAACCAAAATCGTCACGAAAATTGTTGACGAAAACTAACTTCCTCATTTTCCAACCCGTGAAAATCGTTCACCACTCGTTGGATAGCTCTCGATTTACCTAACCATATTACGTTAACCACTGCGGAGTGCGTGGCCGACAAGCTGCGGTATGAGCGTGATTGTTTAAATAATTGTTTACAAACAGGTGATCATTCTCAATAATTTATATTTTCAAGACGAATAATTTATGATGAACCTTTCAATTAAGTATAACAACTACGCTACTGAGGTAGGTGATGTAGTATAGTTCGAAGGCCCTTGAATCCCTTCTTTAAAGACATAAAATGTCCCAATGTGTTGCAGACTCGTATGCAAGCATTTGATTTAGTTATGAGGATTTACACTTCTGATGGTGAATTGTGGTTTGAGTTCGTTTTTTTTATCCATTGCAATGGTTCATTCTTCAAGGTAATGCAATAAAGTATACAGATCAGTAAAGGCGTTACAACCTCGAATATAATAGTACCTGACCATAAGCACATATCTAAGGATTCAGAGATTTATCCAAATCAAATGTAAGATGATGAGTCTTTGCTCTCTAAGATGCAATTCTGAAAGAATAGGAAAACGAAGAAAATAATATATTAGCCATTCATGTCATTCCTATTCACTTTTGCTCTTTATGTGCTAGGTAATAGAAGCTACAGATTACCTACGAACATCTCAATTGCAATACTTATCATAGTAATATTTTTTGTATTGAATTGCCCATTAGGTTTCGTCAGAAGATGTCTGTCAAAGGACGGTCAAAACCTTGTGCTTTTCTAAACACAACCAGAAAAACTCCCATTGGATCGTCTTTGAGACTCAATCGTATCAGAACCAAGTTTGAAGTGAGTCTGCATACTTTTAACCCTTTAAATATATTGCGGCTTCCCCGTGAGAAATTGTTCGAAGGCAAAAAGTTCCCATCCTCCGGCTAATGCACTGTACGCCCCCTCGACTCGGCATTTTGTCAAAGTAATTTCCTCTCAGACCGTTCATTTTCCTTGACCGAAGTTGAGAGCCCTTTGCCGACTGAACTTTTCAAAAAGTTCTAGAAAAAACAAAAAATTGGAAGAAAAAAAACTTGAACTCTGCCGTGAGGGGAATTTAAATTCTAATGTTTGCCGAAAGGAAGGCACTCAGCGAGTCTGAGTGCATTACGGGCCCTCTCTTCAGTTTCTTGGTTTAACACACAAGTTCGGAGTCTAACGTTAATATTAACCCCAAATGTATGAGTGTTTTAATGGACGGTGGTAATTATACACTTTCCACACATGCGAGGTTTTAAGAGGGTTTCTCGCCTCCCAACGTAGCGAAAATGGAGACAGAACATCCACGAAAACTCATTTTGTCTAGGGTTGCCATTTAACTAAAATACCGCGAGTTGGTGATAGTTTACTCCCGACGTACGTACGTCTCATAGAAGTTTTAATTGGAGAAATGTGTTCACTGACTCATTACTCATCATTCGAACACTGATAACTCAAATGAAATTATTTTATTTTACAAAACCGAAAATCCCTTAGTAGAATATTTACAGAGATGGTACAGAGCTTTGCAAATGACGGAGAAAGATTTCAACTGAAAACCCATTGAGCGACCAAAATCGTCCCTCCAAAAAAATCCCTCCAGTAATTCACTATTGGAATTTTACCGGCCGTTCAGAATCGGTGTGTGTGCAACTAGAATAAAGCTGTATAAGCCGTTTAAAAGAGAAAATTCATCTAATATTTTCTGAAAATTTCCAATAATATTAATCCAAATCCAATAATACGAACAACCACTCCCATAACCGCTCCCAAAATTCGAAACTCCTTTTTCGAACATACCAATTCCATAACGTATTTCGGTGGCCTGATGATGATGCCCTCTGTTTAATTACATGTTCAATTCGCGCTAACTGTGTCTGTTCGGCTTTTCACGTTTGATTGTGGCAATTCCGGACAGGAATTCGATGAACTACGAAATTAATAATCGAATGCGGTTGATGTCAGGAATTTCAACACACAACGGAGGCTTCCACCAAACATTACTCAGGCGACCCTCCGTACGATGGCGGCTTTAAATTAGTTTCTTGTCGCTCCCCCAGTTGTTCACCACCCTTGCAATTATTGTCTATTTAATTTTTTTTCGTTGCTCACCCTCTTTTTACCGTATTATTTCTCTTGTCGGAGCTCCCGCTCTCACGTTGTTTATCACGAAAGCGTTTTCCACGCTGCATTTCTTCTTTCGATCTTAATTCCATTGCTCTTCATTTAGAATTCCAGAGCGGTATCAAATAATGCGTTTTCCGCTCTTATCCGTGACTCGCGCACCTACTTCTCACTTCCGAAACATTAATTTGAACGAGGGGACAAACAATTTAGTGGCGTGCGGTTTTGGTAGTTGAATGGCCGGCAGTAGGTGGCTTTAGTAGAGTTGATGCGGTAGATTGGACTCCTGGTGATTATTTCTTGGTCGAAATCTGGGAGTGTAGGGTGAGTACTGGCTGTGAGACGCTCCCTTGCGGAACTCTTGCTTTTATGGGCTTTAATCAAGGGTATTGGATATATTGCATTACCCTGAAGTGTGTGTTCTCAAAGTTCATAATCCTTCGAGCCACACCTTGGCAAGGCCTGAACCACACCCAACAAATACTGACATTTAGTTTTTCAACCCGACTGGCCTGTAGGTGGCTTCAGTGGTGTTGATGCGGTAAATTGGACACCTTGCCACTGATGGAAAACATTAGGGACATCGGCCAGGGTAGTTTTCTCACAAGAGGGAGACACTAGATGGTGCCATTGAGAAAGGCGGGTTCCTCGGCAGGTTTGGAAAAAAAGCCGTACCGACCATCAGGGACTTCTATTCTTACCCTTTTCTCTAACTGCCTAATCCATCAATCGGCTCGGTAAATCAGCCCGAGGACTCGGTGACCATTAGTAGGGCGAGTGGTGGGAGGTAGACGTTTTACCTGGACCAATCGGAACTCGTCTTTCTTAATTTACGACTTTCTCCACCCTCCGACCGCCCTTGGAGACCGCTGTTCGTCGACTTCCCTTCCATTCATCCCCTTATCCCCGGGACAAAATCCCCTCCAATATACCGTCCGGACCGGAGCACAAGGGAAAGTAAGAGGGCGAACAAATTAGGTGACATTAAATCAAGGGACGACACTCAACTAATTAGTTGACCACATCCACTGCCTTGAAGAATTGATCATAACTCCAACCTGGAAACTGATCGTATGAAGATGGGAGGCACTTCTGACAACCTATTGTTATTTTTCCATCAATTGTGTTCGATCATTTTCAATATTGAATCATTTGACCAGGGCAACAGATGATTGGAATTTGGATCACTGTTCCGTACAGAATATCCATGAGCGATATTCTGTCCCATAACTGAAGGCACGGGGAGCTTAAAGGCAACTTATGTTTGTCAAAAATGGTGACAAAAACTGCTATAGAGAATTTGATTGGCGTGGTTCACATAATATAATCCTGTTGGAGAAATGGCAATAACAATATTTCCTGTAAATAAGCTCCTATAAACAATATCCTATAAAACGCGATCCACTCGTAGATGCAAAATACATTTTTGCGTAAAACTAAATTAAAACTGGAGTGAAAGGCCGCCAACGGCATATTTTTATCTCAATCCATTCTCAAAATATAGTAATATTTTACCGGGTTTGTTCTCTTTAAAACTAAAGTTTCTCCACTTGACTCCATTCAATTTTAATTTTTGGCGACCTGCAGACTAGTTGAAGTAAAATGAGGTAACATTTCGGGTTAGCCAAAAGTAGTTACGGTCTAAAGATATTCAGAATTTTTATTTTGTCAAATTTTCGAATTTCGTCAGTAGTTTAGATTTTACTTCCAACGGAGTTATATTATGTGAACCATGCCAAACAAATCCTCTATACCAGTTTTTGTCGCCTTTTTTGACAAACCTAAATCGCCTTTAAGCTCACCGTGAACGAGATACCTAATTGGATTATTAAGGTACGTGGGTACTAATAAGGTTGTTTTGAGTTCAATTTCCTTGTCTTATTTCATGCGGCAATTTCCATAATTCGGTAACCCCTTCATTACAACCATCATCGTCCCCATTCATTAATACCACTTTGCATCTTCACACGCCTGCTTTCTTCCATCACGTTTCAGAGTCTATTTATTATTATAATTTTCCCAAATGGTACACCTGGTATTGCACCAAAATGACTTATTTACACCATTTATAAATGGTGTAAATAAGTCATTTTGGTGCAATACCAGGTGCAATACGCCATATATATATGGAGTCCAAATATTTGATTTATTATACGTTTCCAATTAATCTTATTCATGGTTTCCCGATTGAATAATGCAACCCAAATTATTTTCAATTGCACACAATAACAATGTCAAAACTAAGTCAGAATATATTTTCCCTTCAGAGCTACTCGTTAGCCCACAGAGAGATAATAATAAATGTACATTCCCTATTTCCAGACGATAACACTCGATAGAATTGAGATAAAAAGTTCAAATTTGCACAACAAATTTGTCTTGGAAATCAAAAGGCCAAGGTCGTGGATAGGCAGAATTTGGGGGCTTCAGGTGAATTTTAAGGGGGTGAATTTTTTATCACTCATGAATTCCAAAAACGACAAGTCTGACCAATGACACCTTTTTTTTACGCTGAACATGATGTTGATGTCAGAATAGCTATTATAGCCGTGTGAAGGAAGAACGACTCAACTCGAAAATGGTCGAAAATGGGGTTTTTACGTATCCCCAATAATTCCCCCCCCCCACCTTTCCGATGGACGAGTCAAAAATTCGAAATTCACCCCGGAAGGGGTTGAAATTGTTAAGGGTGTAATTTGAAAATTGCCTTATTTTGAGCAAAAACGTCTCAACTCCATGTTTTTTTAGGAAAAACACCTCAACTCCTCGATTGAAACACCCTAACTAGCTAGATTTGCTATTTATTTGTTGAGAAAAAAAGACTCAACTCGCTGAAAACGCCGTTGAGTTTTTCTCAGAAAAACTTCGAAGCTGATTTCTGGGATTTCGAAAATTTTGAGTTGAGTTGTTCTTCCTTCACACGGCATATAATATCTGTGCGTTTGAACATCTATGGGATGAGGTGAAAAAGGAGAGAAAATTTGTTATGAAACCAGTAAAATTGGTACATTTCACAAAAAATCAGTTATTTCTACGAAAATGCGCTCTTATAGCCATGCTGCATATCGGATTTGTTTTTTGTACAGTTTTGGAAAATAAACATATTCCATTTTTTTCATTTTTCATGAACTGACCAGTAAGACTGGGGCGGCGCGGTGGATTTGACTAAATTCACCCTGCCCATTCCGTTTAGTGTCTAATCATTAAATGAATGACCCACTTGAATGACTGGTGCCGAATTATACTCTTTTGAAATAACCCAGACAATATGAGGATTTCGGTACATTTCAAAGCGTTAGGCCTATTAAGTGGATTGTGTTGTTGTGAGAGTTATCAGGACAATGGATCTAGGTGTAATTATTTAATAATATCCGGGTACACCTAGATCCACTGTCCTGATAACTCTCAAAACTACACAATACACTTAATAGGCCTGACAATATCAAATTTCTGGGTAACATGAAATTTGGATAACTCAGAGAAACAAATTTTGTGTTTTTGAGTTATCCCAATTTTGTGCTCAATTTTCATACTCTGTCATGGGGGTATTGGTTGGTAGCAGTGGTAAAGTGACAGTATTTGAAGAGTTTCCAATAGATAGGTTTCAAGACGGAAACATTTGTTGAGTAAAAGTTCCGCTATAGGAGGCCGTGGTTAAAACGGTCATTTTCCATCTACACAATTAAGACTTAGGAAGATATCAGTGGCGACTGATTCATATGCTCAACAATAATTATTACAAAGTTTCCCCGAGCGGGTACTCCTGGTGCCCGATTAATCAAACGTACTTGGGATTGGAGGGACTGTGCTATACAGCAATAAAGCAGGAGCTGAAGGTAGTGGAGAGGGGGGACCCAGGCAATGTATCAGGGCTGCGGTCTTATGCTTTATTTATGTCCATGGGGGGTAAACAGAGAGAGAGAGAGAGATACAGAGAGACAGAGTGAGAGAGAGGCTGGCTCGATAGCATCCTAGCCATCCCCCATTCCACCATACCCGACCCTACAGCCATCGACTTCCATTGCCCGCCGCACCTCGTCCTCTTCACACAAGAGTTCGATCCGTCTATGGAGGGAAGCGAAACTTTCCCGCATCACCTTTTTCTCTACAGACGCCTCAACCGTCCAGTTGCACCATTTGCAGTTTGCTAAGACTCGAATTGTACCATTCGAGGCGTAGCGGAACCGTTACATTTTGGAGCACTTCCAGTTTCTTCAGCATCTCAAACTCATGATCAACAAAGAAGTCCTTAAGCCTGTATGGATTTGTGGGTGTAAGCTCTGGGGCTATGCTCAAAAGTAACGTCGAAATTATTCAAAAAATACCAGAACAAAGTGCTCATGAACGTCTTCAATGCTCCCCAGTACAGAGACAATGATAACATCTACCTGTATCTCGGAGTGGAAATGGTACAAGCTAAAATGCGACGATTTACAACAGCCCACCAGCAGTGGCTTCATAGGCACGTCAATGAAGAGGCCTTCCGGCTACTCGACGTTGATCACCTGGAGAGAAGACTAAAAAAATGCCAGCTATGCAGCATAGATTGATGAGCGAATTTTCGAAGAAAAGTACGATCTTAAGTTTAGTCGTCTACCCCCAGGGTTGTAGATAACCCAGAGTAAAAATTGCACCGCAGGTACGCCCACGTGCTGTTGCAGAGTGGGGAGAGAGCCAATTACCCTACCAGCTAGTCCTCCTCTAGCTGACAGTTGGTGAAGGTAAGCTATTCATCGCCTTCCTTAACCAATATTTTATTTTTCTCAAGTGTGGGTTGCTCACAACGCTGTGAGTAGGGAATTAGTAACCAAATTTTCCGTTTGTTGCACCATATTGCTATATTTTATAACGTTTTCGTTTTTTTTTTTTTCGTTATAAACATGGCTTTACGGTGGTTTTTTCATCACTGGTGAAGTTGTACAGAAGTACAGAACCAAAAAGTTCAGAACAAAATTTCTGAAAACACTTGCTACCTTCAAGTCACAACGATCGTTATGTGGCACAACGATCGAACAAGCCTATACCGAGAGGTCCAAAATGAACAGTAAGCCAATTTCTACACGAAGAAGCTGTGATTGACATGGAACCTCAATTAACAACGACTTCAAACTCATCTTCTAACAGGCGTTGCGCTTTTTGCCCTTGGAAAAAGGTCCGAAAAAGCTGCTGTATTTGCAAAACGAGCATTATTGGAGAGCACAGAAAAATCGTATGTCCGTCTTGTTTGTCAAAAGTATCATCAAACGAATCAAGAATGGTTGCGTTGTTTTTGTGGAACAATTCTTGACTAAAATTAATTCACTAGTCTCATGTTTTTTAGTGCAAAATTGCTAACTCAAAGTGTTATTTGCTCAGATGTTTATTTTTTTTTCATAAATTCAAAAAGCTTAACTATTTAGAAGCTGTAAATTTAATTAGCATGGTCTCTTAGTTACTCAGATAAATGTATTTTAATATGATGATTAGAAGAACTGCTGGAATTTTGAGTTTTGCGCGGTTCACGCCAACTCCCCAAAACCCTCCTTAGCCTTTCGATTGCCCAGTCAGATTTTTAGTGCGAATTTGAACTTTTTATCACAATTCTTTCGCGAGTTATCGTCTGGATTGACACACACATAAATACATATGACATATGAAAGAAATAAAGGAACCTGAAGTATTTTACCATAATTTGTTATCTGAACTCTTGAAACGATTACCTACGGAAAAGTGAAAGAAAAGGTATTGAAAAATCAGAAAAACACTTGCATTTGCGGAATTTGCACACTCTGAACTCCTTTTGGAATAATGTTGGTACCAAAATTGAACTTTATAGTCCCTAAAGACACACCTCTTCCTTCAAGGACGAGAGAACCGCACATGCATCATGTTGAGTAACAGGTACCTACTACTATATTTAGCAGGGGTTGGTGTAGAGAGATCGATCTACTTATGTGACTCCTCTCGCTCCTGACGCTGTAAGATACGCGTTAACGGCCGCTGTTCTAAATCTCATCACAGTCAAATTCAGCATTTTTCGGCTGAAACTAATGTGGAATCTGCAGAGATTCACGGTGCTTGGGTTAACCTAGTGATTGAGGTGTGCCTCAACAGGACGGAGCCTGTTTGCAACTTATGTTAAATTCTTCAGTTGTGAGTGCTCCTTAGTGCTTCAGAGGTCGATTTTATTAGCCCCTACTGAGAATCGAACCCCCTCCTCGGTGACAAATCAGTGTACACAACGCGGAAGTTCGTGATACTTACCATTACAACACGTCGCTCCCTAAGTGTCGTACGATAATGATTATGAACTGTTCAACCCCCAATTTAGCGAATATCGTAACGGGTCTTCCAACGACTTCAACAAGAGGGCTATTGCAGATGTATTATGGCTCCGCGTCCGATCCCGACCCGTTTCCCCTAACTCAACTAAATCCGGGAAGAAAAACCTTCCGGAAAAGTGGAACGAGCGCGTATAAAGATGCATGAAATATCTTCAAGGTTCCTTCCCGCCAACCAGACCGCACCTTTTCACACCCCATTGACTTCCGCATATGCCAGTTCCCATCTATATACCCTCGAGTTTATGAGGGGCAGTGCCCCTCCTTCTCAGCCATGTACGAGAAGAGGGTTGAATAATATTCTAGACAAGTTCACTGCTGTTTCTCTTTCCGAGCCGGTGCCTCGCCGCCGCCGTCGGAGCTGAAGATGGCGAAACGGTAAACAAGTCTTAAACCGCAAAACAATCACTTCAACATAACAAGTTGGGACTCCAACACAAATCACGGGTTAGATGCTGTTCTGAAAAACTCAATGTCAGAACAACCGGGGAGTCAAATACAGGGTGACTCCAAACGTAACCGAATATCTTCCAGGTCTTACAAGATATTACAATCCGTTTTATGGGCAAAAAACATTTTTTGTGTGACATTTTTCGAGGGGTTTTGCGCAAAAACACTTGAAAACACTTTGAAATGAAAATTTGGGCACATCAAATTCTGCGTCGAATGAAACCAAAGGCAGCCCTCAACATTGAATCTACGATTTTTGGCAAATTATATTGGTTTTGTTGTCGAACTGAAGGCACATGCTCTTCTGACTTGATCAGTAGACCTACTAGTTGATTTCATTTTAAATGGCTTAAATGCAGGAAGAGAATAATGTAGTATGTAGTATGAGTAGGGGGAGCACTTCCAATAACCCTACGTCATTTGGAAGGGGCTCAGAATGAAATTTTCAATTTTAGATTTTTTTTATCAGGAAATTTCAAATTTAACGGTAATTCTTACACATTTTAATGTAATTCGTTCACGATGAGAGATCAATGGTAGGACCGAGAAAAAATACTCGTAGTCAATATGGGTCTGAATCAGAGGGTGGAATAGGTTAATTTTCATACCTACTCTGAAACAGCTGGTCCAAACAACTCATGGTTTAGTGATATCGAGTTTCTTGTATTTATACAAGAAACTCGATATCACTAAACCATGAGTTCTTATAAGAAGGTAATTTCGGCAGATAATTTTCGATACAAATGATTGATTTGTATTATATGAATTCAAACAGGAGCACTTCCAATTTATTGTTCCGCCATGGAGGCCATTTTAGGTGTGACTTTTCATTTGTAACCACGTGGAAGAAATCCTAGTACTACCAACATAGTGTGTGATTACGTGAATCCGTATTGGAAATTTCTCGGGTGCAGGTTGTGTGTAGTTTTACATCATTACCGTGTATATGCCCACTACATGGAGACGCGGATGTTGCACCCAGTTGGTTTACACTTAATAAATTTTCGACTCGGTTCACGTTAGGTTCAAGTTACTCCAGCGGGAAGAGTGAACAAATGAAGTGGCGTATATATCAAGGGAAAGTCACTCTACTAATTAGCACCAAGACCTCCACTTCCCTCGGCTTCCCAAAAACATCAATCTCCTCCCAGTTACATCTTCCCATTCTTTCGAAGGCCATCAATTACGTGGGTGTCGCAGACGGCCTTTTGATTGCCGGAGAACTTCCATTTTCTACTCCCTAGGAAAATGTTTTTAAAATGAGAGGAGCCGACACACTCATTTCGCCCCATATATCTGCCCTACGAGTAAACATCAGAGAGAAAAGGCGCGTTTCAAAAATACCCCGCCCACAGCTCACTATGGAAGGTACCCCGGAGGAGCGTAATTACGTAAATATAGACTCAGATAAATCAGAGTCCATTAGAGGGCGCTGGAATCTACGTTGGTTGTCATCCGGGAAAGCTACAGCAGGCGCGTGTTCCAATTTGGAGGCCTATGATGGATTTTCGATACAGCAGACTAATAGAGGGTTACTTTGTAGAAGTCATCTTGGAAGGCACATTATGTTTCCGTGTTGCCAGAAACGATTTTTGGCAGGATGATACAGTAGTTAACAGCTGTATTATAAATGATACTCTCAAACGGTACTACATCTTTTATACAGCGAATACTAAATGTCTACGATAGCTTGAAATGCATCACTCATTAGACAGCTCCCCGCTACCATCCAAAGTTGGGATGATTGAGGCTAAAGACCCCTGATTGTGTCAAAATTTCTTTAATTACATACGAATACAATGTATTCGTATGTAATTAAAGAAATTTTGACATGTCATGAGCTCGATGATTCGCAAATATTCAATTAGCAGCCACACGTGCGGTATTTGGCAAATATCGAGCGAAAAATCGCCAAACCTGCGAATGTGCGGCCGGGTGTTTGTGTATTTGCCAAATAACAAACATTTGCCGTGCGAGTGCTCGCCTCGGAGGCGGTTTCTTTCACACATCGAAGGAGACAAACATTTGACAAACACTGAGAATTTTCCCCCAGCCACACATGTAGGCGAGTATTCGACGATTCGGACAAAACCCTGTGATTCACATTCACGTAAATCAGTTGCCAAGTCAGCCAGCATGTCTGCGCCATCATAGCTGCAATAAGTATCAATTCGGGTGATTTTTTAAGGGTTCTTAATTGCCCTGTTCCTGTTTAGGGACAGAATCCACCACCGTCTTCTCATTGGTTTCCTCCACCACAACAACTTCTTGATACCGCTGAACAAGAATGTTCGGTAAATATTTGTCCATGCTCGGCCTATGCTGGATATTTGACAAATACTGAATGTGTGGACAGGGCGCAAATGCAATGGGATTCGGCGAATGCCAAATGCTCGGTATATTATCTTCTTTGTGCAGATCACCCTTCTATCTAGATCACTAAATGGTATTCAAGAAGACATTTACTTAACCCTGAACGTGGCAGGTGCTTCTCAGTACATTTAAACGTCCATTCATAAGATATCTCCCGTTTGCTCAATGTGCGAAAAGTTACAGTTGGAAATAATCAATAGCCCTTGGAATGATCAATTCTTTTTGGCCAACGGCAGTTTTCGCTTATTGGGTACAGTAGATCTACAAATATAATATCAAGAGTATTGACAAATGTTGTAGTTCTCGAATATATTGGCAGCCCTGAGTGAGTGTGGGTATTTATAGGGCAGTTTTTCCCCGTAGACGTCATCGTAAGCTCCTCGAAAAGATCTACGTGGTTCCGTTCACTGCAAGATTTTTTTTTTTTAAGGTCTTTTCCCTTGAAAATTATGTTCTGTTTTTCCGAACGCCTACTACAGCCCTTGGTAGCCAAAGGAGCGGGTCGTCGGTGGAGGTTGAAGGGCGGGGAGGCGCTAGACTCGTTGGGACATATTTCAGTTGCCAGGAGGAGAGCAGAGTTGCCAACTATGCAACAATAAATCTTCCTCCACTCCCTCACATACACCACTGCCGCTCGAGGGGCTGGAGGGGTGGCAGGACTGCTCCTCTACTGCCCCTTTCCCTCATTCGAAGATCTCTCCAGATAACTCCCTTATATTTCATGGTGGTCCTTTTCCAAACACTTCGAGTCCTCTCCTTTTTTTCAGCTTATTTATCGCCACACCTGACTATATTTTATTGATGGCAAAATATGCAAGTCGCAAGAAGAAAATTGTACAATCTCATGTAGTAACGTGATAAGCGACACATTGAATTTATTCAAATAAACTCAAATTGAGATTCGAGTCTAATTGGACAGCTTTATGCAATGACTTGATGAGCCAGTGGCGGTTTCAATGGTGAGGGGGGGGGGGTCGTGAGGGACATGATAAGAGCCCGGAAAAGTATGATTTCACGATTGGCAAGAAATGCAAAATATGCACTCGTGGCACTGGAAACTGTCAATGAAACTATCAAGAGAATTGCAATCGCCCTTCAGGAGCAACTAAGAGGTCCCAAGAACGCGATAGTTTTGCTTGATGTTAACGACCTGCTAAGAATATTGAGAATATTCAGAATATTGAGAACTATGCAGGGTGAGTGTGAATTATTACAACTATAATGTTGAGGGATGTCGACACACTCATTACAACTATAGCTCAACATGTAACGAAATTGTCAAAACCAAAATCTGTATCTATGAATTGTATGCTATTGTATTAAATCAGGTTTAAATCAAAATATACACCTCAAAAAAATCAAGGGATCACATAATGAACTGATGACGGGTTTCAAATGGTTTTATTTTTGGCAGGTTTATGTATGTTCTAAGAAACGCACTTTCTAAGTGAAAACAATTTTCCAAAGTGTAGGGTGAATGTGGAACTGAGAAAACCATGAAAAGGGCCAAAACAGAAATGGCGAACGTGGAAAAACTTGATTGCAAAAATGTGCAAAACATCAGCACAATATTCACGTTTTGGACTGGCCAGCCGTAAGCCCTGACCTCAATCCCATTGAGCACATAATATTATGGGACCAGCTAAGGAAGGCCATTCGAGGTCGTCCTAATCAGCCAATAACTTTGGAGGAGCTTGAAGAAGCGCTAAGGAGTGGCAACGATTGCCACAAGAAAACATTCGTAGACTTGTTCGGAGCATCCCGCGTCGTATGCAAGCTGTGATCACGAGCCACGGAGGTAACACCAAGTATTGAAGACCGTAAAGTTCGAAAAATTACGTTTTGCAAATTTTTGTAATCAAGTTTTTCCTCGTTTGCCATTCCTGTTTTGGCCCTTTTAGGTTTTCTCACTTCCACATTCACCCTACACTTTGGAAAATTGTTTTCATCTAGGAAATTCTTTTCGTAGAACATAAATAAGAGAAAAAAATATTAAACATGCCAAAAATAAAACAATTTAAAAACCGTCATCAGTTCATTCAGTGATCCCATAATAATTATTATTATTATTTTGAGGTGTGTACTAATAATTAGTAAACTTGGAGTAATGTAAATGAACACAGAGGTAAAATGTGTGGAGGGTTAAAGTAAGCAAAACCACTTTTAAACTAGGTATTAAATTTTGCAATCATGAAGGGTGAATGAAATAATTATTTTTCAATTTCTAGCTCAGTCATTAGGGCTATTTTAACTACAATGCCCCCAACTAGTTTCCTGTTGAAGTCTTTAGCACCACGGAGTGGGGGAAAAGTCATTTCCCTGGACGAATGAAAACTAGTTCACCGTCAATTCAGTTTTTCATAGGAGGTAAGTACTTAGTTTTTGAAAAGAAATTTGTGATGAAGAATAAATCATGATGCAAGTTGAGAACGTATCTGGTTGTATTTGGGTGAGCATTTTGCATTCATCCTGTACAAATCCACCAATATCTTGCCCTCAGGACCGTACATTTCATTTGATTAACCTGCACCAAATTTGGAGTGTTTCTAATGATGTACATTCTATGATGATGTTATGATCGTATCATGATGTTCTTAAAGGTCCTGATCTCTGGTGTAATGCTTGGAATGAATTTTGTGACGATGCCGTGCGAGGGGATATTCATAGGCCGGTGGAGGATTACGAGATGAAAGTTAAAGATCACATTTAGGTCAATCCCGTAGACCCCTTTAAAAGGCAGGAGGGGAAAAAAAAAGGTAGAACGGTAATGCCGGTAGAAATGAATAATTCCGTACTGAAAGCGATGACGGAACGGTTGGGAAGGGGGGTCATAACCTAAACTCAAGTGGCTCCCTCCGTTACATTATTTATGAAGGGAGGGAAGTGATTGTGAAGTATTGATTGATCCGGCCTTTCCGCACCGACCCGGCATTGACCGGGTGGGCCGAGCGGAGCTATGAGCTATCGCCAAAGCTGCCGCCCCCGCTCCTTCCCAAGGGGCGGTGGAACATCAATTTTTACGCCATTGCACACTGTCCTAATTTAGTGGGAAAATGATCGGAAAATTGCGTGTGCGTCGAGAAATGAATAGGGGCAGGTTATTTATTTTCGGACTAGGCGGATTTTCACTTCCTCTTTTACCGAAGTTATGGGGATTCACAGAACAGGAAACGATTCCTTGTAACTACCACATTTTATCAGAAAATAAACTTAATTTCATGCTTTATTCTGAAATAGCTGTTGACGAGTTATGATTGAAGCAATTCCGCATACTTTTTTAACGGAGCTTGAAGTGGAGCCCTTTATGCCAGACTTTGTCAAACGCCTGGGTGACGTCGAGACATCGACGGTCTCAAGGCAGAAAGGCGTAAGCGCCAATTTGGCGAAAATAGTATTTTTGCACTGAAAAGTGGTCGTAAGCGTTAGTTCTTCCACTTAACACCAGGCTTAGAGTAAAAATAAAATCGATTATAAAAAAGTCGATTGTTCAAGTTTAGTAAGCGACATCGATGTTTCACTCTGGCCGTATCTTATTCCGCTCTCAAACTGGAGCACATTGAAGATGAAGAAACATGGTTGATACTTGAGGTGTTCTTCATGGACATCGTGATCTTTAATAGAAACATTTTACATAAAATCAATTATTTCTTCGAAAATTCGCTCTTATAGCCATGCTGCATGACTGTGGATTTTTCCTCGTTGAAGTGTGCTATTAATGCATTTGTTTGTGATTTATGTCAGTAAATATATTTACCTATCTACCTATCAATGTTTGTATGAGATGATCACACGTTTAAGATGATTAGCGGTGGTAGGTTATCGATACGGCTGAGCTCGTAGGTGTGAGGATATGGATTTCTCTAGTAATCGTTGGCGGTGTTCGATTCGAGGCTCGAAGGGGGTGTTGGAGATAAGAGCTCGAAGGCCACGCGCATACAGAAGAGAAAACGCTCTGTCGCATGTAGAAGGAATGACGCGTTCTGCCCTCGAGGCAGAAGGTTCAGATCTGTTGAGGTTCTCCCTCGAGCAACCGCTTCACTCCACTACGGTAGCGGTGATGTAGTGCGACAGTACGGAGGCGGCGGGACGGCCCCCGGGGGCAGAAGGGCACACATCACGCCCGCCCTATACATCCACTTCGCCCTTCTTATCTTGAGATTGCTTCTCCTCTTCCCACCAGGCTCTCTATCTCGCCCTTTCTGTCTCTCTTCATCCCCTCGAGCTTCACATACAGCCGCCGCATGAGCTCCAACGATCCCACGTAACGCCACCTAATACTCTGAGCTATCCGTCTGTAGGCAATATCTTACGGGGGATAAAAATATGATGAAATGTGCCGTAATAAAGAGTAAGATCGTTGTATAAATCAGTATTGATGGCTTATGGTTCGCTTACACATGAAGCGCACGTAAGCTATTGTCTCAATTTTATAGATCACAACCAAACATTTTATACCACTTTCAAGTCAGAATAAAACATTTCCAATCGAAACAAATTTGTCCATAATGGTTTATTATTCTCTGTCTACGTCACCCTCCTGTTCTGCATACAATTTCCTTGGAGGTCCCACAGCGTCGCTCAGTAGGGTGTAGTTGGTTACTAGCTGAATAATAATCACACCCTTATCACAATTACGGCTAGGTACCACTTGAACCACCATCTTCAATAATTACCTAATAACAAAAATTAGACACGAGGTATCTCAGAACAAGAAACCCAAGCACTTCAGACAGGTACCAAGCTGCCAACATAATAAAAGTCAACTGATGAATAAATAACACAAAAGGATAAGGCAAGTGTATGAGGTGATAGACCTTCACCTCCAGTATGACGTAGTAATATGAGCTTGAATGTCTAAAAATTGAAGCTTCCCTCCTTTGGTCGATTCAAATGGTTCATTATCGAAGATAATAAACCAAAAACAGTTGTCAGGTACGTAAGAGGGGGAAATTGGTAGCTTGAGATGTGTACATCCTTCACATCAATCAAGAGCTTTCCAACGGGTGGCGAACGATTTTTGCGCGATGAAAATTGCGGAAGTTACATTTCCCTACCAACGGGTAGGTTGTACGTGAAAATCGTCCGAAGTAGAAACGTTGCATTCTTTCCCAGTTACATTTTCCCAGAGATCCATGTCAAAACTCTTTAGAAGAGTTAACTTAGAGGTGGTGATTTGTGTGACTTAAAACATCTCACAAGCAATCTGAACCATTTCAGCCCCAAAAAAACGTGTAATTTGACATTTTAAAGTGCGATTTTTGGTGCAATTAAATTGTATTTAAATTTTTCAAATGTAAGGATGAATTAAATTTCCATTTGTGTTCCACCAAAGAATGTATTGGGGGGAAGCAACAGCAGGGTTTCTTTAGAAAAACTTTAATGCGATTATCTGCAATTTTTTGATTTTGGAGTTGATGCACGGCAGTGCTCGAAAGACCTTTCTACTTTCTGGACACCGTTTATATCGTGTATTTTGTACGGAAATGATCTACTTATTGACCGCGTCTGGCCAATTTTGTCCCCCTCCCCACCAGCAAAAAAATAAATAAACACGTAATTTCCCTGATGACTCGAACCGCATTTGTGCACCAGGTGCCATAAATCCACGAAGAAGACACCAAAAGAAGAAGAAGAACGAGAGAAGAGAAGAAAAAAAAAACATAGATAAGATAAGAGTTTTTTCCACAACAAGACTCGAGAGGGTGCGAGTTCCGCGGTCGGTCGTGGAAGGGGAAAAGGCATTAAAGTGCACTAAAACGAATTGGGAAGCCATTGACGTCAGTTTGAGGGGGCGAAGAAACATCCTTGCGAAAAAAATGGGATCCCTCCCGAAGTTCAAGTGGAATTTTTTCTTCTCCTTCTCGCAGGAGACCGGGGGTTGAAAAAGATATTCCTTAATAACTCATAGGGCCCTTCTTTCGGGAAGAGCGGGACTTTTTTTTCCCCGCTTCTTCTCCTTCTACTCTCCGGGAGATAAGGTGAAGGATCCGGAGAATGGACGGGTAGATACCGACCTGTTGGCCGCCCGTGGTAGTTACGATAGGGGCATTACGCATTGCCAGCGGTTTATCATTTTTTCTCCTCATTTACCAACGAAGGAAATAGGAGAGGGTGATAAACTCTGGGAGGTTCTCCGATCGAAGAGCTCCTTCGCCGTTGGAGAGGGAGTTCGGGAAGCGATATGGGAATTTCGAGCTTTTCTTCGAGTCCCTTCTATCGCTTTGTTGTGAAATTTATGCGCCGTGGAGAGGAAATAGAAATGTCTAGAATCTGAACTCAACAACAGGCTTTTAGAGGCCACTGTACAATGTTCTATGTATAAAGTAACATACACAATCGCCCAGCCGTCTAGAATCTGTACACTAGATGGCTGATCTGTATACAAGCACAAAGTCCTTGTCAGCCCGATAACCGAACGATATAATTGGAGTAATGAAGTAGATCATGTGATGTTCCTATACTGTGGTATTAAGTAATAAGTACTATTATTTTTTTTTCTTAAGCATTATACCTGTATGATTCTGACTAAGGGAGGTTATTTGACAACAGGTTTTTGTGGTGTGGATGTTTTGTTACGATTGATCTCTGAACAATAATTGTTCAGAGATCAATCGTAACAAAATATCTACTCAATAAATATCTGCGCAACATCGACAAAATATCTATAAATTATTTATCCGTTGAATTATGGAGTTCAGTAATCACCAGAAATACCAATTGTTCTTGTAACCTACGTCTTTCTGAGCACATAATAATTCGCCAGTTGAAAAGTTATTTCAAGTATCAAATAACAGTTACTGTTTTGTTTTTGTTCTTTGTCACATATCGTTGATGTAACAGAGAAATCCTGTAGCTCACTAATCGCAATTTTTCAGGGGAGCCAAGAAACATCAGATTCTGACGTTCCGTCTGACATTTTGAGGTATGGGGTGACATATAGGTGAGATTTTCTCCACTAGGAGTGTTTCAATCGGTATAAGACACCCGAAAGATACCATCAATGAACAGAAAAAATTAAGTCCCAAAAATTGAGTTATGTGAAGTAGGGCTCAGAAAAAATGGATACCTAACGCTGTTTTGGTTTATTATCTTCGATAATGAACCATTGGAATCGCCCAAAGAAAAAAAAATTTTAACCCCCCCTCAAAATTTGTTGGTTTACGTTTCAAGATACGTGGATTCAGAAAATCGAATAAAAAAAAATCCGTCCGTCCGCCGTACGCCGTCCGCCGTACGCCGTCCGCCGTCCGAGGCACTTTGCCCAGTTAGCGTTGAGTTAAAATTACGAAATTTGGTTTCTGGGTTTGGACCAGCCCCACAATGATCCACGAAACTTTTCATAACCCTAGGTCGAGGGGAAGGGGTTCAAAACGAATTTTGAAATGTTGAAAATTCCATATCTCGAAAAATTCCCATCAAACGGTATGTTTTTTATTTCATATTTAGATAGAGTTTGTTCCGTAGAATTTTTTAAGACCATCTGCAGCTTTGTACGACCAGCCGTTCGTTCACAATGACGGCTCATAGATTGTGCCTCACAACCCGATCGTGAATCAAACTGTTGAAATACAGGTCCATTTTCATACTAACAAGCTCTTTGGAACATCATATGGCTTAAGTGATGTCGAGTTTGTTGTTCTGAGGTGCGTTTCGTGCTACGGAAATGAAGGTAATTTCGAATGTTTGTTGGTAGGTACTTCTTTTATAGAAAAATTATTACCGACGTAGTATTAAAAACCCCAGAATTATATCGTATTAATTAATCATAATTAATAATAATTATTATTAATAATAAATACGAATTATCAATATCTAACAATAAATTATAATAATTTTCAGTAGGTTTATTTCATATTTAGATAGAGTTTGTTCCGTAGAATTTTTTAAGACCATCCGCAGCTTTGTACGACCAGCCGTTCGTTCACAATGACGGCTCAAAGGTTGAGCCTGTCGACGCGATCTTGAATCAAACGGTTGAAATACAGGTCGATTAAATACAGGTCGACTCGATTTTCATACTAACTAGCTGTTTAGAACATCATATGGTTTTAGTGATGTCGAGTTTGTTGTTCTGAGGTACGTTTCGTGCTACGGAAATGAAGGTAATTTCGAATGTTTGTTGGTAGGTAGGTACATACTTCTTTTATAGAAAAATTAAAAAGTATGAAAACCCTAGAATTATATCGTATTAATTAAATACAAATTATTAACATTTAACAATAAATTATAATAATTTTTGCTAGGTATCTACTTGATAAACTTATTAATAATTAGTGATAATTCATAATAATAATTAATCTAACATTAAATGTTAATCTAAATTAATCTAAATTTTAGGATCTAGACATTTAGAACTAGTGATCTAGACAGAAGGGTGATCTGTAAATTCTTGACACAACGGTTCATTATCTTCTTTGCACAGATCACCCTTCTGTCTAGATCACTAGGTCTAAATGTCTAGATCCTAAATGTTAGATTAATTATTATTATCAACTATTTCTCATTGCAAACCTGTTCATTGTGTACCCAAGATCCTTCCCTAAAAGACCTGGCAGCGGGAAATATTATTCAACATGGTTTGAAAAGGGAAAAACAAGTTTTGTAAAAAATCCCAATGCTCTAGTAGTCGACACCAGTGACCAACATTTTCTTCAGTAGTCGACATGGTTTTGCACTAGTAGTCGACCTACATGTGTTAGAAGTCGACAGTATCACTTGAGTCAGTAGTCGACAGGTTTCGTCATTCCATCGTTTTCGAATTTTACGACATCTAAATAAAATACATTCAACTGTGAATCGGAACTTGAAAATAGATTAATAAGATGTAATAAAGTAGTTATCTGACTTTTTATTTGCAAACAGCTCATTATCAGTCTCAAATTGCAATAAGTACTTAAGTAAAAAGGTATGAAAACAATAGTCGAAAACTCATTGTCAGAAAATTGACATTACAGTTGGGCTTAGGTACCTATTTACATATTTTTTTGACATTTTCATGTCTTTGCTTTGGCACATGAACTGAAACGGGAAAAATTTGTTCCCTTGATTCACCCTTTCCCTCAGATCACGTCAGAACACAAGCGACCGGCGGGCCACAACGTCAGAGCCTATGACGCACGAGCGTATGACGTCAGACGGCTGGCAGGAGGCCAACAAGTACGTCAGAGCCTATGACGCACGAGCGTATGACGTAAGACGGCTGGCAGGAGGCTAACTAGTACGTCAGAGCCTATGACGCACGAGCGTATGACGTAAGACGGCTGGCAAAAGGCCAACAAGTACGTCATAGCCTATGACGCACGAGCGTATGACGTAAGACGGCTGGCAGGAGGCCAACAAGTACGTCAGAGCCTATGACGCACGAGCGTATGACGTAAGACGGCTGGCAGGAGGCCAACAAGTACGTCAGAGCCTATGACGCACGAGCGTATGACGTAAGACGGCTGGCAGGAGGCCAACAAGTACGTCAGAGCCTATGACGCACGAGCGTATGACGTAAGACGGCTGGCAAAAGGCCAACAAGTACGTCATAGCCTATGACGCACGAGCGTATGACGTAAGACGGCTGGCAGGAGGCCAACAAGTACGTCAGAGCCTATGACGCACGAGCGTATGACGTAAGACGGCTGGCAAGAGGCCACTAGTGCGTCAGAGCCTATGACGCACGAGCGTATGACGTAAGACGGCTAGCAGGAGGCTAACTAGTGCGTCAGAGCCTATGACGCACGAGCGTATGACGTAAGACGGCTGGCAGGTGGCCAACAAGTACGTCAGAGCCTATGACGCACGAGCGTATGACGTAAGACGGCTGGCAGGAGACCAACTAGTGTGTCAGAAGCTATGACGCACGAGCGTCAAGGGGAAGGGGTTCAAAACGAATTTTGGTACGACATGGTATGACTATGGTATGGTATATTATTGTATGTATGATTTAGTATAGTACAGTACGGTATGATAGGAAAGAAATGGTATGAGTACGGTGAGAATATGGTATGGTGCCGATTTGCAACACAGTCTGGTATAGACAGAAGGGTGATCTGCACAAGGAAGATAATAAACCGTTGTGTCAAGAATTTGCAGAGTTTTTTTTTCTTCGAAAAAGATGATTGGCGTGTTTAACAACTTCATACGAGTAATTGTAATATAATTATAGACTTTTATGTCCCTAAAATTTCAGGAGCTGAATCCAATTATAGCCGTGTGAAATGTGGCATTGAAGGCCATACAGACCGTGGTATAATATATTTGCAATACCCAAACCGGATAAGAAATTCGATTTTGATTAAAATCTCAGATAACGAAATCATATTTGGGCAGGTGAGAAAAACCACCGAATAAAACCGTGTCTGCAGACACGAGAGCTCCGTACGGATTATGTGATTGTAAAATTCGAACATAATAAGTTATGGTGTTCCACTTCTGAAGGCGTCATAATATGTATTATGTAATATGTAGTATCATATTATGTAGTATATTATACATTATTTTGTTTGTAACTGCTTTGAAGGGTGCCTTAAAACCTATTTGAATTCCTCTGAAGAGGGTTTTTTTTTGGTTCGTTTCGCTCCACCCTAGAATTAGGTAGCTAATGGTTCCAGACAGTTCCTGACTACAGATTACACAATCACAAAGCCTTCGGATTATGGACAAAACATGAGTTATTTAAACTTAAGTTCTGCAATACGTTATATCGCCGGGGTTATCAAACTTGGCCGTTTGCGCAATATCTTTGGTGGATTTTAGAATTCTGATTTCTACATTCAAAACACCGCAAAAAAATCCGTTTCAATAAACCCCGAAAAAGGCGGAAATCCGAGACATACGGTGTTTTTACTCGACTAGTCCAGGGGCCTTGTAAAAATTGAGTATGCTGGACTCAATTGTAAAGTTGACGAAATTTTAAGGGACTGTTTGGGGATGGTAATGTTTTCGAAAACGAGGACCCTGAGCTCTTTACGGGAGGGCAAAAAACGCGATGTATCCGGAAATACTTTTGGCCAACAAAGTTTTATTTAAGAGAAGTGAGAAACAGGTGTTTGAGGTTAAATTAACATTGACTTACCTGAGAGAATTACCATCAATCAAGCGGTACTTGGTGCACTGTAGAAATGCATACTATGGTAATGGTATGCATTTTGGGCCGACGATGTTCTTCAAAAGAAAATCTTCAAAAGTTTATTAATTTTCAGCTGAACGCATTAGATTTTGAACAAGGCCTATCTTACGTAAACACATAAATTGAGGCTACTTTACATTATATCGCCTTCAAACTTAAATCTTGTAAATCCAGTAAAATTAGGTACCACAACAGTTGTCCTTCTTGTGAATTTCCCGTTCATTTTCGAATTTTATTCAGGTGGGTTTTATTGAACATTTTTGGAGTAACTCATTTGTATTACGGTATCAGGGCTCCAATGTGGTTGTTCCTGCTTATCCCCATGAAACAATCCCAAGTGACAAAATGGACTGGACAGCAGCATAATAAAACGTTACTTCGATGCTTTAGGATGAAATATTCTGGACACTCAGGCGTAAGGGGATATTTTACGCATATTTGCTATGTACCAGTCTATCTTACATTATGCAGTTATTACCAATTCTAGACCAGTACACGGTAGGTAATTTCTGGCTTCCATCGAATTAATTCTGGAATATATTATGCTGCTCAATAAATCGCATATAAAGTACGATAAATTTATCAAGTATAATTTATTGGGGATAATTCAAGTTAATCTAATCCTTGGGGGAGCGAGGGGCAAAATACAGGGGTCGGCCTTCATTCCCGCACCGTAATTCCTCCGTACGAAGAAGAATAGAAGAAGAAAAGGGGGTTGTAAGAAATAGGCTGAAAAAGGGAAGAGAAGGGCAGTTGCTATGGAAACCCTGGAAGACGGATGTCCCACGTCAGCGGGCTCAGGTGCGGCCCCCTACCCCCAGGCCCAGATTGGATTTGCAAACCCCCGGCTAAACTTTTAACGTTTATAAATCTCCTAAAAGCGACGGGGAAAAGGAAAAGTGCGGGTGAACGGGCGGAGGGGTAAAGGGATGGAGGAGTTAATAAGTTGTGAGACGGCGCAACCTTCCTCTCCAACGCCTCCTGTATAACTTATTCTCATGGAGAAGCTATTGCCCAACTATTTCCAGTCTTTTTCTATACCTTCCCGATGGATGACTCTTTGAGAGGTCCCAAGGAGTTTTTTTTCTTTTTTTTTAGTCGATTTAGAACTTTCTTCACCCCTCAGTACGAAAAAAACCCTTTTCCCACTATTCCCATCCTTCTTTTTTTCAAATTGGAGCGAACTTTTTATCGTGCGGAAAATTTTATCCGGGCGTCCATTTGTTTCGTTCTTCCCCGCCACCGCTTTGAAGGTTACAAGGGCTGAATATAAATTAACCATATTAAGGGAAAAAATCGGTTTCTCGTTTTAAAGAGAAAAAGGGACATCTTTTCTCGGGTCAATAAAACAAAATGAATTTCGACTCTCTCGTTCTTCGGTTGAATAGGCATTTACACCCCGAATTCCCTGTTGGATTCTTGAGGTTCGGGGTTTCTACGGGTTTGAGATTAGGAAACTGTCGAACAAGGATCTGGATGAAGTCGTTCCGAATCGAAAACTCTACATTTATTTCGGTTTGGCACTGGAATTGTTCGATATTTACATTCAGAGAAATATCGGCACAGAACAAAGTTTCCTCTGTAGCAGCCATCACCAGCTTACTCGTACTATTACATGTAGGTACCTATTATACCAAACATATGAATACCAGATACAGAAAAGCTTGTCATTCGGGTCCAAGAAAACCTTGGTCTCACAGGTTCGCAGGGTGGTTTTGGTCTATACAAAGTTAGACATTTCATGTCAAAGTTCAGTAGGTATAGATCAAAATGGTTAATAATTATTATGACCTGTATAGATCACTATTTTGTATACAATTCCCTAGTGAGTCCCAAAAGTTAGTTTCCATGTCTGTTACGATTTGGAGCAAGCGTTTTAGGAAGAATAATAATTCATAATTTATGAAAGATAGACTGATACAGGAATTGACTGGAGAACCAAATTTGTGAATCGAAAGGCCCAGATATACATATTTTTGATATCTCGCCAAGTTTCCTAAAATCGGGTTCAAATGAAGACGTTAAATCCGAAGAAGCTGTTCGGCTGTGCGCCTCGTAGAATTACTGTTAGTTCCTTGTTCTTCCGCCTACCATGCTCGGATGAATAGTTCTTATGATAAGATTGATTACCATTGTACAATTTGAGTCAACGTGGTGCTAGTTCTGTATTTCCTCGTTCAAAAACGTTTTTGTGTGAAATAGATCAAACCATCCTAGTTCTTTTTCGTTCCCGAACCCTAGATCTATTCAGCTCTAGATCTAAGCGTTGAACTTGTTTCTGTACTTATTCTGAATGAAGGTGTATGAAGAAAAGCTCGTATCCACGAGCTCAGTGGTGGTAAAAGGAAAGTGCCTTGACGCGAGTTTTGCATATTCCATGCTAACTTCTGAACAAAACGTGACGAGAGCAGTTTTCCCCGGTTTGAAATTATCTCTTGGAATTCTTCAATTTTAATGGCTGAGCTGCTGATCCATGAAGGAAATTGTTTACGACGGTCATACTACGAGTAAAACTCATGAAATTCACCAAAATTACTCCACCTTGCATGCGAGCTCCAGGAAAGCAGAAAAAAATCGAAATGTCTGCCATTATACCAATTTTTCCGCGTACCCCCGACCAAGGGGTTCGCACCTCATGTTGGGAATCGCTGGACTACACGGATTCCCAGCATCTCCGCTTGAGTGGTGACAGCAGAACTGAAGTTGACGTCCGATGGAACTGAAGTCGTCTGTTCACGCTGGTAGGCGATCTATGTACTCATCATTTAAAACATACGTTTCTTATCACAACAATGCGCGATGCTACCGATCATCGCTTGGTCTTGCGATGGCTACCCCATTAGGACATGTCTTTACAGATTTCGGTCTTAACAAGCTCGGATTGCGGCGAACTGCAACATCCACCTTCTACCACACCCCAACCCACGACCTGCGAACGGGTTTTCATTTTATTTGCAGAAGAACAAGTTTCCATAAGAAAGACTTGAATGGGAGGAATGAGCTTGAATGGGATCTTGAGCGACCATCGTTGGACGTTGTCACTGTATGAATGAACGAACACCATATTGTACCGATAACCAGGATTTTTTGTTCCCGTTTTTTCATGTATTTTTCCTTCTCTATCTTCTTCTTCCACGTCCACAAACCTCATTACGATACAATGAGGAAACTCGACCATCCGTTAAATCCGCCTTCTGCCGAGTCCGTCCCAAACACAGAAAAAAAAACCACCCATCCAGCATCCTCCCCTACAACCTTTTCTTTATTCCAGCAAAGCTTTCCCGAGAAAAAAAGAACAACTCAGGGGTTTTACTTTGATTTAGTGGCGTCGATATTGGTCCTTTATTAGACTCCGGACCCTCGGCCGTTGCCCGGGAAATCTTGCAGAATTACAAACCTTTTGCACAGGGCGCTGCCAAGAGATGAACTGCTGCTGTAGAGATATAGTGGCTTAATATCCCTCGTCTTCCTTCGCGCGTGCTACCCTTACAATTATTTCTGTCGACCTCGTTCTTTCCCGTTATATATTTTTCAAACATCCAAGTAGCATTTGGTCAGTAGGAAGGATGCTGGCGGTGAGAGGAGCAAAAAACACATTAAGAAGAACGCGTGCATCTCACGTGTAATAGTTTGGCTTACCTAAGATCCTGCTGATGTCTGCCACATTCTGCTGATATACCAAATGAGCAGCTCATCAGAGTTCTGGCCTGTGGTTTCATAGACTACTTTTAGGTACCGACTGCCCTCCACTCTCACAATTAATTATTATAGTACCAGGGACTCTCAAAGATATTACGTACAGAACAGTGACCTAGACACAAAATAATAATTGCTATACAATTTAACAAATATGGCAAAGATTGCGTCAGCAACAACGAGCGTTATAATTAATGTTGTGGTCCAGATTAGCAGTTTCCTCTGGACATGGAACGTTGTAATCAAACCACATTTTTCAAACAACATCTACTAAACAACATTTTTTTGGTAATGTCTTGCAATGTATTGTACCAGTGAGATAAATTACCAAAATACAGGCAATAAAAATCTTCCAAAAGAAAAAGATGTATCAATTTTTTCCAGTGCCTTAGGCGGTGATATAAATATGACACTTCATTTGATCGTTAAGTGTTCCTCAATCCTCATCCAAATGAACAAAGTGAACGTATCAGATGAAAATTCACCTGCGGGTTATTTCATAGATTTGACAAATGAGAGAGGAAAATTCTTACAGGAATTTTTATGCAGAATCCGAATTTAGAACTAAATTTTTTTTCTACCTGCCGTTATTTTTCGAAAAATGCATTCAAAAAAGTATAAAACAGTATTTTCTGGGATTTTTGTGTGTACTTTGTCTACTTTACTGCGGTTTTTCGTGGAATGGAAGAAGGTAACTAAAATCGGATTTCAAATTCGTGAAAAGTGAAAAATCGACTAGGATTTTTTTATTTACAATTTTAATCCCAGTAAACGTAGCTTGAAAAGAGGTAGGTATATGAGCTATATCTCAAAACTAGACCTTGAAACTGGACCTGATGGCGAAAAACGGGTTTCAGATTAGGACTCAGCACACCGAAAAATCACATATCCAACCCTTATCTCCTCTGCACCAAAACAACACCTTTCTTTTTGTTGGCCAATGTTATACTCGTATGTCAGCCTGAATTTGCGTATTACCAATATATCTCATATTAGCCACGAAGATCACCGGATAGTGCCAAACCGATCTTATCTTTCGCCTCGATCAGATCGTGGGGTCAGTGCGAAAACCACCCGGTGTGAAACCAACTTTTCACTTTTGTGGAAAACCCAAATTTAATGTTTGTGGTTGTCGGGAAAATTTAATACATGGAATCATTTGATGTACTGTGATTCATGATATTCCTTACCATATACAATACTATATTGAATATATAGTATATTCTGCAACGCATTTGGTTAAACTTTGCTGATACTTGACGTACTACATTAAAAACGGTAGGTGTGGCTGGACTTGGGTGCTTACCTCATATTCTCGAAATCTTGAACTTGGGTATTTTTACTGTTCGTTGGAAAATATTGAAAAAAGCCAATGATTCAATTTTGAAACAAATAATAATACTTTTAAGTGTAAGATCAGTTCTCCTCTACTAGTTATATTTCTGTACCGGTCCATGATAAAATATTGAAACTAAACCAGAAAATTTCTTAATTATTTAATAATAAAACTCGGAAGGCTCTTCCTGATATCATTCAGGCACCATTGAAAAATGATAAGAATAACCTAAATCACCCAGCTGAACTAATGCATTACAAGCAAAACCATTAAGAAAGTAATTCGATCCAAACCCCACTTGGTTACCATCTCTGTTTGAATTACAAAGAGAAAAACTACCCAAGTCCACCTGGTGGTGAGTTGGGCAGTTTCCATCAGGATCGTGATGGAAACTACTCAAGTCTTGATGGTAGTTCCGTCAGTTCATGATGGACGTAGGTATTTCCGGCTCTTAGCAACACTGTAGCTACTGGACTTGGGTAAACAAATTTTTTCAAGTAGTGCTAAAATCGCTTGAAGGGGGACTTGGAATTTTTTTTCCAGTGAATAACAGGTTGAAAACTGTCCCCTGACAAAAAAATGGGACTTGGGTAGTTTTAGCACTAACCCACGATATGGAAGATTTATTTCTATTCGAATTCTGATGATTGTAAATTGTAAACACAACAGAACATATGAGGTACCGAATGTATAAGATATTCGTTATTCTTCGAGGGTTCTTCTATCGTCGTCCCTGAATAACACATGTTGCACGTACTCGTCGTTAAAGTTGATTTGAAATCACAATTACTTATTTACAGCCACGAAAAAACAAAAATGCGTGGTATATCATTCGTAAGAATCAATAGGTCCTCCTCCAACAGACATCATTAGCGGGGGTTGTTCAACCAGAAAAAGGGCTCACTATGAGATGAATTTCTTCATCGTCAGCGCCTAAAGTTTATCCGAACGGATGATTAAGAGCTCAGGTTCGAGAATCGAAGGGAGTTGGACCGTTTCAAAGGAGGACGTGAAAGACTAATAATACCGGCTAACAAGAGGTTCAGTGAGCATAAATCCATAGCGAGAAAGGGTTAGTCAGAGGCAACCCCGGGCGTCATTTGTGAAGAACGGCCTTCCGTCGGCAGATGCAGTCCATTGCATATTAATCCTTCCCTTTTCTTTCCGTTATAATAATCGGACTGGAGGCGCCATACTGTTCCGGATTCCTTTCCCGTCCTAATTCTCCTTCGGCGAAGGGAACAAGAAAAAGGGAATTTTCCCTCCGCTTTCTCCCGCTTCTGGAAGAAAACCCACAAGAGTTACACACAAAAAAACGCGGTGCGGGGGATGAGGAGAGAAAAAAAATTTAACGCCTGGTGGTAATTTAACGGGCATTTCTAAAAGGAGTTACCCTCTCCCGCCGTTCTTCAACTCTCCACTCCCCAGGAAACTCTTCTCACTAATTATGTAGGGAATTCTTCGCCCCAGTTAACCCTGAACCTCCTATCCTTCCCGTAGTGGGACGAAGTGTGAGGGGATGAGAGAACGGGCGGTGGTTGGATTATTTATAGGGAGCCCCGCCTTCGCTGTTAACATTGTCTGCATTTTCAAAACAGGGGCACCCGCCAGGCAGAAGGGGTTTTGCAAGACTTGAAATTAGAAAAATTTTTACGTTTTAAATATCGCTCTTCCCCAACCCCCTTCCACTTCCCGCTCCCTTCACCGCACTTGTGAGGTCCCAACCCAATTGTCCTCACATAAATAGTTTTCACGCCCTTACAGAGGGAAATCGTCGTGTAGAATGTAATTGGTGGTGACGCCATTGTTCTTCGCTGCACTCTATTTTCATGAATGTTATTTTCTAGGATAACAATTCTAAATAATTTATAGGACTAGAAAATAACATTAACTGCACAGGTCGACCGTAAACCAAAAAACTGAGAGCGGGTTTACATTCCTAACGACTAATCGCAATCAAATCGTTATGTATGAAAAGCAGAAAATAATCCAATAACCTCTTGGTATAAAGTAATACTAAGTAGTGTAATACGAAGTCTTGGATTCCCATTCGTTCGTGTAGACATTGGAGAAACGAGCCTACCGAGAATGTGGACGCATTACGATCACTTTTGCCTCAAATTTGATATCCGAGATATTTCCTGCAAAAGACTATCAATTCGTGGCCTACAGCTGAAGTGCGTTAATTTGGATTTATTCTAGAGAAAATTAGAATGTTTGCAGGCAATCAACACTTATAAACTAGGACTCAGTCCACGGTGTCAAATAAGTTTCGGTCTTTGGGGAAATTTGAAAAGAGGCCAAATAATTATTATCCCGTAATTCACTACAACGATGAACCTGGAATTCGCCGCCGTACTCAAATGTGAATTTCTTGTTCAAAATAGTAGATGGCATCAACAAATTAGAATCGATTGTTTTGATTGGTGGTTTCTTGAAGACAATATTCAATATTACTGAGAGATCCTGCAAGTATCCACTTTTCTCAACGTCGAGTCAATTTATCTTATAGCGAATTTTTTTTGAAAAAAAAGGAAGCTACTGTTCTCGGTCCGGGATTTTTAAAACTGGAATTTCCGAAAAAAATGTTACCTATACTAAAACCCGCTTACCAAAAACGGAATGAGATATCGCAATTGTGACTTCACCATCGTGTTCAGCGTTGAAAAATCTATGAACTGAGGTGTTACTCGGCAAAAAATGGAGACGAAATTTGTTATAAAACCAGTAAAATGGGCGTTTTACATAAAACCAGATATTTCTTCAAAAATTCGCTCTTATAGCCATAATGCATGACCATGGATTTTCGTAATTATATCCGTCACAGTACTGAATCCTCGACGAGGTAAGAGGGGCGATGAAGAAAAACTCTCCCAGCACCTCCCTATCGGCTCCTCAAAGGGCGTTACTGCCCCCGAGTGGAAACAATGCTGTAGATGGTCTTAACTTATCTACGAATGGAAGCGATCGACAAAACTTCGCATATCCCATAAACCCTACACTTTCCAAACTTTCAGCAACAATACTGTTTATTTCAAGATAGTCTATAAAAATGTCAATGCAATTTCAAAGGAGCCGTGGTTGCTGCTTCACTTTGACAACCATTTTTGCTCTTATTGGTTGAGGATTGTACATTAAACCGACATCAAAAAAGTATTCAAAACCAAATCATTCACAACCGAATATTGAGACGCCTAAATGAGAACTACAGAAGAGGTCCTGCATTCAGTGTTCAGATGCATTATGTAATAAACCAGTACAACTAATAGTGTGTCTGATTCTCTAATTGGCACCACGTTAATTGATTAGCGAGAAGGTTTTACGATACTGAAATGCCACTTGATGAAAACGAGTTTCGAAAAAGCAGTAGTTCAAGTAGTTCGACGCTGCGCATAAGGCGCACACCAGGGTTCAGTATAACACGCGTAGAGGTTTTTGCGATGTTCAAAAATAAACGAGTCAGAAAATGAAGCTATAAATCACTCGAACCGAGAATTGAGCCGCTGAACTTCGAGTGCACCCCGAAGCCGTTTGTTTCAAGACGAATTTTCTCACGAAAAGGACGGAAGGATGAGGGCGTAGAAAGGAGGAGCTCCGATAAATTATTTTCCGTCGAGAAATTATTATTTTATTTATTCCCCTCGCTCGGATCTGGCAGGTCATAAACTTTATAAACTATTATGAAAGGGCTGGGGAGGAAGAGTGGGGGTGTCCAGACACGCGAGTTTAGAGAGGAGTTTCATCACGCTCTTCGAAAACCGTTTCGGGAGATTTTTCAAGGGGTGATTCGATACTTCTGCACATTCTTCTACGGGACTTCGTAATGTGTTGGGAGCACGTAAGTGATTTGCCCCATAGATAATATGAGGGTCGAGTGAGTAATTTAGTAAATTAAATAAAATATAGCACCAGCCCAGTACGATCCAGTGCGGTAATAAATGATTTCACAATATCATGATCAAACCACAGACGAGTAAGAACTTATCAATACCCATCATTCATACATCCCAATAATCATTTCAGAATCACCAAAACTGCAAACAGTTTTTCGAATTTAAAATTGTTGTGATCGTGAATTGACTATTGTTTGATTATGTGGAACAATAAATACATAATTTATTATTATTTATGGGGTCTGAAGAAAACTAATGCCTGGTGTCATAATGAAGGGACTTAATTCGATAGTTTGAAATATTCCTCAACCATCGTACGATTATTACTTCATTTCAGTACTAGGGGAGGCTTATACGTGAGCAATTCGAATGGTAGATGAAACTACCTTGTGACTGCTACAATGAACAGTGCATTACTATTTCGCTCATAGGGATATAACCACAAAGCAATTATTCGAAATTCTGGAACTTACCAACTGAATATTATCGTGAAGTAGGTAACTGTAACTTCACGGGTATTTACCTGAAACAAAGAAAATACAATTTCAAAATATTGTTATGAAAATTTGTTATTATGTTGCGAATTAATATTAATATTCTATTGACAGAGGATTTCTGGTGTTTCAGTGCGAATTGGACTGCAATAGTACGATATTAAAGATGAACTGACAAAACCTTAACGAAGCCAAGTAGACAACACTCTGTTGTGTCCCCAAGTCAGCACCACTTATGTTGAATGATTATGGTTATGTGCCTATATCATCTTTGTATTACGAGTAGTCGTGTCGAAATGAGTGCGACAACCTTCGTGACAACCTTATAACCTTATTTCCACAAGCTTGCCACAAGCCCATACTCAAAGAGAAGACTGACACAAATCCATACTCAAAGAGCATTCGTAGGCATCTGCCGGTTGAAAAATCTGGACAAACCCAACCTCAAAGAGCAATCAGAGGCATCTCCTGACTGAAAAATCTAAATAGCACTCAAGATAGCCACAAACCCATACTCAAAGAGCAATCAAAGGCATCTCCTGACTGAAAAATCTGGATATCTCTCAAGATTGCCACAAGCCCATACTCAAAGAGAAGACTGACACAAATCCATGCTCAAAGAGCATTCATAGGCATCTGTTGATTGAAAAATCTGGACAGCACTCAAGGTAGCCACAAACCCATACTCCAAGAGCAATCAAAGGCATCTCCTGACTGAAAAATCTAAATAGCACTCAAGATAGCCACAAACCCATACTCAAAGAGCAATCCAAGGCATCTCCTGACTGAAAAATTTGGACAGCACTCAAGATTGCCGCAATACCAAACTAGAAGGGTAACTAAGCGCATGAGCAAAATAGAAAGCTTCCGCCTTTGACATGTTGAGTGTACCTGTTCTTTCGATGTGACTAAGAAATTGGAGGAAGTTGGGGTTGTTTCGACAATGGTCCACCATCGAATTCGCTGATATTTTGGAATTCTCCTGATATCTTTGACGAGAATACCACACCCGTTGGTGAGTTTTTTTTTCTTCTCATTCACGAGCAGTTGTAACATATTATTTAAAACTAATGAGTTATAAGTGCCGAAACCCGGGAGAATCACATCCAAATTACGGGTGTAAATCGACAAAGTTCAACTCGTAGGGCGCTCTCGGAGTTACCCATCCAAATTTTCCGGTGGAATAATAAGTTGCTTATACGTTACTCGGAAGGCACGTATTAGTTTTGGGCGGAGGACGAAAGGGCCCCCGAATCGTGCCCAACTTGTGAAGGTGAGATAATACGGATGAAGACCATTAATACGCCATGGCAGTCCGCGGAGGGCCCGGCATATATTACCAGGAAACAACCACAAAGTGATAAATCACGCGCCCTTCGCAGGTTGGAACTGTAGGGCCGGGCGTGATGGGGGGGTTCGCTTCACACAATTATATGTGGTAAATGCACTGCCAGGGCCCTGTGGTTTACATTAGGCGATACGCCTACCCGGTTTCGGAGAGCAGATGCGAGATTAGTGGAATGAATTTGTGCAATATTCAAGTTTGAGGGGGAATAATTCCCCGGTAGTCTGAAAGTTTAGGGTAGGAATTACGAGCGGTGTTCGTTGCGTCTGAAGCTGTAGATATCCCTTAGTCGTAGATTTTGATGGATCGGCACCTATTCCCAATACTTATGGACGCAGCTCGAGGGTTCATCAAAATCAAACTTTCCAACTCCACTATATTCGGTATGTAGTCTATTTCAATCAAAAAATTCGCGTATTTTCAACGTATCTGAGTCAAACATGGACGTTTGGAAGGTCCATTTCATGCTGGAATTGCTGGATTCAATTTGTAATAAACTTTTTCGTGTTTTTCGAAGAACAGGAAGCTATTGTTCTCGGTCCAAAATTTTTAAAACTCGAATGCCCGAATCGAACAACTCGACTTCACCATCATGTTCCTAAAACCAGTTATGTCTTCGAAAATTCGCTCTTATAATCATGGTGCATGACTGAATTTTTCAGTGTAATTTCGGCTTTTTCGACGAGGCCTTGTAACTAAATAGTATTACTCAATACAGTAATTATTACTGTAGGTATCGAAATCAAAAACCAACGTTCCCTTTTTTGCCGACGTTTTCAAGTTGAATTGGTCTTTCGAAGGTCCATTTCACCCCAAATGAATTGCTGAATTAAATTACTTAGTAACCACGTTTAAAAAATATTTTTAAGCTGAAGACAGAAGAGCGATCTGAACAGAAGGTTGTAGACCGTTTTGGAAACATTACGCAGCGTTATTGGTTGATTATCTTCGATATTGAACCATTGGAATCACTTCTGGGTGCTGATCTCATGCCTAGTACTACTGCTGGGACTGTGGGAGTGCTACAATGTCAATAACAATTTTTGTCTCCACATTTGAATGGGTGTTTAGAAGAAGGGCGTATGTTGACATTTTCGGATTTTTTTTCTCTAATAATGGCCTGACGAACGAGACGGAAGTGGTTTTAGTATCGTCAACTACCGGTAAATTGCAGTAAAATGCAGTCCAAGAGAAGAGACTCGTGCAAGACGTAAAAGGGCGTAAGACGTAAACAAGACGTAAAAGGGCGTATTCAGTTTTTCGCATTATACTCTGATGTCGTTTTGAAAAATATTGGTAAAACCATACAACTATATTCTGACTATTTGTTATGACTATTTGTGCATATTGTTTCATTTCGTGCACCCTCCAAGGAATCACAGAAAATTCAAATTTACTTCATACTGCAGGTATTTTGATTTTATATTGTAGGTAAGGATGACAATAATGATATCTTGTTCGAGGTAGGTATGTATCTCAAAGTAAGAGTGTACATTTCTGGCTCTAGAGAAAATACCCCAACAGCACCACCCAGATGAAATCCCATAAGAAGCGAAAATTTCGGCATAAATTACTTGAAGTAGGGCGTAAGTTATCAACTTACTGAAAAATTCGGAAAAAGTGAGTTTTGAATGTTTTTTCGATCTCCTAAAAAATTGCAAATAACAAACGCCCTCATTCTAGACACCTATTCATTTGGACATCCACCATTGGACATAATCCATCGAAGAATTTCAAAATTTCTCAGTAGTTTTGGTTTGAAACTGAAAGGGTAGGTATAGATTAATCAATAACCTCCCTCCTTCTGCAAATGTGATTTTAAATGTAAAATTTGGTTATAAGTTGGAAATATTGGCACTATTACAGCATTTCCGTGAATAATACCAGTTTTTACCATCATCTGTAAAAACATTGACAAACAAAGACATTGAACGATACAGCAATGTTCGATATATTTTGATATTGAAGAGTCAAGTGATAGAACAAAATTTGTTCTATCACTAACAACTGTTAATAACAACACACATTTTGCAAATTTGAATTTAATTCAAATTTGCAAAATGTGTGTTGTTATTAAAAAACATTTTAGTCAATGAAGACATGACCATCCGTCAGGAAGACATGTAAAACGCTCTGTTTTTTTGGTTTTTGTTTTTTCCCTCTATGAAACAACTCGTGCGACTTAATAAATTACTTGTAGGATGACTACTGTAACTGTAGTAATAGGTTGGTTTGTTTTTTGCTTCTCGACCCCTCCGCCGACCTTCCAATTACTCGTATTATCTCTCCAGAGCTAAAAACCGGCTGTGGAGGGAAAATGAAATATTCCTCAAATGAACCACGTCCATAAAACGAATTTATATTTATTGGGTTTTTTGAGGTTCGGTCATTCAGTTACAGTTTGGAATTGAGCGAATAGAATTTCAACTTTACGGATTTACAAAAGTGATAGTGGTATTCTTTGAGTCTGAGCAACATTTGGAATATTTCATACTGGGTGACTGATGAAGGGAGTTTGTGATATACGGCTTTTGTAGAGGAAAAAGTCTCGAATAACCGGGTTTGCATTTAAGCAGGAAGACCGGTATATTACTAAGTCGTTGGTTGACGGTATTATGGATTCTCACGTTTCGCCCATTGCAGGAGACGTCCCCTTGATTTAAAACCTCCTTCTAAATGACTTTCAAACCCTCAACGGGATGAAGTATGGGTGTCTTCAGTTCTTGACAAACTGCATCTAATCTTCAACACCCTTCTGGGCGTGTGGGAGACCTTAAACGCATATTGTGCGGTGGTCTGGTTTGGCGGGCGGTGGAGGGAGGAAGTATTCAGCGCTCCGCTGCTGTGGCGTCTGCTGTGGTCAGCTCGGAGCCCAAAGCTCGGTCGGACCCACCTTGATATAAATTCACCCTCCGAACGGAATCCCCCACTTGCCGTCCCCATCTTAATGTTAATATTTCCCCTCGTACCCGAGAGCACGCTTTCGTCCGCCATTTTCCCTTCTCGAGAAAAACCTCTCCAACTTTCCAGGGGGCGTTGTCTGTCTGGAACAGGTGATATACGACTGGAGTGGGAGCGGTCGGGCCGAATCTCCTCAAGTGCGCCTTGAAGATTAGAAAATCAATGTAACCAGATAAAAATAATGGAGGAAGAAAGCCCTTCATGAGATATTATACGCTTTTCTGCACATAACTCATAAAAGGCAAACAACTTCCCCTAACATCTTGAACCTTTAAACAAACAAGAGGGAAAACTCTAAGTTTAATGCTTATAGATGTAAGAAAGCCGAAGAGGGCTTTGTTGAAATTTATTCACAGCACAAAAAGGACGAACTCTTCGAACTGGTTTTGAACGGTTTTGAACTGAGGTTCGGGGTTCACCTTCAAAATTACTTTAAACACAACCGCTTCCAGCTTGAAACATTAATGATTTCTGCAGCGAAATACGAACCTATTACGGAAATATTACAATTAGTCATTTACAACCTCTCGAGACTTCATTCGAGATCAGTAGTTCGCAACTCTTACTCAGATTTTTTAAATTATTTTCTACTCAATTTTGAACAGTTTAACCCTATGAAAACTATAACTATAACAATCTATCCAAACTATACCTTCCCTTGTCCTCCATATTTATTTACATATTACGTTCTACACAAGTCAATTTACCGCCGTGAAGCTCGAACAATTTCCTTATTTTTCAAAACCACATTTCTTTAAACTTACGTATACTTACTGTGGTGCCTATCCATCCGATTTCGATACATTTTGGACCAAATTTTGATTTCAAGAGTTTGGGGTCAGGGAGCCGTTACTTCATGCGAAACACTCGAATTTTCGTTCATTGAAGACAGAATATGATTACAATATTGAAAATTGAAAAGAACAAAGCAAATTAAAGAAACGGAAAAAGTAACCAACTTTGGGTATTTATACTCGTATACGAGTATTATACTCGTATTGCTATAGCAATGTACCTGAATGATCAATTTTCATTTTTAACGGATTTTTGAAGAAAAGGAAGCTATAATAGCTTGATATATTAAAAATTGTATTTATACCAAAATCAGTTCATCCTGAAGACACCAAAAATCATATCTATAAATATTGACATTTTCTGTCTTTACTGTGGCACATAACTCAAAAAGTGTGACATTACGGTGTGACGAAGAAAGCGTTATGAAAAATTTCTAATGATTTTCACGCACAACCGATTCGTTGCTACGGAATTTTAACTTCGCCAGTTAATCATCGTACAAAAATCGTTCACCACTCGTTGGATAGCTCTCGATTTACCTAACCATATTACGTTAACCACTGCGGAGTGCGTGGCCGACAAGCTGCGGTATGAGCGTGATTGTTTAAATAATTGTTTACACACAGGTGATCATTCTCAATAATTTATAATATAAATTATTATAACAATTAAAAAAAATGAAGTACGAGGTACGTGGTACGTGGTGTGGGTGTGGGAGGGGGCGCAGAGACATGAAATGTCCCACGTGGTTGCGTACTTGTACGAAAGCTGTACATTTTATGTACAGTTTCTTCGAAAATTCGCTCTTAGTCATGTTCGCTCATAGTCATTCGCTTATAGTCATGTTGCATGACTGGGGACTTTTTATCTTAGTTTGATAACCCCGAAACAGAAACACTGTACTGAGAATGAATGAATGACTTCGTTTATTAAATTAGTGAGAGTTAGAGTTACACCGATAACCCGCACACAGATGGATGCCAATGCATAAGGGATCTACTAACGTTTTCTTGTTTACTCAATCTTTATGTTGCTTATGTATCCCAACCGTTGTATAACGCTATTTAAGTGTTTTAACTTAAATTGTATTACACTGAATACTTATAAGTGTATAACACTGAAGTGTTTACCTCAATAAAAGATTACCTCAATAAAAGATTAAATCAGTACGTCAAAGCCTATGCCGTAAGAGCCTATGAGGTCAGAGGGATGGCTGGCTAGGTGATTGGGTGGTAGAGAAGGGAGGTGGAGATGACGTCAGAGGGGCCGGAAAGAGGCAGATATCTGAAACCCCCATTTCTTCCTCACTACTTTCGTGATCACCGTGAAATTTCCTGAAGGGGTTTCAGAATTTTGTCCATCCAAATTGGTCAGTCTGCCCATCGACATCTAATAAATTTTATTAGATGTCGATGGGCAGACTGACCAATTTGGATGGACAAAATTCTGAAACCCCTTCAGGAAATTTCACGGTGATCACGAAAGTAGTGAGGAAGAAATGGGGGTTTCAGATATCTGCCTCTTTCCGGCCCCTCTGACGTCATCTCCACCTCCCTTCTCTACCACCCAATCACCTAGCCAGCCATCCCTCTGACCTCATAGGCTCTTACGGCATAGGCTTTGACGTACTGATTGGCCTCCTGCCAGCCGTCTGACGTCATACGCTCGAACGTCATAAGCTCTGACGTAGTGGGCCGCTGGTCGCTTGTGTTCTGACGTGATCTGAGGGAAAGGGTGAATAGAGGGAACAAATTTTTCCCGTTGGTGTCTGGATTCGGTCCTGTTTCTTTTGATTATGAGTCGAGTACTTAACCTCGAGACCAGAATTGATTGATTGATTGATAAGATTTTATTGGCATAAAGGTACATACATTGGTTTAAATTTGGGTGTCTTAAGGTACATATAAGTTACGTACCCACTTCACCCTCCACCTTCATATAACACTGAACTGCTGATTCAGCACCCCATTTAGAGTATATAAGCAGGCGCCTTCAGCACCTCGCCAGTAAGTCTTGCCAGAAGCTCCGCACGTGCTACATCCCATCTGTATTATACCCGCGAAGTGTAATCATCGTTATAAATTATAGGTACTATATGTATGTCTCATTTACACCAAAAATCTGTCTTGGCAATCAAGAAGCTAAGTTCGTAGATGGGCAGAATCGAGCGAATCTAGGGGGGGGGGGGGAGATTTTGAAAGTTTTAGGGGGGGAAAGTTACCCATAAATTCCAAAAATTAAACAGTCTGAACAGCGTAAAAAAACCTTTAAAAGGTGTCACTTGTGATACTGTTTCATTTTGGGAATTTATGGGTAATTCCCCCCTGAAACTCTCCAAACCTCCCTCATTTTAAAGATTGCTTAACGCTGAACACGATGGTGAATTCTATAAACTTGAGTCCCAGTCGGCAAAAAAAGGAGGCAAAATTTGTAATAAAACCAGTAGAATGGAGACATTTTACATAAAAATAGATATTTCTTCGAAAATTTGCTCTTACAGCCATGTTGCATGACTGGATTTTATTTTAAAATTATATTAAATATAAATTTTTAAATTTTGTCATCGAAATGTGAACTAATAATATTGTATAACCAATTTAAACTTTTTACGGCGTAATAAACAACACAGAGGCGTTTGAAGAACGAAAACACTATTTTGACTCATTCTGACCATTCGACCGAATATTTTTAATACTGAGTTAATATATTAGGTATATTATGTTCAAGGGGTTCAAGCCAAAATGGTAAAACGTCGATGGAGGTGAAATTTGGAGGCCACTTCTACTCAACTTGGTGACATTTCAAGATTGGTACCATTTTAATGAGACTACCTCACTTAAGTCGTTGCAGTATCCGATAGGTCTTTTATCCAATGAACCAACTGGCAGCGAACGGTTAATCGGCAATTCACAGCCATCTTTCGGCGAGTATTAGAGGGAGAGGGCTCACCCATCATCTTTATTCACCCTCCAATTTTCCGTCTCCCATTTCAAAAACTAATTAACTAGCCCTCAGACTACCCCTTGTTTCCGGCTTTCGAGATTAAAAGCCGCGCAAACCCCAACCCTCTTGCAGACGCTTCCAAAGGCATCCCCGCCCGCATTGTGTCATGATCAATAACTGTATGTAATGGTAGCGGGTTCAATTTTAACTTCACGAGAAACATGGCTATTTGAATGGAGTTTTTTGTATTTGGCATAAATATACAGTTGTATGTTTGTCGCAAATCATGAGTTAAACCAGGAAAACCGAAAGACGTATGCAATGAAATTCCTTGCCAAAATTTTGTCTTTAATAATATCGCTAATTCTAAAAGTATACCAATACATCACATCTCTTCTTCAAATTACATATAATACTAATTAGGTACAAAATAATTCAATCTTGAGAGAATGACATAAATGAAGCGACCCTCTCATGCCTATGCTCAATATTTATTCAATCTCCGAGTAATTTACGTAGAAACCAAGAAAACGAAACAAAAAAATAGATGAAACACTGTGGACATATTAGAAAAGTTTTAAGGTTAATTTTAAATTTACTCAAGCTGATAGAACGATTTACCTAGAACGATTTACCTCTTCGGGTAGCACATTAGAAGAGTTACGCTGGCAACTCATATTATTAGCAGACTGACAGCAAATTTATGTTCAGAAAATATGAAGTACCAAATTCAAGTGAAAATTTGGATTTTGAACCATAACTTTTTTTGCATGGACCGATTTTATTTGGATTTTGTGTGCAACGTTAACAATTGTTGAAATTGTAAGACCTCAATTCAAATATTACAGTTAATTATGTTGTTCTGCTACTCTAGCACTTCCAGAGCTTGGCTGTTCATGCCCTTCCAACCACAAAATGTCAGGGTCTGAGATCCTTCCCTTGAGTACCGACGTCTGGACGAATATCTATCTGATCATTTGTACGAGTATATAGATTTTGGGCTAGTAACTGGTTCTTGATCCAGTGCAGAACCTAATTTCTGTGATGGATGCCTTCAAATGAGATTATTCCAATCTGTAAGTAGTTCACTAAATACATTAATGATTATAAAATTATGTCAAACATTTTTCGATTTTCGATTATATACGCTTCATTTCTGATTGGGAACGTTTGATAATTTTTTTTTTTTTTTTTTCAGAAAGTAGAATCTTTCTGGATAAGTTGGGATTATTGCCTCAGATAGTGGATTTCATAGTATTCAATACTACGAGTATTAGATGCCTTGTGATGAACGAAGGCTTTTGAGACTATTTCAATAGAAACATCAAAATATTTTCCTTCAATATTTTTGTAAATAAAAAATTCAACGTTGAAAAAAAAAATAATTTTTAATTATTTCCATGGTTACTTCCATGCAACTTATTTCGACACTCTCACCCCAAAGTATCCTCTGGTTTTAGTTCACCCATCTCAAAGTATCCAAGAAGATGTCCCACATAAATGTATCTGTATTTCTAAAATTGGGGCTAATATCACTCTTGGAGAAATGCATCATGTTGATGTAAACTTGACTGAAAATTTTTCAACATTCGAATATTTTTCGACAATGTACCTACAACCAGGCACATTTAAGGGTTAACACGAGCTATCCAATCGTTCAACGTTCGTTAAAAATGAGAACTTGGAGCGGGAAACGTAAACAAAATGGAGATTTATCACTGCCCCATTTGTTTTGGTCGAATTTGTTTATTTACTGGGAAAACGTGAAATTGTACCAACGGTTTAAATCATCTTTTCAATTCTAACTTCCACTCGCCTGGAACCGGCGGGGCGGGATGTTCAGCGTGTTCGGCGCGGTCACTGAAAACAATCAGCTGATGAAAAAAGCTCCGTGAGTTGTGGGAGCAATGTTTTTCACCGGAGGGGTTTTCAACCCCTTCAAAGACAATGGTCGTAGATGTGGACGGAGAGATGAGGTGAGGCGGGGAGAGGGACAAACCGATAAATAAAGTCCCACAATACATTTTAATAGCGGGTCAGTAAATCAGAAGGACATCTTCATCACAGCGGTTCTCCGGGGGAAGCTCGCGCTCCTTTTCTTCATCAGCTTTCTAGATTGCTTTTTCGACCGGATTGTCACTTTAGGAAGATTCAGTGGGGCCCTCGCAGATTAAGTTGGAGGTTTTTCAGCGGCGGCGGGGAACGTTTTTGGTATTTTGTCAGTGGTCAGTGGTCGGTTAGAGGTGGCCCAGTCCGTGTCCACGTGTAAACCAATAAATTCGCTGAATGCCATTAGTGCGTTTACAACGTGTTAGTACATGGATCTCTTGAATTACTCCTTCGCATGTTAACAAATAAACTAAAATACCGAACAATACCGGCTTGTGTGTTGGTGTGAAGTGCTCCGTACCGCGGATCCACGCTCTTGGACCACTGTTCTGGGATTACCCGCATTGCAACTAACATTAGCAGAATCATGCACAGCAAACTGCCGCAGGAAGAGGTCTCTGAAACCCCTATCCTTAAACTAACCGCAATACAGCTGACTTCAACAGGAACATGCACAGCGAACTGTAGCCAAATGTACTCTCTGTAACCAATGTTCTGAGGCCCCTTGCATCAAAGCTGACTTCATGAGAAACATGTACAGCGAACTGCAGCCAAAAGAAGTCTCTGGGACCACTGTTCTGGGGCAGCCTACATCAAAGCTGACTTCATCAGAAACATGTATGGCGAACTGCAGCAGAAAGAGAACTCCGAAACGACTATCCTGGAACAAACCGCTATACAGCTGACTCCAGCAGAAACATGTACAGCGAACTGCAGAAGAACGAAGTCTCTGAAACCACTGTTCCGAGGCCACCTGTATCAAAGCTGACTTCATCATCATTCACCACCCGTATTACATCCAACTTCAGTCCATCGCCGGACTGGACACCAGTGCGTATTCAGACTTGAATTATCTGGTATTAATACCAGATATTATCTGGTATTAATACCGGTTAATGACCGTTACTTTCAAGACCGATCTTCTTGCACTGAAATATCTCCGGCGTGCTGAAGACCTGCTGTTTAGACTGGCGCCCCCAATGGCTTTACCCAGGGCTGATTCAAACGGAATTCATGCCAAACAATCCCCCAAACCTGCAGCAGACTGCTATGATCGTTGAGCTCGTTGTAACCTTGGCGATTCAGATGGGGTTCATATCCCCGTTGTGTTCATACGTTGGTACTACTCGTCTTTGTGCCCGTCTCCTGCGAAAACCGTGGTTGTTGGCATTCATTTTCCGCATGCTCAATGACGTCATTAACTGATGCCAATGACGTCGCAAGATTGATCGCAAACCATTGAAATCTTCGCAATAACGGTGGCCCACTAATGGGGAATAGATGTAAAAATGATTGTTCGAAAAGGGGGAGTACGAGAAGGGGAAAACAGGGCCAAGCTGAAAAGGGCGGGAGCATGAAAAACATATAAGAGGGCGGAGGGAAGGAGCGGTGGAGGTCCCTAAGTGGATAATTTACTAGGGAAAGTTTTCCATCTCGCAGGAATTTGTCTGGAGGCGAAGGGAGGACAGGAGTCGGGCGAAAGAGGGTTGAAAACTTGCTGGGGAGAATCCCTTGTGGGTGCGACGGCTGGAGGGCAGTACGTGCGCCGAACTTATAACCCTCATAATAGCATGCACTTTATTTCTTCCCTGGATCACTTCTTTTTAACGAATTTTCGAAAGAAAAAGGCCGTTCCAGTACGTCCAAAATGTACAATACAGTAAAACCTTGATTAACCGGGGGCTTCTTAACCGTTAGCGGATTAACCGTGGGTCGATCTTATCCGTGGCCCTTTGTCCCACCAACACCCAGTAAATTGAGGTTCAACTGCTTCAACTGAGTTGGTTTTCGCTCAGACACAGTTTTTTGGTTTTGGTTTTCAATGTGTGTAGAAATCGTCACTGAAAATCCTACTGAGTCCACTGCATGGTAGCCTCAATCTTCAATCAGCCTTTGTTATGTACAGGTACATTTTGAAATGCAATCGTTCGTATATTTCAATCTAGACGATATCATATTGAAAATATAAAATTTTGACCAAGTATTAATTAAAACATAAGAAAAGGATGAGCTCAAGACCACTTGGTTCACATGTTAAGACACTCGAGTTATGCATTTGGAGTGTTTATTAGTCCTATTCATTAACGGATCGTAATAACTGAAGTGATATTCACACTGCTGGTTCGCTGAAATAATATTGGGTGAGAAGGTGTAATGGAGGGTACATTGAAAGCTGAGTCAGTGTCCTTCGTATTTGTAATTGTAGTGTCCCCTTCAGGATGTAAATCTCGTATATGTCATCCCATCTTGTGTGTTAAATACACTTCAGCAGGTTATACTTTTAGATTTCAGGTTTATCAATTTCCAAAAGAAAATAATAAAGTATAATAAATTATAACCTGCTGAAGAACTGATATCGCAGTGTTTTTTCTATTTCGAGTTCTTCTCCCTCCAAAACGGCACACTGGAAATATTGCTCATCACGTGAAGAACAAAAGTGAGCCAACACAGAAACACCAATTTCCTAGCGTTGCCAGGAAGACCATAAAAAGCCCTAAGTCGAATAGATTGCCTCCATAATGATGTTGCAGCAGTTAAGAGCAAATTCTGGTTGAAAAAATACAAAAATAGTGTCAAGCAATAGTTCATTTGTGTCACTCCAAATAACCAATTTGATTGCTCTCCCATTTTTTTAAATAGAAATTGAGTTGCACGCAAATTGGTATAAATATGAGGGTATTAGTGATCTTATTGTTACGAATGAGCATGGAGCTAAATTAGATGGATGAAAATCATGAAGGTGAATGAAGTTGTGAGGAGTCGCGTCGTTCCCAGTTAAGGTGTAGTCTTGGAGTTATCACGTCAGGAGTAATATTCTCAAGATTTTCTGACTGTGTTTCGGGCTTTCCGCTACCCAATATAGAAAATGTTTCGGTCAAGATGAATTACTCGGATTTCGAGGGTAGTTCAGCTCGTGGCCGTCTTTTCGGGAAATTTACGCGTTTTCCTAACAACACGAACAGAGTCCAAGAAATACATAGAAACGTATATACATCTTGGAAAGAAAGGAAAGAAGGTCCCCCCCGAGGCTCGCAATAAATATGACTTAGAGCTTACGTCTCTATTCCTCGTCCCTGTGAACAAGTTTTTCGTACGCCGTAAATCCCACTCCCCGCCCGAACATCCCTTTTCGCTCCCATCTCTTTGAGGAATGGACCCGGCGGAGTGGGGATAACATAGTGCGAAGCCGGGAAGAGCCCATCCCCAACCCCCCCGAACTCCATTCCGCCCATGGAGAAGAGATCCAGGGAATAAATTATACGAAGAGTAGTGGAGTTACCGTATATTACACAGGGAAGACATCTTCCCTAGGTACAATAATGATATACTGCAGGTTGTCATCCTACCCTGGACTCGAGCTCTGGGCTCGTTGGTTGTGTGTTGTAATCGATATGACGCTGACGCCCTTCCCCACCTCCGCCTTTACCACACCATCCCTCCTATAAAGCAATCTCTCAATCTATTATACAATAAGACACTGCGGTTCGTTACGATCGCCCGACGGTGTTTTTGAACTAATAATGAGTTATAGGTACGTGCAATATGACAGCCCCATAAATTGTACAACAATCTCATATTTCAACAAATAATTAAGACGACCTGTACAACTGGTAAAAAGAGAAACGCAGCTAACGATTCTTAAACCACCAACCTCCGGATGGTGAAACAATCGTACCAGTCATTTGAACGGAATACTTTGTAATATGAATGAACTAACAATCTGTTATGATCCGTGTACTGCACAGGGTAGTATTTTGTAAGTCCCCAAAGTATCTGGTTGATAGGGAAACACTCTGAGCTATCAACCGACAATAAGTTGATTCTATAACAGCAAGTAATCAAACCAATCTAGACCTAGGGGTGCCAACTGTGGGGTTGCACAAATAAAATCAATATAATACATTATGACCCATGCAAACGTTTCAAAACAAAGTCCTGCGGTGTATTGTCGATGCATCTTGGTATATACGAACGGCTGATCTCCATCGTGACCCACAGATGGAGACAGTTACGGAACTATAAGAAAACTTATGGAGCACGGCCAGTTAAAGTATCGAGCCTACTGCACAAAAGCAGAGACATACCAAGAGGTCCAAACCAATGGACTCACTAAGTGTGGAGTGATCTGTAGCGGTATAGGTGGTGATCTATAGACCACAAAAAACGCTCTAATGTATCTATTAGAAATTGCTAGACGTTGTTATACAGTTGTAACACAAATAAATACCTAATTTTAAAAAAAATTACTTAAGGAAAATATGAAAGTTGGAAGAAGTGCAAAATATTCAAGCAGATACGGAAGGAAGTGACTCGTAAATTTCAACATATCCCGTATACAGTGTAGACGTTAACTTGAAAGATCATTCTTTGTGTGCAAGGAAGTAGGAAATGTGGAGGTGGTGTGACGCGGATGTTCATCCGAATTTGGCAAACTTCGGGATGGTGCAGCGCACACTTTATAATCCTGCAATGGATGCTGCGAGTTGGTGGAGCTTGAACGCAAAGGGGGTCGTCAATGGCGTATTTCATTCGTAGAAGCAGGAACAAAATTTGTTGTTGAAAGTAACATAGTGAACTATTCGCGAGGTCGGAGATGACAGATGAAATCACGGGTTCCTTCACCGCTGCTAACATTACGTATTATTTTGTAGACCAAGGATTTTCTTGGGAAACCTACGGATATTCTTGAATTTTTCATTGAAACACAACGAATATGAAGTAAACCCTCATTGAGCACACCTTTATCAAACTCTACTGTCTTTCATTGCGTTCTCCCCTATTTTAAGTGATGCCAACATTACGTTTCAATCTGTAGGCTACGGATTTTTGTTTAAAATGCTACAGCGCCCTGATTATGTCCTGATTAGCGTTTTAGTGCGGTCTGAATGAAAAGAGAAAAACCTCTCTCCTCTGGGTGAATCTATCTTTATTAGCCCTCATCCAAACTCGTTCTTAAGTATTCCTGCACAAATTCGTCCTTATCAATTCCAAGTTGAACTCATCTTTATCAATCCATATTATGGAGTAAAAATTTGAGCCAAATCTCTTAATCCATTGTTTACAACTGTAGAAACATTTTTCCTCCTGAAAAACTGAAACTAATCTATAATGCACTATTTAAATCAGTTTTACAATATGGGATTTTAGTCTAGGGTGGCACATGCCCGTCGTATCCCAGAAAGCAGTCTTAAAAATCTGATTTAGAAAACCGATGCGGTACCCCAGTGATCTACTTTTCACTGTTGCAAAGTCATACAGCATAAATCATCTTTTTGTAAAACATTTACTTCTCTATTATCACCGGCATCCTGAACTCATTACTTCAACCCTCCAACCTCATTATGAAACTCGTTTTCAACTGCTAGGCGATGTTGTGAACCCACGCCCCCGAATTAACCTTACAACAAGATCTCCGTTGTCTAAGCTCCACGCTGTTCATAAATTCATTTCGTACGGCCTAAAATCTCCAGAACACAAGGAATAAATACAAAATGTTGGTTCTTTCTTGCTTTGTGGAAACGGTTGATTTGGAGAGATTTCGAGTAACAACTGTCCGTCTTGCAGCTTGTGTAAATTTAACTATTTGCATATCGAGGGTAAAGTGGCAACACAGCCTACCTCAAATGGGGCTGAACAACACGGCCAAACAGACATTTTTGGGCATATTGACTTTATTATTCAGCGGGATTCAAATTAAAGTTCATTAAAATTATTCATCATCCCCTAAGTTATCTGTATAGTATATTGGCACTCGGAAGGGTCTATAGTTGCAAACAGTCACGTATACGTTCTCAAATTTTTGAAATGAACAGTTTTTGTGTCTCCTGTAAATTTAAAAAAATTGTACAGCACCATTTGAGGTTTGATGTTGACCAGCCCTATTCTCAGGTAGGCCGTGTAGTTCAACCCCACTTGAGGTAGGCCTTGTCGCCACTTCACCCTCGATATACCTTATAAGGGGCTTATAGATATTGTCACATCCATTTTCTTATGGCTAATTTTCATTTCAAATTTATTCCGCATATTATTGTGATGTTACTTGCTGTTTTTGTTGTTGGGTGATTTCGGGTTTTCGTTTTTAAATTATTTTCTTTCGAAGTGGCTGGCTGACGCGAGCCTTGTGCAGCATTATGGGCCAAAAACTACTGCTGCACTATAATTTAACGGTACAGTCCTAATCACTTCATTGTAAAATGCATTACAATATGTATTGATGGTTGCTGGAAGGATGCAGCCCTGTAGCAATAGTATTGTAATTTGGAAACTGTATTCTGTGGACCAAATTGTCAATAAAATATCAATTCAATTTATTCATTCTTCAGAGATGGACCAAATCTTAATGATGATCAAACGGCCTGGGATGGAAATCTGTTACAATAGTACATGAAAATAGTTCAGGAGCTTCAAATAAAATTAGGCAAAATCGTGGAGATTTGTAGAGTTACCAGGAGCAGTTGGTGTAATCAAAATGGTAAAGTTTCCCATTGAATTACTTGCGGAGTTACTCCAAGAAATTCAAGATCCTCAAGTCTTTCTCTCATCCCCTGAAAATTAAACGTTACAGCTCAAATAGCGCCACCTTGTGCCGGAATTTCCCGGAGGAGGCTCTCGGAATAGCTGGAAAACCAGTAACTCACGGGGTTGAAGCGCCTCGGCAAATTGTGCTTCCCCTCCTCCACTCATCCCCTCCACTTCCTTCTTCACTTCCCCTCCTCCCCATTCCCACTACTACCCGTTCAACGTGGTAGTGAAACAGAAAAAAAAACGAGGCCTCCATCCATCAGGATTCCAAGAGGAAAAACGGGCGTCGGAGGAAAAAGCACTCGGAAGATGGAGGGACGCCGTCGGAGGTCCTATTGCAATTTTAAAAACCTTCCATGAATAACATTCCAGACCAAAAAAAAAGAAAACTCAAGCAAGAGCCTTATCTACGATACACACACCGAAGAAACCCCCCGACCTCATTCTCACCCGCAACGTGAATGCGGAATGAACATCCTATTCTACCCTCACAGCCTCCTCAAAACGTGCTGCCCATGCACACACAATCTACTTTCATTACCTGTTAAAAACGCCTACATCAGACTTTACATTATTTTATTTTCGTGAGCGAAAAACGCGTTAAATAACCGGGAGAGAAATTAAATTCAAATTAACCCTCGAAGAGGTAGGAAAGAGCTGAGGACGTAAAGAAAACTTTGCTGGGAGGAGGTGAAATTAATTAGGGGAGGATTCTTTGTCTTGTCAACAAGGCAGTTCACACAAAATTCTGCTGAAAGAACGTTTGTGGTGTAAAAGGCTGGAAGTGTGTCGTAACTTCACCTTGATTCATCACCACGGAAGGGCGGGTTTTCTTGCAGGATTTGAATCGAGATATGAAACGCTTATATGTACGTGCGAGTTAATAAAATATTTTCGTTATTGTATAACGAGTTTGCACAACCCGTGAGCCCGTCTCGTTCAATAGGAATAACGCTGCAAATTGGTCCACATCGGCTTACTATTTTCTATACATCAAATATGGCACCTTATCCAGACTACTCAGAGCTGGTTACAACACAGGGTCAGCTCGATTTGTCAGTATTAGGCCAATTCCGGTTTTGATGCTGGAGATAAGAACGGCATCTAGATTCTGCATTCGACATCAGTCTTCAGCAGAATCCAACGAGGAGCTGTTCTGTATGTTACATGAGTGCTACGGAAATGCTACTCTGATCCCCATACTTACTATAAGAATGCCTCATATACGAGATCTCTTATGTTTCAAAGAGTTATACATAGACATTGTTAATTAACCATGTCAATGTTAACATTTTCTTGAAAACTGAATTATTTTTAAGTAAAATTTCATTATGTAGGTACCTTTTCAATCTGATATAAAGTTAATACCTACATGTTAATACCGAACCAAAAATGGCGGTTAAAGTGCCATGAAACCGGTTAAAGGCGCTTTAACTCGCCCTTTAACTTAATAACCCGATTCTCGTTGAATTAACTAGTAAAGTACGTTTAATCTCACTCGGTGATAACGTTGACAAATTATTTTCGTGATGACAATTTGCAGGGTTTTCGTAATTAAAATTTCTTAACCCCACATTATTTTGAGTGTAGAGAGGACACGAGGTAGTATTATATGATCTACATGTGCAATGCAGTTCGTACAGAACATCTCACACATTCACATAATTATGATAGTTAATAACGATTAGTGAGACTATGCCGGATTTAGACGCGAATGGGTTGAATGACTTTCACGTTGAAACAACAAAACGTTTCAAATGCGTTTTAAATGAGCAGTAATTCCCGTTATTTCTTCATTCTCACCTGTTGTGAAGAAGGAGAGGCGTTGATCGGGTCTCGATCGAAAACTTCTCTGCCGCCACTTAAACCGCGAAAGCGACAGAGTTATGACCTCAGAACCGGCGCTCAACCCACGGCAAATAGCTTCAGAGGGTTAAAAAAATCGAGCCTTTCGTGACTCTGAGTTGTTCACGTCGATCGGATCAAGGAGGTTATGTACCTACCGGGTTCGTGTCAATCACAACAAGAAAGAGCCACGAACCCGAAATCTAACTCGTCGAAAGAGATGAGGGCGTTGGTCTTAGTAGGTATTTTTGTATGTTTTCTTCTTGCTTCTTCTTCACGCCTGTTAGCTCTATAAATATTCTACGAGGATAAATTCTTTCAATATTCCCTATGACAGTTGAGAGTTTCGTAAGTAATCACATAGGACAAGAGAAAGATTCCAAAGGTTCATCATCGAAGATATGAATAAATAAACCAAAAACCGTTCGCTAACCAATAATAAATTTGACAGGAGAGATCCGATTATAGATGAATTTGTGTTCGTGAGTGTTCATGTCACAAAATTCAACTCGAAACCATCTCAAAAACTCGAAAAATGTGTAATTTGAATCGAATTGAGGGGTTCATTTGGGATGAAATCGACAACAAAAAAAAAAAACGACGCCGTCCGCGGCACTTTGCCCAGTTAGCTTTGAGCTAAAATGTCGAAATTTTTGTTACGGGTTTTTTCATCCTGTACAGCTCATCTTCCTTTGAAGGAACGTGCGTCTGGTTAACATGGAACTATTCTATAAAATCTGACGATTCCAACGAGCGGTGAACGTTTACTGTGGGATGCACACAGACGGAGTTACAATTACTAGTTACGGATTGGTTGTACGTGGAAATGATGCTAATATCAACTGTAACGCTTTTATTAACGAGATAAAATGTCAATACTCAACACAAATTGTTGTGGTAGTTTTGCCACGTGAACCAAACAGTTTTGAGGCGGAGTTGAAAAATGATTTTGAAGATTGAAAATAGTAAACCAACAGTGACTGAGTTTGCTGAGAGCTCCCAATGTCTGGTCTGTGGAATGTAACAAATCTTATGGTCCTGAAGGATCAAATTAGCCTTTCGATTTGAATTTTGACCGTAGTCCAGTGTTTAGAGTGCAATTTCGATCGTATCCTGACTTTCGGTCACCTCAACACTTCAGGGGTTACGCCTGTTCGAAGCAAATCCTTCCTCGATGGGAACGAGGCAGTAGCAGGCGAAGGCATCACGGTGGAAGAGCACAAGGCGGGAAGGAGGACGACTAGTGTGGCGGCAAGACATATGTAACGAGGGTAGTTTCCTGAGGACCACAGGTTGCCAATAAACCCCCGTCTCCCTTACGGCCTCATTCTCGGTCCCTGGAACCTTCACCGCCGGCCGAGGCACACACTAACGGCTCATTACACTCACCTTAACCTACCTTAATTACCGAGCCGCTCTTTATTGTTATACCTCCGCCCGCCTTTTCCTTAAGTGATTTCAGTGATTTGTTCGGCAATAATTTACAACAGACGCGATATACAGAGATGATTTAACGATTACGCTTCACAAAGAGGAAACAGCGTTATCGACAATCATAACCCAGCCCCACAAATTAAAAAAAAAAACTCTGCCAATTCTTGACACAACGGTTAGTACCTTCTTTGTGTGTAAATTATTAGGTAATAATGATTAACAATAATTAATAACAATTAATTAAGTCGATATCCGAGAACCCTGCGCAGTTCGCATCAGCAGGGCCGCATCATCCACCCTTGTTGACGACTTCCGATCTGCTCAAACTTTGAGCCCTCATTGTGAACGAACGGTTGATAGTACAAAACGGATGGTCTTGAAAAATTCTAAAAATTAAACTTTATTTAAACGTGAACTAAAAACGATACCGTAGGTACCATTTGAATTTTTCGAGATATGAATTTTTCAAAGTTCCAAAATTCGTTTTGAGCCCCTTCTCGTTGACCTTGGGTTATGAAAAGTTAGGAGGATCATTGTGGGGTTGGCACGAACCCGTAAACCAAATTTCGTAATTTTAGCACAACGCTAACTGGCCAAAGTGCCAGTTTTATCATCATCGATAATGAACCTTTGGAATCGCCCAAGAAAAAAAAGTTATTCCTCGCTAAATTTGTTGGTTTACGTTTCAAGATACATAGATTCCAAAAATCGAACGAAAAAAATCCGTCCGCCCACGGCACTTCGCCCAGTTAGTGGATTTTTTATTTTTTTTATTCGATGTTTAGAATCTACATATCTTGAAACGTAAACCAGCAAATTTTGAGGTGGGATAAGTTTTTGTAGGCGATTCCACTAGTTCAGTATTGAAGGTAATAAACCAAAAACTAATGTTATTTTTATACAAAATATTGCAAAACCAGTGAGTATTCATAAATATGCCTCTTTAGCAGATAACAAGAATACCGAGTGGGGTAGGCAACCCTGTACTAACCCCCCCCCCCCCCCCCCCCCCTACCCACACACAACGTGTACGAGTATATAGATTATTATTATAACCGTCTGTCTACTCTCAACATCCGTTTCTATTCAGGTATTTTCATCTTCCCTATTATTTCATTCATTGTAATTTATTACGATTGGCGACGAGGGTGGGATATTATAATGGTAAATGGCTGTGCGTTTCATGAACAAATATGGGTCGAAGGAGTAGTTGCTCCTAAAAAAATCGCTAAATTGCGAAATTTCAACTTTCTCTCTCTTCAAAGCAGAATCTCGGAGAAGACCAACCTGCAGGAGTTCGGCTAACCAGCAGTAAGTCACCCTTCAATTTACTGTCAGAATCGACGTATGAAATTTTGATCAAGTCCCGTAACATACACATGTCAGTACGCTAAATACCGCGTACTCCAAGTTTTTTGGCACATGTTCTGCTATAGTTTCAGAAACTAATTGTCAGATTCCAAAGTTCTTTTTTCCATCTTAAAAATAGTTAAATTTAGAACCAGATCTCATTTATGAAATTTTGATTCAATCCCGAAAATACCCACTCCAGCCCTCTCAACATGTCAAAATCGTCATATTTTGCCGAAAAATTACTTTAGTACTTTACTTCTGACACTAGGGAGATGACGTTACCGTTCAAGTAGTCACCAGACACTGATCCCTACCTGAGAGTGAATGTTATCTGACGTTTGTATTGACCTCGTATTGTCGTCATACAAGGCCAATACAAGTAGAAAATCTTTCTATCCACCACCAATATAATTATTATATTTTGTGACTTTATTCTATCCCGTTCTCCAATAAACGCAGAATACGATACCCCGTTCAAATAATGTCGTAATCGATTTTCTCAGCCCTCTCCAAGCGAGACTTTATTCATGTCAGAACGGCGGCGTGTAATTTCCTTGAGTGATTTATCCGATACGCTTCCTTCAATATGATTTACGGCTTTGATAAACAGCGGGTTATTGAATAGAACTGATAAAACGGCGACAAGATTTGTTTTTCTTTCGTTTCCATCTCCTTCAGCTCCCACCCGGAACAGCTTTCTTTTATATATTTTTTTCAATAGCAGTTTTCTTCTATTTTTTCGTTGTAATAACCTCGAGGAGGGATTTTTTTGTGGGTTGTCAGAAATGGTTATTAATATAGTGAACGAGTAGGTGTGACCTTTTGTATATAGATTCTCAGTCAATTCATCATCCGCGTCTTTTGTTTATTTGTAGTGGAAGAGAAGGGGGACGACCACAAATCATGTCTGAAGGGAAAGGTTTTTTCTTTTAGTATGCGGTTGATTCTCAATAATAGGTACCTCCTCCTGGCTACATCGGGGATCCTCAATGCGACTATTATGTGAAGCCGTTCGGGTGAGGAGGGGGCCCGGGTAATGGTTCATTCATGAGGGCCCGGAACCTTGTAAATCGAATATGATGGTCCATTATGGCTTGAGGTTTGAGGAAATCGTTTAAAAATAATATTCGAGAGCCTCGCGAGACGTAGGAAACTATCCGACGACCGTCTATCGCAATATAGACCGCTGAAGATATACAGAAATTGATCTGTACGGGTCATTAATACAAACATTGATAATACAAGCATTGGCTGAAAACTTAGGAGCCTACTGGAAAGTTCTCCATAAATTTCACTCAAATTGTGAGGCCGGTATAATATCATTATTTATAATTGTTTAATGTGGCTGTTTGATTCGGAATGTCCTCCACTTAAATTAGAACAGATTATTCTTCAGTGTAGATCACTGTTCCCTATATAATAGCCTCATGAGTAACCATAAAACTTAGCTGAAGGTATAGGCTGAAATATTGTTCAAATAGGGAAAACAAGGTTATATCCGAATGTAATGATGAAGGGTAGAGAATGAGGTGTTAACACTAATAATTATTAGTGATGGCTTACCTATAATTTATTTATGTAATCGTAAAATGGAACATTAATATGGAGGATGAATAATTTAGAATTAATTTGTATTAATATACCTAATTCTCGGATTTTCACTTGAGTTCAGATTGAGGGATCTAGGTAGAGCCGATAAAAAGTCGTCAACATGAGCGTGAACCAAACGGTGGATGTACAGGCCTATTTACACTGGAGAACAGATGTTTCAAACAGCAGGTGGTTAAGAGATATTGAGTTCCTCGTTCTGAGACACTTTTCGGGTCTGCGTTCAATACTTCCGTTGATATGACATTGTCAAAATTTCAAAATTCATTTAAGCCCCTTCCCATTGACCAGTAGCGTAGCATCGATAGACATACTTAGGTAAAAAGTTCAAATTTGCACAAAAAAAATCTTTCTTGGCAATCGAGGAGCTAAGGTCGTGTATGGGCAGAATCGGGTAATCTAAGGGGGGCTTGGGGAAGTTTTAAGGGGGAAACAATTACCCATAAATTCCAATATGAAACAGTCTGACAAGTGACACCTCATTTTAAAGGCCTTTCAACGCTGAACACAATGGCGAAGTCAGAATTGCGATATCTTATTCCGTTCTCAAACTGGAGCACTTTGAAGGTGAAGAAAAGTGGTTGTAACTTGAAATGTTCTTCACTGTTCGTCTGCTCTAATCTGATAATGGAATGAGATATCGCAATTCTGACTTCACCGTCATGTTCAGCGTGGAAAAGTCTATAAACTGAGACACTTCAAATTAGGTTTTCTATGTTGGCAGCCTGTTACCCAACTTCTATCTAACACTAAACGAACACTAAGTAAGAAATTAGTACATCTCTCGCGTCTAATAGTAGGGTTCTTCAATGAATTTTTTCAATTTTCTTAGAAATAATCTAATATGTATAAATTGTTTAATAACAAACTTCAATCTATAAAACTGTTCAATAATAATATAGAGCTGTTCGATTTATCAAAATCTGTGAATAGCTTTAAGAGTACGTACAGGAAAATCTGGTTAAAAACTTACGAAGTTTGACTGTCTTTTTGGTTTATTATCTTCGATAATGAACCATTGGAATCGCCCAAAGAAAAAAAAATTTTAACCCCCCCTCAAAATTTGTTGGTTTACGTTTCAAGATACGTAGATTCAGAAAATTGAATAAAAAAAAATCCGTCCGTCCGCCGTACGCCGTCCGCCGTACGCCGTCCGCCGTACGCCGTCCGCCGTCCGCCGTCCGAGGCACTTTGCCCAGTTAGCGTTGAGTTAAAATTACGAAATTTGGTTTCTGGGTTCGGACCAGCCCCACAATGATCCACGAAACTTTTCATAACCCTAGGTCAAGGGGAAGGGGTTCAAAACGAATTTTGAAATTTTGAAAATTCCATATCTCGAAAAATTCCCATGAAACGGTATGTTTTTTATTTCATATTTAGATAGAGTTTGTTCCGTAGAATTTTTTAAGACCATCCGCAGCTTTGTACGACCAGCCGTTCGTTCACAATGACGGCTCAAAGATCGTGCCTCACAACCCGATCGTGAATCAAACTGTTGAAATACAGGTCCATTTTCATACTAACAAGCTCTTTGGAACATCATATGGCTTAATTGATGTCGAGTTTGTTGTTCTGAGGTGCGTTTCGTGCTACGGAAATGAAGGTAATTTCGAATGTTTGTGGTAGGTACTTCTTTTATAGAAAAATTATTACCGACGTAGTATTAAAAACCCCAGAATTATATCATATTAATTAATCATAATTAATAATAATTATTATTAATAATAAATACGAATTATCAATACCTAACAATAAATTATAATAATTTTCAGTAGGTACTTGATAAAATTGTTAATAATTAGTGATAATTGACAATAATAATTAATTCAACATTTAGGATCTAGACATTTAGACCTAGTGATCTAGACAGAAGGGTGATCTGTACAAAGAAGATAATGAACCGTTGTGTCATTTTGTTTTCACGAAGTATTTGAGTCGACAATTGCTCTTCTTGAAGGTCCATTCGAACTCAAATAAGCACGTCGAGTCGATGTGAAGTCAACTTTTTTTCGTTTTCACGAAGTATTTGAGTCGACAGTTGCTCTTCTTGAAGGTCCATTCGAACTCAAATACTTAAGCACGTCGAGTCGATATGAAGTCAACTTTTTTTCGTTTTCACGAAGTATTTGAGTCGACAATTGCTCTTCTTGAAGGTCCATTCGAACTCAAACAAGCACGTCGAGTCGATGTGAAGTCAACTTTTTTTCGTTTTCACGAAGTATTTGAGTCGACAGTTGCTCTTCTTGAAGGTCCATTCGAACTCAAACAAGCACGTCGAGTCGATGTGAAGTCAACTTTTTTTCGTTTCCACGAAGTATTTGAGTCGACAGTTGCTCTTCTTGAAGGTCCATTCGAACTCAAACAAGCACGTCGAGTCGATGTGAAGTCAACTTTTTTTCGTTTTCACGAAGTATTTGAGTCGACAGTTGCTCTTCTTGAAGGTCCATTCGAACTCAAACAAGCACGTCGAGTCGATGTGAAGTCAACTTTTTTTCGTTTTCACGAAGTATTTGAGTCGACAGTTGCTCTTCTTGAAGGTCCATTCGAACTCAAACAAGCACGTCGAGTCGATGTGAAGTCAACTTTTTTTCGTTTTCACGAAGTATTTGAGTCGACAGTTGCTCTTCTTGAAGGTCCATTCGAACTCAAACAAGCACGTCGAGTCGATGTGAAGTCAACTTTTTTTCGTTTTCACGAAGTATTTGAGTCGACAGTTGCTCTTCTTGAAGGTCCATTCGAACTCAAACAAGCACGTCGAGTCGATGTGAAGTCAACTTTTTTTCGTGTTCACGAAGTATTTGAGTCGACAGTTGCTCTTCTTGAAGGTCCATTCGAACTCAAACAAGCACGTCGAGTCGATGTGAAGTCAACTTTTTTTCGTTTTCACGAAGTATTTGAGTCGACAGTTGCTCTTCTTGAAGGTCCATTCGAACTCAAACAAGCACGTCGAGTCGATGTGAAGTCAACTTTTTTTCGTTTTCACGAAGTATTTGAGTCGACAGTTGCTCTTCTTGAAGGTCCATTCGAACTCAAACAAGCACGTCGAGTCGATATGAAGTCAACTTTTTTTCGTTTTCACGAAGTATTTGAGTCGACAGTTGCTCTTCTTGAAGGTCCATTCGAACTCAAACAAGCACGTCGAGTCGATGTGAAGTCAACTTTTTTTCGTTTTCACGAAGTATTTGAGTCGACAGTTGCTCTTCTTGAAGGTCCATTCGAACTCAAACAAGCACGTCGAGTCGATGTGAAGTCAACTTTTTTTCGTTTTCACGAAGTATTTGAGTCGACAGTTGCTCTTCTTGAAGGTCCATTCGAACTCAAACAAGCACGTCGAGTCGATGTGAAGTCAACTTTTTTTCGTTTTCACGAAGTATTTGAGTCGACAGTTGCTCTTCTTGAAGGTCCATTCGAACTCAAACAAGCACGTCGAGTCGATGTGAAGTCAACTTTTTTTCGTTTTCACGAAGTATTTGAGTCGACAGTTGCTCTTCTTGAAGGTCCATTCGAACTCAAACAAGCACGTCGAGTCGATATGAAGTCAACTTTTTTTCGTTTTCACGAAGTATTTGAGTCGACAGTTGCTCTTCTTGAAGGTCCATTCGAACTCAAACAAGCACGTCGAGTCGATGTGAAGTCAACTTTTTTTCGTTTTCACGAAGTATTTGAGTCGACAGTTGCTCTTCTTGAAGGTCCATTCGAACTCAAATAAGCACGTCGAGTCGATATGAAGTCAACTTTTTTTCGTTTTCACGAAGTATTTCAGTCGACAATTGCTCTTCTTGAAGGTCCATTCGAACTCAAATAAGCACGTCGTGTCGATATGAAGTCAACTTTTTTTCGTTTTCACGAAGTATTTCAGTCGACAGTTGCTCTTCTTGAAGGTCCATTCGAACTCAAATAAGCACGTCGAGTCGATATGAAGTCAACTTTTTTTCGTTTTCACGAAATATTTGAGTAGACAATTGCTCTTCTTGAAGGTCCATTCGAACTCAAATAAGCACGGCGAGTCGATATGAAGTCAACTTATTTTCGTTTTCACGAAGTATTTGAGTCGACAATTGCTCTTCTTGAAGGTCCATTCGAAATCAAATAAGCACGTCGAGTCGATATGAAGTTAACTTTTTTTCGTTTTCACGAAGTATTTGAGTCGACAATTGCTCTTCTTGAAGGTCCATTCGAACTCAAACAAGCACGTCGAGTCGATGTGAAGTCAACTTTTTTTCGTTTTCACGAAGTATTTGAGTCGACAGTTGCTCTTCTTGAAGGTCCATTCGAACTCAAACAAGCACGTCGAGTCGATGTGAAGTCAACTTTTTTTCGTTTTCACGAAGTATTTGAGTCGACAGTTGCTCTTCTTGAAGGTCCATTCGAACTCAAACAAGCACGTCGAGTCGATGTGAAGTCAACTTTTTTTCGTTTTCACGAAGTATTTGAGTCGACAGTTGCTCTTCTTGAAGGTCCATTCGAACTCAAACAAGCACGTCGAGTCGATGTGAAGTCAACTTTTTTTCGTTTTCACGAAGTATTTGAGTCGACAATTGCTCTTCTTGAAGGTCCATTCGAACTCAAATAAACACGTCGAGTCGATATGAAGTCAACTTTTTTTCGTTATCACGAAGTATTTCAGTCGACAATTGCTCTTCTTGAAGGTCCATTCGAACTCAAATAAGCACGTCGAGTCGATATGAAGTCAACTTTTTTTCGTTTTCACGAAGTATTTCAGTCGACAATTGCTCTTCTTGAAGGTCCATTCGAACTCAAATAAGCACGTCGTGTCGATATGAAGTCAACTTTTTTTCGTTTTCACGAAGTATTTCAGTCGACAGTTGCTCTTCTTGAAGGTCCATTCGAACTCAAATAAACACGTCGAGTTGATATGAAGTCAACTTTTTTTCGTTTACACGAAGTATTTGAGTCGACAATTGCTCTTCTTGAAGGTCCATTCGAACTCAAACAAGCACGTCGAGTCGATGTGAAGTCAACTTTTTTTCGTTTTCACGAAGTATTTGAGTCGACAATTGCTCTTCTTGAAGGTCCATTCGAACTCAAACAAGCACGTCATGTTGATATGAAGTCAACTTTTTTTCGTTTTCACTAAGTATTTGAGTCGACAATTGCTCTTCTTGAAGGTCCATTCGAACTTAAATAAACACGTCGAGTCGATATGAAGTCAACTTTTTTCGTTTTCACGAAGTATTTGAGTCGACAATTGCTCTTCTTGAAGGTCCATTCGAACTCAAATAAACACGTCGAGTTGATATGAAGTCAACTTTTTTTCGTTTTCACGAAGTATTTGAGTCGACAATTGCTCTTCTTGAAGGTCCATTCGAACTCAAATAAACACGTCGAGTCGATATGAAGTCAACTTTTTTTCGTTTTCACGAAGTATTTGAGTCGACAATTGCTCTTCTTGAAGGTCCATTCGAACTCAAATAAACACGTCGAGTTGATATGAATTCAACTTTTTTTCGTTTACACGAAGTATTTGAGTCGACAGTTGCTCTTCTTGAAGGTCCATTCGAACTCAAACAAGCACGTCGAGTCGATGTGAAGTCAACTTTTTTTCGTTTTCACGAAGTATTTGAGTCGACAGTTGCTCTTCTTGAAGGTCCATTCGAACTCAAACAAGCACGTCGAGTCGATGTGAAGTCAACTTTTTTTCGTTTTCACGAAGTATTTGAGTCGACAATTGCTCTTCTTGAAGGTCCATTCGACCTCAAATAAACACGTCGAGTCGATATGAAGTCAACTTTTTTTCGTTTTCACGAAGTATTTGAGTCGACAATTGCTCTTCTTGAAGGTCCATTCGAACTCAAATAAACCCCTCGAGTCGATATGAAGTCAACTTTTTTCTCGTCAACTCGGTTTCTCATTGCAAACCTGTTCATTGTGTACCCAAGATCCTTCCCTATAAGACCTGGCAGCGGGAAATATTATTCAACATGGTTTGAAAAGGGAAAAACAAGTTTTGTAAAAAATCCCAATGCTCTAGGTAGTAGTCGATACCAGTGACCAACATTTTCTTCAGTAGTCGACATGGTTTTGCACTATTAGTCGACCTACATGTGTTAGAAGTCGACAGTATCACTTGAGTCAGTAGTCGACAGGTTTCGTCATTCCATCGTTTTCGAATTTTACGACATCTAGATAAAATACATTCAACTGTGAATCGGAACTTGAAAATAGATTAATAAGATGTAATAAAGTAGTTATCGGACTTTCTATTGGCATTATCAGTCTCAAATTGCAATAAGTACTTAAGTAAAAAGGTATGAAAACTATAGTCGAAAACTCATTGTCAGAAAATTGACATTACAGTTGGGCTTAGGTACCTAGGCTTAGTTACATATTTTATTGACATTTTCATGTCTTTGCTTTGGCACATAAACTGAAACGGGAAAAATTTGTTCCCTTGATTCACCTTTTCCCTCAGATCACGTCAGAACACAAGCGACCGGCGGGCCATTACGTCAGAGCCTATGACGCACGAGCGTATGACGTAAGACGGCTGGCTGGAGGCCAACAAGTACGTCAGAGCCTATGACGCACGAGCGTATGACGTAATACGGCTGGCAGGAGGCCAACAAGTACGTCAGAGCCTATGACGCACGAGCGTATGACGTAAGACGGCTGGCAGGAGGCCAACAAGTACATCAGAGCCTATGACGCACGAGCGTATGACGTAAGACGGCTGGCAGGAGGCCAACAAGTACGTCAGAGCCTATGACGCACGAGCGTATGACGTAAGACGGCTGGCAGGAGGCTAACTAGAGCGTCAGAGCCTATGACGCACGAGCGTATGACGTAAGACGGCTGGCAGGAGGCCAACAAGTACGTCAGAGCCTATGACGCACGAGCGTATGACGTAATACGGCTGGCAGGAGGGCAACTAGTGCGTCATACGACGAGACCTTTTATGTTTCTGCGCCCCCTCCCACACCCACACCGCGTACCTCGTACTTCATTTTGGTTTATTATCTTCGATAATGAACCATTGGAATCGCCCAAAGAAAAAAAAATTTTAACCCCCCCTCAAAATTTGTTGGTTTACGTTTCAAGATACGTAAATTCAGAAAATTGAATAAAAAAAAACTCTGCAAATTCTGGACACAACGGTTTATTATCTTCCTTGTGCAGATCACCCTTCTGTCTATACCAGACTGTATTGCAAATCGGCACCATACCATATTCTCACCGTACTAATACCATACCATACGAATTTCTTTCCTATCATACCATACTGTATTATACCAAATCATACATACAATAATATACCATACCATACTCATACCATGTCATACAAACCGAGTGAATATTGAAATGTCATCCATTTCTAACCTATATTTAAAATTTCAAGTATCTAGCTCATCATCAAAATTTAATTTGTTTAAACAAATAGGTATTAGTTAAACAATTTTACAGACAAGAAACCGAGTGAATATTGCATTGTGATCCAGTTCTGACCTATTTTTTAAAATTTCAAGTCAATAGCTCATCATCAAAATTTAATTTGTATTATTACAAAAAGGTATTATTTAAACAATTTTACAGATGAGAAACCGAGTGAATATTGCAATGTGGTCTATCCCCGACTCACGGTTAAAATTTCTAGACTGTAGTTTACCGGGAAGATGAAAAAAGGTAGTTTTATTCTGGGCGTCTGGGGGTTGGGTCACATAACGGCCGTTTTCGACGCGAAAGTATAGTGTTTTTCCTAAACCTTTGCGCGCTCACTGTGAACGAACGGCTAGTCGCAAAAAAATCCAATTGGTCTTAAAAGATTCGTAATTTTTCAGGTCATTCAAAAGTGAACTAAAAATTACACCGTTTCATGAGAATTTTTAGAGATATGACATTGTCGAAATTTCGAAGTTCGTTTTGAACCCCTTCCCCTTGACCTACCCCTTGATCATTGTGGGGCTGGTCCAAACCCAGAAACCAAATTTTGTAATTTTAGCTCAACGCTAACTGGGCAAAGTGCCACGGACGGCGTACGGGGGACGGCGTACGGCGTACGGGTGACGGACGGATTTTTTTTTATTCGATTTTCTGAATCTACGTATCTTGAAACGTAAACCAACAAATTTTGAGGGGGGGTTAAAAAATTTTTTTTCTTTGGGCGATTCCAATGGTTCATTATCGAAGATAATAAACCAAAAATCCGTCCGTCCGCCGTACGCCGTCCGCGGCACTTTGCCCAGTTAGCATTGAGTTAAAATTACGAAATTTTTTTTATGGGTTTCGACCAACCCCACAATGGTCCTCGAAACTTTTCCTTGTCAAGGGGAAGGGGTTCAAAACGAATTTTGGTACGACATGGTATGAGTATGGTATGGTATATTATTGTATGTATGATTTAGTATAGTACAGTACGGTATGATAGGATAGAAATGGTATGAGTACGGTGAGAATATGGTATGGTGCCGATTTGCAACACAGTCTGGTATAGACAGAAGGGTGATCTGCACAAGGAAGATAATAAACCGTTGTGTCAAGAATTTGCAGAGTTTTTGCTTATTGAAGCGATGGGAAGTTTGTACTTTATTTTATTAATTTATTTTCATTGCAATATTATTCATGACTACTTAATAGATGTCTATACACGATATCACAAGGATTATTGTTAATTTGTACAGGGATGGAGTAAGAGAGGACCATCATGGCCCTATCCTTACCCTGTTTGTTTTGAATAAAATCCGTCAATCAATCAATCAATCAAATATTATTTGGTCGTATTGTGGCCAAGAAAATTTACCTCGTCTATATCACTGGCTCGGGCTTTTCGTGTTTTTGTTCGTTTCTCTTAGGATGGAATTATTGGCTTTCGGAAACGAAGGACTCGAATAAAACTATTCGTATGCGAAGCATCGAAGGTCTTGTATATGTAACAGGGAAAACGACATAATACGCTGCGACGCCGAAAGTTCGGCGGGAGGTTGAGAGAAAATGTTGGCTCAAGCGAGCGGATCTATTGCGAAACAAAACCGTAAATTATCTCAAAGATAATTGTGATCCGCGCGTGTTTGTTTGTGTGGGTCGAAGGCAGAGAAAAAAAAAACTCTGAAATATTTATGTGTGAGGAGTGTGAGGGGCTGGGGGCTCTGCCCCTCCGGCCCGAAGTTTTATCGGAGTGGAAGTCTAGACTACTCTTTTCCTAAAAACTGCCCTTATTCCTCCGGTTCCCCATCCGGAGGAGTATAAATCCCAAGACATATCGCCCTTACGAGTGGAAAAAGGTCCTGGAAGAGCTCCTGAAGAGGGCGGAGAGGGGGCGTAGGGCTGGAGGATGAGGAAAAAAGGAGTAGGGCATTCTTTGTTTTGCACACATCGTAAAACCCTCCTTGATTTACTGTTCTATAAGACTTAAAGCGTCGACTCAACCCCCTCAAGACATATATATATTATTATATAAGTTATGACTTTTTATTCTTCCTTCCTTTTTTTTCTGTCTCATGCAAGAGAAAGAACCTAATATCAAGAAGGTACAGAGAACGAGAGGGAGCTTATGGTCGAAATGTCCATAGCAACATAACTTATAACAGCTCACATACTCGTACTTATCATCTCCAATCAACTTAACTGGATCACAAATACGGCTAAATCCTTTTCTAGGAAACCCGTGATTCTTTGTCTTCTTCGTTGAAAGCACTGATTGAGAATCGGGTAATATAATAATAACAGTAGAAGAGCATCTTAAATTTCTGCTCGCAATGTATTCCAGGACCTCCTGAATAGATTGATACACAGTAATAAATAAATTTTATAAAATCAAAAAACAAAACGCCTTGAGCATCCCAGAAAACCGTTGCCATCACCTTCTTCCCAGCTGACGTGGGTTTTGGCTTTTGATGGCCCTGGGCCCCCCTTTTCTTTCCACTCCATTCTAGCTCTTTTCGACTCTTGAGTGTAGTGGTGGACCCGCGTATAAACCACTTGTTACAATCCTTCGCGAAAAAGCCTGAACTCCATTTTGAATACGAGCAAGAAGCGTACGGAAAACTTCAGTCGCATTTTAGTTTTCTTGGGAAAGCAGGCGAGCAAACCTCACTGAGATTGTTCGAAATTCAAGATGGTTTCAGATGAAGGTGCGTACATTTACAACACTATAGTATATTATACCTCCTCCTAGTTCCAGCGCTGTTTCTAAGCCTTCAGTAGCAAAAGAGTTGTTTATATTTGAATTACCCTCGTAAATCCACGAAGCTTTGGTAATTTAGTGTTCAGAAGGTCATTGTACCATAATTTGGACGATTTAAAGATGTATGTGACTGACAATGGAAGTTTTAGTAAGAAGACTATTGCGAAAGCTGTGTAGTGGTGGGCGGAAACTCCCCAAGGGTTTTGTGAGATTATAATTTCACAATAATTATCCATCTACGAACGTCTTAAAGGGCTTAACAGGTGTTATTGTTCTAACCGATTAATGAGATGTTTGAAATTGATAAAAATTTAGAAACCAAAAATACAGGTTAGAAATTAATAAAAAAGGTTGGCAACCGTGCCAACCAGAAGCCAGAGAAGACTGAAAAGAAAACGGCAACATGACTTCTTGGAGAATACAGAGGCTTATCAAACTTGTTATGGTTGAAATTCTCCTAGTACAGGAAAATTCATTTTCTCCCACATAGTAAAACTTTATACGTCATAATAATATTCCACATAGTAAAACTTTATACGTCATAATATTATTATGACGTATAAAGTTTTACTATGTGGGGACTGCTACTAAAACCTGGACTGCTACTGCTACTGCAGAAACCACACCACAAGAAACGAGTGATGTTAGTGCTGATCAAAAATTTTGGAATTTGATTACAAATCGTATCAGAAGCCCTAAAACCACTCAATTGAATTTTTTTCGTTTAAATTCAACTGGGTCTGTGTTTGCTTTAATAAGTGTTGAATGAGGGAGGAATCGAATGACATTAGGCGTATGCAAATCCACGAAGTTTATTCGTTCTCCGCTTTTTCGGAAAACGAGTCAAGATATAAAAAAAAACCTTCCGGATCAGAATACATGTGACCTTATGTAATATGTATGCTGCTGAATATATACTGTCAACGTCACTCCGTTGGAAGTGTTGCCCTCTCCCTTTCTCCCCGGCCAGAAACTCAATTTAAACTTGGTGAAAGCGCGGGCCCCCCTGATTAAAACCAACACTATATTTCCCTGGAGGGTGAGTGAATGAGAGAGCTGCCTCCGACTCTGGGGAATGCCGATGTTTTCAGTTCCGGTAGTGTAGCGGAGTGCGGGGGCGATGGTTGAAATGCTGTAGAACGACCGGGCTATTTAGGTTGGCTCGTTTGAGTCTATAATATGGCGTATGCACTCAATTCTGTGGGTCGATTTGCGACAGGAATCGAGACTAAATGGAAAAAGAAAAAAAAAAATACAATTCAAACTGATCTTTAGGCAAACAGATCTTAAGATTCTCTTGAAAAATTAAAACGACTCATCCCCTCAGAGCTGAAACGATACAAATGGGTGGATAAAACGAATAACGATTATGGATTTCGAGTAGTTATATTTCCTAGGTCCACCTGTATCATTGTACGAAAAATATTGAACCAAAAATGCTTCAGTAAGGTCAGCGTGAATCAATAGGTAGAACCAAAACAAGTTACCGATGGCCCCCCATTACTGGAAGGTGACCATCTGGTCAAACGAATGCACAATATTTTAGTTTATTATCTCAATAATAATGATTATTATTTCGCACTGCGATCCAGACGGTATGTAATAACCCACTGTAAATTAATTAGTACGGTTTTTAATATAGAACATCGGTTAGGAAGAGCGTGGTCGTCCTGTCCCGTCCAATGACTCGTCAGCCAGTCTCTCCACTCAGTCCCTCTCTTTAGCCACGCCCCTACCTCCTAGCCTATATTCCTACCTTACCAGTCCTTCAAAGTCCCTCCTTGTGTTTCTCATGTGTTCGGATTTGGGGTTGTTCATTTTACATGTTTCCTTGCTTTGAGCCTTGATCTAAACTGTAATTTTTTTTCAATTTGATACATAGATTTTACGTATCTTGCAACGGATACTCACCAATCGGAAAGGGAATTTGATTAATAAACTCCATGCTATTTGAAATCGTTTGTCTCAATGTACACAAATACATTAAATACTTAAAAATACATAACCGATTTGAAAAAAAGGCAAATCCAAAAACATCTGCTGGTAACTTGAAAATGGGAACTACTCGTCGCACATCAAACGTTATTGTATAAAAATGGTTAATGTACCCAATGATGGTTGTTTAGGAATTGAACCGCGAGGCGATGAGGAGTTCATAGGGGCCTTCGTTATAACATTTCTCAAACACTGTGAGAATTTGAATTTGAATTTATGAATAATAACGAAGATATTCATTCAGTTAAAGACCCAGCATGATTTTAAGTATAATACTGTCTTGAAAATCCCGTACATTTTCAATTAAATCAGTCCGAAAAACATAAGGTTCGATTGGAGACACACAAGTAATCACATTTGTTCAGGATGCCACAACATGCGAATTGCTAGTGAATATTTCAGAATTGGACGATTCTATAATATGTACCTATATTATATGTCTAATATTAAATGTAATATTATTATGTCTTAACTTCTTCAATGACTACGATATTTGACGGCATAATGTATTATGACTACCGTGGATACAGACGTTATCACATTTTGATAATTGCGCATGTGCGAACGCCTTCAGATCATATATCCTGAAGTACAGTGAAACCACAACTCCAACGGGTCTGTTTTACGTCGAAATGTCTATGTTTTCAGGATTTCTCATCTGCGCAGGCGTAGACAACATTATTATTCCGATTGGAACGAAAATAATATACCTAGTGCAACTATTTCAAACCCGAACCACATAATTTCGGAAAATTTAATCAAATTTGGTCCGATACTTTGAGAGTTAACCCTGGAACACAAATGTGTCCATATTTGCTTTTTCGACTTCATGAGTGACTGCAAATGTTTTTCTTACCGTCGATTGTGAGGAAGTGGAATTGGTTGTAAACGCTATACCATGCAGTCATCTTAAGGTATAAATTACTCGAATAGTCGTTCATGGAAGTTGTGGGAATTACTCGTATTTGGTCACTGTCTACCGTCACAAGGCTTTCGAAAAGGGTTGCTACGAGACGAGGGAAAATAGCCTCTCGGCACCGACCCCCCGCCACAGCATCCCACCCAAGCAATACAAGAAGTACACCAAACTCAACTCTTGATTAATTGTATCCAACCCGGTCCACAGGCCCCGGCGCACCGCCATTTTATTTATGTCCATTCCTTCGAGAATATGTGATTTATCAGGTGTTATCAGAGCTGGAGCCCATAACTCGCAGCTGGTGACAAAATCCTATTTATAAGTGTCAGCTATTCGGAGATTTGTGGAGGTTGTAAGCAGCAAGGAGATGTCAGTGCGTCCCTTGTTGCCTTCAGAAGGCTCCTCTCTTTCTTTTGTTGGTCTGCGGAGATGGCGGGGCTGAGAAAGAAGGGAAGGTCCGTTGAAATGAGATTTCTTTCCTCTTTTTCGGAGTTCCGTAGTTTTTCTCGGGCGTGTTTTTTTGAACAAGAAGGATGATCACGAGTTTGATCTTCAGATACGGGGATGAGGAGAAGCGGGTCCTCGCTTCGGCGCGAACAAGTACAGAAAAAAATGAAGCATCCAAACTTCAAGTAAATTAAACGGTTTTCCATTAAAGTTCTCATTTCTCTCCAATACCATATGAATATCCCCGATATTTCAGTGCATGCAGTGTTCAAATACGATTTGTCTCACCAGCAACCCCAAAATTCATCAAATATCAAGGAAGTTCATCTAGGCCCCCGAAATCTTTGTTATATTGAACATTTTACGTTACTAGTGATCTGCAAATACAAAAAAAAAACCTCGAATAGTTGGTTTGTAGAGGGTATATTTTCACAACGAGTGCTCGAACGTGGAACCGAAAACCGCAGGTCTGATTCTCACTATAAGGGCACAACTGGTTAAAAAACTGGAGATACTGACTACCTCGGAGAGCACCAAACGGTTATCTAATCGAACGTACACAATATTACAGCCTGAATTGAAGCATTACTTCATTATAGGTGTACCGCCACTGATTACTCGTGACCACCAGTAATACTTATAAAATAGTAATGCTTCAATTCAGCCTTGTTCATCTGGCAAAAAGCTCCCCCCAACAGCATTGAAAGAAGCGTAAAGCTCCCTGCTGGTGTGACAGAGGAAACATATTAGGTGAAACCGAGGGTGACTAAGGGTGAGAGGGGGTTGTGGGAAGGAGACAGGGAACAGGAAAACATTGACGGTGGAGGTTAGGGGTAGGAGGATCAGGTTTCTATATGCACACTCAACAGCGAGGTGCGAAGCACCGAGCATCCTATATATGTGGCTGACGGGCAAAATGGATATCATTCCTTTTTGCGGCTGAGGTTTTTTGGCGGGCCAGTTTTTACAACGGAGTTGTTTTTGGGGGGATTATATCTTACATCTTGAAGCTTTAGGACAATTTTCGACGAATTTTCCAAGTTTCGACTTGTTAGTAAATCGCTTAAGACATGGAAATTTGGTGGCGAAAAAAAGTGCTTAAGAACCATTTAGAGAGCCATAGTAAAATTCATTACCATTTAATCAACATGAAATTTCCTATCAGGGGTCTCAATGTATCGTTGTTTCATTCAGGCCCACTTCGTTTATGAAGGGTAAAAATTAATAAAACGTACCTACTAAGTTGTTGTGGTATTGAACCAAGACCATTGGATTTAAGGCCTACAGTTCATGATCTGAGTTGAATGAGTATGTTTTGGGGTAGGTTGTTGGCTGGACTTTTGTTCGTGGATTTTCGTTCGTTCATCTGGGGTCTGTGTAAGATTACAAATAACGTATGAGAATCTCATACTGTCTGTTAGACATGATTCGAAACCATTCGATGAGCCATACACTCTTTTTAACCCCGCATTTAACGTGAAATTCGAGGATGAATGTTTCTGAAATTGTCGGGTTGGGAGGCCAACGGGAAACTCCGACATAATATTTCAGAGGGCGAGTAGGGAAAAGACCGTGTTCCCATTTATAATCACACCCTCTAACTTTTCTAACTTGGGGAGGGTTGGAAGGTAATTTGCAAAAGTTGCCACAACAGAGAGCAGACGTGTCTTATTACGCTAAACATCATTCATCTTTTTCTCCGACTCTGGCTTTTCTCCCCCTCGCCCACGGCTCAATTTTCTCCCTAGAAAGTTGGTAGTTTTCTTGGTTTTTAAGGGAGCACAGCAATTCGTCTTGAGGATGGTTTCGTATAATGTTCCGGACGGGATAATACTCGTATATTTTTAAGATGTTATGTCCTTGTTCCCAGGACAACGAGACAAACTTATCAGACCGAAAATAATCAACTGTTGATCTAGTTTGAATAAGAAGTAGGTAAATAAAAAACTCCAACGCCAGAATCTGGTGGAGCTATTTCTTTTCGAATCGCTCCTTAATTCACGGACACTGCACTTTTCTGTAGCATTGATTAGGGCCTTTCTTAACTATTGCAATAGTACACAAATGCCCCCTACTCGAGGGGATTTTTCCCTGGAGAATATTTTCATACTTCCTACTTGAACCATTTAAACCAAACCTACAAGTCACCCTACATTTTTGAAACCTGTATAAATTCCAGCTTTCGCATACTTAAAAGGTTGGAAATGAAGAGAAAGAAGTAGAATGTGACGTGAAGACGCACTGATAGTCCTGAACAGGTCCTTCTCGCCTTCCTGCTAATTCTGCTTCTTGTTCAAAATGGGATGAAAGCGTCAGTATGGAGGCTAATATTCCATATTACCAACGATACGTACCTGTCAGTTTTAGACTTGTTATTGTGTAGTTATTATAATAAATTTTACCATCTCGTTTAGGCAAATAACTTACCTAAAGTGTAATTTTTACAAAAAACCACTGTCCTCTTCTGGGTCTTGAATCCGCGATTCCTTTATGAGAACAGATTCATTAACAGATTCATGTCTTTGATTCATTAACTCTCGGAAGGGATCCAAAAGAGGATATCTCTAGTCCGTTTTTGGTACGACTGCACCGAAGAGGGTAGGGGTTCTTGAGTTCGGTCCCTGTATTAGAATACGAAAAATTTGAGGATAAAACTAATTTATTGCAACTTGGTTTTCACAGGCAAGATTAAAAGAACTCACCAACGCCAAAAATCAAGGATAAAAATCTCAGGAAGATCATTCAGGACTCTAATGAAAAGACGCTGGAGAATACCAGGATGTCCTTCAAAGGAAACCACAACGAAGGAAGAAGATGAACATTAAGTTGGATGGGTCCCGAGCTTCTTCCTACAGTTTTGTGCTGTTGCCATTCAACGAGTTGTTTAGTGATGGCTACATTTGTGGTACTACCACAGCTTTCTGCGGCTTCCATTCGATGAGGGTGGTAGTTATGAATAAGATATTTAGTATTAATAACGCCTTTATTAGTATTAATGACCCGCTGACGCTTTCAAAGGCACTGAAACAAACTGCTACCCAGTGTTCTGAACAGCTGAGATGCGCAGGTATCGAACGGCGGGAGAAAACTCGCGGGAAAAACAGCTGTGTCCGTCAAAATTCAAAAAACATCTTGGACGAGATTTCACGTGCAATAGGTCCAGACAAACATAATATTATTCTCCTGTTGATTATCGAGAGAAATTAACTTAAAATTATTAGAACCCCCTAGGAAAAATCTCATAAGGTTGACAAAGGTGCTGTGAATTTTCTATTAACCCTTGAAAACCCCTTTTTCAGAACATCAAAGTTGGAAAGGTCGAGCCTGGACACGGACGGAGAATGACCAATTGACTAAAATTAAATTTAAATTTTAAACTTTTTTTCTTCTATTGAATGAACTCATTTATCATAAAAATGAGAAAAGTGATTCTAGATGAAGTCATAATTATGACTTCATCTAGAATCACTTATTGTATATTATACAATAAGTAAAAAAAAAATTCAGCTCAAAACATTATGACGTCAAAATGTCGCTTTCTGGGAGAATGACCCATGTACAATTTTGCCTTAAGCCTGATAACAGAGTTTGCAAAACCTCCCACCACCACCACCAAAAAGTCGATTCAATCACTACATCCTCACCAAGTCTATAATAAGTTTTTATTGCAGAACACTTGAAGTGTTAGTTGAATATGAATAAACCGGGGTAGGTGTGACTTTATGCGAGAACCGACGTTTAGGCGCATAATGTCAGTTTCGACCTTGACTTTTATTCCATTGAGAGAATGCTGGCGCCTGTGAAATTCCATAGCGTTTCATCCAACGTGTGGAATTTACGGAATTAAAAATAACAAGCGGGAGAGCTACTGTAGGTAACACGAAACGGAGACCGTCATGCAATATAACTGACGGGAGGCAACCTATAAAAATACACGTATGCTCAATTGCATCTGCGAGGTGTAGAAATTGTGCATGCGATCAACCCGATTGTTGTTAGCTAACAGGGTGCATAGTTTCCATTCAAACATGCATTATTCAGCGGTACGATGTATGATTTGTGACAAATTAACCAGAGGAGTTTTTCATCGCGCTAATTTGCCGGGCGGACAGGAGATGAGTGGACGGATAAAATAGGACGTGTTGGTCATGGGGCACCTACACGATTCAGTAATAAATGCGCTTTCATCCGGGCAAATGAAGACGTATTTGCGACTGGAGTCAATTGAAGTGCCCAGGGTGATGTATGGCTTCATTACAAATTGTACAGGATACGGCCATTGATCAGATTCCGTTCTTGTTTCTGCGCGGGAGGGGGTGTGTTTGTGGATGCAGCCCTGGTAGTGGGAATTCGAACCGGGCAGAGCTGGAGTATTCGAAATGAGTGGTTTCCTATTGCTTCAACCGCACTGACTAAAAAGGCAGAGAGAAAAAGTGGAGAGCGGCGGGGCCCACTCCGGGCATCTTGTTGAGCTGTTTCTCTCCAACCAACAACAAGGGAACGGTTCGAAGATTTATGTTCCATTTGAAAGGGAAATATTAACCGTTCGGACACCCAGAGGTTCTTTGCCCCCCGTCCCGCCCATTTGGCCTTACCATCCGCAGCCTCCCTAACTCAAACCAATCACAAACCTCCTTATACCACAACACCATATACGGCAAATAAACCACTGCCCACAAACAAGATCCGAGCCATACAAAACAGAGACGACACGATACCTCTCCATTGTTGGGGGTGAATTCAATTTTTATCTATTTAAAACTCCTGAAACCATAAATAATGTGGACGAACATTGGTCAGGTAATCTTTGTGTCACAATATTCAAACCAATCCACAAAAACATGCTTCTTTATCTAGAATTTCCTCGTAGGTGATTTATATTTATACATTGGAAATTTATATTTATAATTTTAGAAGCGAGAGAAAATATTAGTTCTGGGTGGCAAGAGTCATCAATAAACTATATTATTCAGTTAGAGGAAGCGGCTGAAATGTACCCGATTCCACATAATTACCCTCAGCCCACTCAGATACCTAATTTGACATCGTGTACCAATGCCCACATACTTACTTACTTTGACATATACTCCTGGTCCACTCAAATACCTACTTTAATCTTTGCCCAAGCCCACACAGATTTCCCCCAAGATACTTGCCCCTTCCCCATTATATGACCAGACAACTAACAAACTTGACATCATGTACCCCAGCTTCTACAGATAACCCCAGCTCACATAGAACCAAATAACCCCAGTTCACACAAATTGGTACCTAATTTGACATACACCCCCAGCCCACACGACTTTAATGTGTTCAAACCCACTCAAATACATAATTTGACATCATGTGCCCCCAGATACTTGCCCCTAGCCCACATATTCCATGGGATCAGCAACTACCAAACTTGACATCATGTACTCCAGCCCACATAGACTACAGCTTCCCCGAATAACCCCCAGCTCATGCGAATTGGTACCTAATTTGACATACATCCCCAGCCCACACTACTTTAATGTGTTCAAACCCACTCAAATACATAATTTGACATCATATGCCCCAGCCCACACAGAAACCTACATTGACATACTCACCTCCCACATATCAGCCCTGAAACGACCAAACAAGGATTTCAACACTTTTCACCCTCCAAATCGCGAAAAACACACAAGAGTTTGCGACGAACAGAACCAAATTAATACTCGGCCCGTAGCGAGCATTTGGAGGATTCTTAATGACACCCACGAGAGCCCTGTTAACCGGGGGAAAAGGCATAGCTTTAAAAACGAGGCAAGAAGCGGTTTGAATAAAAAAGAAGCGACAGGAAGCTTTTGGCGGAGGGGTTGCCCAAGATAGACAGTTTGTCTTTGAAAAAGACGAGACCGAATCGTAAGGGAGGGGCGGTAGCTTGGAAATTACATGGCAAGAAGGTGCTAGGGGTTAGTGCACCCCAGATGCCAGTAAAACCATTACACCATGACATCCAGTCAGCTTCGAAACAATTCTATCCGGTTCCCTCCTACCCGCTCTGCTGTATATATCTTTATTATGATTATTCGGGGAATTGTCAGTAGGGTCCACAGTCAAAGAGCAGTTGTGGAGTGGCCCAGAAATATATCGATATTTTTTTTTTTTTTTGTCTCGTCCCGTTGTTTTAACTCCGTCCTCAGCGAAGGGGTTTGGTCGTTTAATTGGAGTGGTATTCATACATGTACGAGTGACATTCATACATATGCGGTTATGAATCTGGGAGCCCCTGTTAATACACACGTCGTGGCAGCAACAATGTACTGCTTGATGACCCAAGGGCCAGGGGTGCCGTTCTTCATCTGCTCCTTCCAGCTTCAAACATCCCAACGAAGCCCCATGACATATTCACGTTGAGGTTTCCGATTCATCTGTTGTACATTATTTCGACGTCCCCCACTTGTCAACGGAATGGCTCGTTCGTTCTATGGCAATCAATAACCGCTACACTCCAACGAGTATACGAATCTGTTACATTTCTTGGTTGAGAGGATACGCAAATAACACATTAGGATCAGTAGCTCTCACCCTATCATCCGTAATCTTCATCTGATTGATCACGTCCCAACGAATCATATGGGTAAATTCGCTACTTGGAACTATCTAGTTCCGATCCGAGCATTTCTACCTCTAGTCTTTGAAGTATGTAATATACGTGTTATACGTGCAATTTAAAGCGTGACCTGCCCTTGGCTACATGATAGAAAATTTCAACTTTCACCAAGTATCGAAGTTTAACTATTGTTTTTCTCAACGATTTTTTGGATCCAAATAAAATAAAATGCTAAAATTTAGGCAACAAACAGCCGAGCTTTGTCGCAAACATTAGGAAACAATGAGCAGTCTGCATTGGTTATAGCTCGAACCAAGAATAATTCGTGAGCTAACGTCAGGGGTGTGATACATAGTAGGTGAAATCCGTCAGGAGATCCTTGGCAACTACCATTATTTATAAAATCAGGTGTTAAGAATTCTGTTGAAAATCAGCTTCTCTTAAAAATCGGATCATATTATGATGATAGCCACTAACCTAAACAGTTGAAACTTTTACAATCACGATTATTAGTTTGAATTAGGGATGGGTATCGGAGTATAAGATATCGATATCCAATATCGACGGGTCTCTCTCGACAACCTTTTGATATATCGATATATCAGACAAAGAAATATCGATAGTATCGATATATTGGCCAAAAAACCGATATTTAGCAAAAATTTCTTCAATAATATAAGAAGTGAAAATATAATACACGTAATAGACCTGAAAAAAAGAGTCATGCAGCATGGCTATAAGAGCGAATTTTCGAAGAAATAATTGGTTTTATGTAAAATATCTCCATTAAAGAACATGATGTCCATGAATAACATCCCTCTTTCCCGGTACGATATCAATTTTTGCACCGTTGCATGTATGGTTGGTTGAGTGGTCGATGTTGAAGTCGGAGTGGCAGTGGAGCTAGAACTAGAAGAAGTCGACGGACCAGCTGCAGGGGTTTCCGATTCAGAGGAATCATGTGAGCGTTTTCTGGGACCAATTTTCGGGTGAATGTGCTCAATGTGTGACTTCATGTTTGACGTATTTCCGCTTGTCTTTATCTGAATCCGCAATGACGACCAAGTTGGCCAAGTTGTTGTGCAGTTTTTGAAAGTGTTCGCAAATTGCACTTTTGGGACCCATCGTGGGAATTGCTTGATAAACAATAAAGCGCACTCGAATATCAATATAGCACGAAACGAGTTAGAACTGAGAAGATGGCAAATGACAACATACGACTGTACAATAACATGGTACAATAAATTAGATCATCCATGGTACAATAAATTACAATCTACTATGTTCACATGGCTCAGAGAAATGTGTGTGTGTGTGCTTTTCTCTAATTTCATGCTCACGGAAATTGCAAACGGAATCGTGAAGGAAAAAAGCTCTCACACACGCGAAATGAAGAGGAACAGACACAAAAAAGCCTCCACGTTAACAATGTAAATACTTAGTATGTAGTATGTTCCACTCAGTCCATATTGTTGATATCGATATGTCTTACCGCTGGAGGTCATGAACAATTTTGCGACTCGGGGGAAAAAGAAGTGCTTCACGTGATGCCAATAAACAGCAACGGGCAATTTTGAGTGGCTCTTTTGAGCTATTTTCTATGCTATTCACTCTATGAAACTGTAATTTGGCATGTAGCCTCCTTAGGATTTAAACTTTAAAATTTAAACTAGAATCAGCTGAAGGGTTCCTACACCTAATTTCTTAAGATTTTGTCACACGAAAAAACAATTGTAACGCGATACCGATAAACAGCAATGGACAATAATAATAATAATTTCGCTTGCGTTATAATAGCCACATTTCACTTAGACAATGCTAAGCAATTAGAAACATACCTACTTAAGACGCATTTAATTTATTTAATTTCTATCGTTATTAAATAACGATAAACTTTGGTTTTACGTCAGTCACAAAACACATACTTTACAGGGAGGAAATGAGACATATCAATGTACTGATGTGTCTGCGAGTTCTCCCACACAACAAACATTGGCACTGTCATACATTGTGAATATATTGGTTGAACGGTGTTAAGATGATTCATTTTTGGTTTATTATCTTCGATAATGAACCATTGGAATCGCCCAAAGAAAAAAAATTTTTAACCCCCCCTCAAAATTTGTTGGTTTACGTTTCAAGATACGTAGATTCAGAAAATCGAATAAAAAAAAATCCGTCCGTCCGCCGTACGCCGTCCGCCGTACGTCGTCCGCCGTACGCCGTCCGCCGTACGCCGTACGCCGTCCGCGCCACTTTGCCCAGTTAGCGTTGAGTTAAAATTACGAAATTTTTTTTATGGGTTTCGACCAACCCCACAATGGTCCTCGAAACTTTTCATAACCCTAGGTCAAGGGGAAGGGGTTCAAAACGAATTTTGAAAATTTGAAAATCTCATATCTCGAAAAATTCATATAGAACGGTATGTTTTTTATTTCATATTTAGATACAGTTTGTTCCGTAGAATATTTTAAGACCATCCGCAGCTTTGTACGACCAGCCGTTCGTTCACAATGACGGCTCAAAGATTGTGCCTCACAACACGATCATGAATCAAACTTTTGAAATACAGGTCCATTTTCATACTAACAAGCTCTTTGGAACATCATATGGCTTAAGTGATATCGAGTTTGTTGTTCTGAGGTGCGTTTCGTGCTACGGAAATGAAGGTAATTTCGAATGTTTGAACGTTCGAATGAAACCAGCCAAGTGAAAATAGTCCTCACGAGGAGGCGGAAAAGAGGGAGTCTTTTGGATTTTCAATCGGACCGGAGTTTTGTGAAACAAATGACGCACCGAGGCGGTTCGAATTTTGAGCGAATAGCTGAGGGGGTCAGAGTGATTATGAGTCAGACAAGAGAAAACATTATTCATGTGCCGCCTTCGCGCCAAAGAGCTCGGATTGAGCCATAAATAAAAGACGGTTTGAGGGTCTCAATTACAATGTGCCTTAAGAGGTGTCTCAAGATAAGACTTAGATGGGGAAGACGAAGCGAAGCGGTGGAGAAGGAGGTCTGGTTATAGATGTGCTCCGAGTCTCCGGTGAAGGTACAATGGGGTGCACTCGCGAATGGCTATTACTTAGCTAGTGTATCTCAATAGCGGTAGCGAGCACTGGAACTTCGTTAATCACGGATCTAAACAACTCCACTAAGTAGGCGTAATCAAATCCGACGGTAGCGGCGGCTTTGGGCCCTATTTTTTGCCGCCCCGTTTCTCCTTTGCCACTTCCGAGTTTCTTCTTTTTTGAACGGAACGACCGATGTCAGGCTGAGTACGAACACAATGCTGAAACATCGAAGAGCTACAACGCGCTCTTTATACGAGGACTCCAGAGGAAGACGGAACTAATTTTAGTTCACTATCACTAGGAAATTGATATTGCAGCGCCATCTGTAAGGAATAAGAAGTCCCAAAGATCAGATTGGTAGGTACATTAATTTATTTATTTACTCAATTAGACAAGTATACAGACCTCTATTCAAGGTAGGAACTGTATCATAATTCTTTAGTTATTCGCCATCATTATGCCCATCACAGAGCGTCTAAACATCATTATTCCCCTACGTAACTGGGACAATGCTTTAAAACTCAAAACTGCCCGTGCAAACGTATTTGTTCCACTCTTTATACTAAATGTGTGTTAGTAACAATAAAAATTATTTAGAACACTTCACACCTGAGGAAGAGTGATTTTAGACCACTCACACCTGGGTAAGAATGATATTTAACCACTTACACCAGGGGAACAATGATTTTAGACCACTCACACCTGAAGAAGAATGATATTTAACTAGTCGAATCTGGGGAAGAATGATTTTCAACCACTCGCACCTGAAGAAGAATGATATTACACTACTCAAATCTGGGGAAGAATGATTTTAAACCACTCGCAACTGAAGATGAATAATATTTAACCACTTACACCAGAGGAATAATGATTTTAGACCACTCACACCTGAATAAAAGTGATTTCAGACCACTCACACCATCTGATCCAAATGAACATTCCACTTCCTATAGGGGAACACCCCCTCCTGGAGGGTCTTCCAGAATACCGTTTTTAATTCGTTGTTTACGAGTCACCTGTTGCCCATAAAAGTTTTCTACCGACTTTATATCACTTTGGCGACCAAAATGCGCCAAATTTTAAAGGAAATCTTCAAAAGAACGAATTTCCCGGACAGTGGGAAGTGAAGGGTTAACTAGTTTTGGAACATGAAGGTTGTTCAAAAAGTACAAAGTCATCCTAGTAGTTCTCCCAACCGTTTTCCGATTCTCTCCCGGTTTCATTGTATTAAAGCCCTCATCTACCACCAAGTATCTGTACTTAATTGCCATCAACGGTTTTGGTTTATTATTGCAACTAGTGTTTTTATCCTCTGAAAATATGATTTATTATGTTGCTTACAAGATACGTAGCTACGGGTATAACTTTGATTAGCGAAGACGATCAAAACGCAGGAGGAAAGAAATAGAATGAACGTTTTTAATATCGTAATATTGAACAATTGAGCGTAAATGAAAACCGTTTTTCCCCTTGGGTCTTCGGTGATTTACGACCCCCCTTTATCTATACCGAAATAAGTTTTCGCGGGGGAGAGTAATGCTTCTAGATATTTCTCCTTTCCTTTTCCCAAGGTTTATGTCCCTTGCGAGAGATATTCCGAACGTTGGGAAGAAAAGAAAAAGGCACGAACGGCAGGAGTGGGAACGGGGAGGGGGAAACATTAATAATTGGAAATGGCCCCCAGGGAACGGTTTAATGACAATATACAGATCGGGGGCATCGTGTTTTTCTTGTGTTATTATCATTACATCCATACGAGAGATGGGACGGCATTATTTAGAGTAGGGCTTCATTGCATTTGTAGCGTATGAACGATATGTAGGTGAGGGATGAGAAATGTGAGAATGGTGGAAAATGGAGGGAAAATGAAGAATTGTATCATCCGAGTGGTGTTTGAGTTTTAAATAAAGTTTTAGTTTGGGAGCATTTGGTTGACAACGTGGTGTGTGTGAAATTGAAATCCTCTCAATAGGACATCATAATAGATTCTTAGTGCCTGTTACTACTCTGCTCAAATGTTGGTGAGTATTGAGGACTGCAAAATGACTGATAAAACAAGCGGGCAGGTGTCAAGTCATAGTAATTTCCTAGAGATAGATGCACCGGTAATGCCTACGACTCAAAAGCGCCTGAGTAGAAACTCATGAACAGTGGTTTGTTTTGATTCCTACCAACTTAATTGATGAAATTTAATTAATATTAATTATGTATAGTAAGAGCAATGTAATTTCATATATTAAGAGGCAAAAGAACTAATGTACCTAATATCAGAGGAAAAATATTTTAAATCAATAAGGAAAATATAACACAGGTCTGCAAAACAACATTTTTCATGAGCTGATTTGGTTAATTCACTTGTTTTGTCATAGAAAATCGAGTCATTTATTGAGCGTGAACATTTGAACACACTGATGGGATAATAATTAATAATAATTTAATTATTCTGACTTCAAATTTGGTTCAAGATCAAAAAATCACTGGAATTGAGTTAATTTCACTCATTTTCGTGGGAATTTGGGATTTGGCTAAAAATCCTGACGTACAGGATTTTCGTCAAGATTTTATTCGTGTTCACCACTCGTTGGTAAGCAATCAAACAACAAACCACATTTTACGCAGCTTATTTCCCTTTTCATACCCTGCGGTGATGTAGTGTTTACGCGCTTTGTCAAGTACTAAACCTTGGTTTAATACAAACATACCGAAAATCCACAGTTATGCAGCATGGCTATAAGAGCAAATTTTTGAAAAAATTACTGGTTTTATAAAAACTTTTGTTTCCATTTTTTGCCGATTAACACCTAAGTTTATAGATTATTCAGCTCTGAACACGATGGTGGAGTCAAAATTGCGATATCTCATTCCGTTATCAGTTTAGAGCAGATGAATCATGAAGAAGATCTCAACTAACGATTGTGCTCGTCTACGAACTTAGCCTTTCGATTGCCGAAACACGATTGTGCAAATTTGTCGTGTGCCATCGTGTTTAGCGTTGAAAAATCAATAAACTGAGGTGTTAGTCGGCAAAAAAGGAGACGAAATTTGTTAGCAAACCAGTAAAATGGAGACATTTTTCATAAAACCAGTTATTTCTTCGAAAATTATCTCTTATGGCCATGCTGCATGACTGTGGACTTTTTTTTGACTAGTCGCTCTTTTGCTCGGATTTACAATAAAAACGGGATTCGGAATCGTGACCGAAAAACGAAGTAGATCATGATTCGCTCTCGTGATTTACTCGGTTGACGGTATGTGAAGGTAATCAACAGGTAGTAGTCCAAAATCGCTAGATTTCGGTGGATTCCGTTCGCGGACAGCGGCCTTCAGAAGAAGAACCTTGGCCGAGTGGGCGCGAGGGGACACTGGAGCGTAGGTTACCGGGAACGACCAGGCGCAGGATTCCTCAAGAGTTTCTGTTTTTGAAAAGCGGTCCTTCGAGCCATCCGTCTCTCTCGCTCTCGTCCTTCCTCCTTCTCTCCGTCTTCTTTCATTATCTTTTTGTTCATTTATTTTTTTGTGTGTGTGTTTTTGTCGAGCTCACCGAAATCCCCCCCTTCGCCCGCTACGGCCCTTCAGGATGAAGAAAGAAAAAGAAAAAAACTCCTGGGACGCCCGCGAGAACATTTGGGTATCAGCCTCCGGTACAGTCTCTCTCGAAAGTATATTATTCCCACTAAACCAACTATCGGTTGATAATTTTCGGGTGTCTTCTCTTTCACGGGAGGTTTTTGTAACATTTTTTACGAGCTCGTTATACCATAATTGAGGGGACGTAATGACGGTTAAATTGATTGAAACGACTCTGGGGCGAGGCCTGAAGCCCATAAAAGTCCCTCCTGAACACCTTTTAGCGGTCACTCACTCCCACGCGGCTCATAATGGTGGTCTTCGACGTTATCTCATTCACAGGAGCTCGGATTCATTTTCGTATTTTAAGGCTCAATAGCCCTTGTATAGTTCTAAAATCAGCCACCACGTAGCAGCACCAAAATGAAGGAAATTTAGATAGGGGATAATTTGAGTTCTATTGAACCGATTTTAGATCTGAAAACGGCTATGGACGTAAAAAGAGCGTAGAATTTTCGGAAATTAGTCGAAATGAGTCATAATCAAAAATTGAAAAAGTTGCGATCGTTTTTTTACATTTCCAAGCCATTTTTTGAAAAACTGAGGTAGCTCTGCAATGCACTGCATCGTCCTGAGTCCAAAACAATTTTCAGATTTCAAATCGGTTAATTAGAACCGACCGAAACGCGATTTTACGGTGTAGGAGAGGCAAGGGGTGGAGGTGATGAAGGAGAAGCGGCAAGGGGCTGTTCTCTTCGTCGAAAACGATATGGAAAATGGTACAAACACGGTGCGTAATAGCGTGGAGTTTGGACTACGTCCTAACTAAGAGTACCTAGAAGGCAACAAGGCGATGATTTGGGGAACCAGTGAGTGGGGGAAGCCTCACACATCGTCGGGTCCCACTAGGCCCCTCTAGTATATTTAAATTGGTCCCTATCCGCAGCGTTTCTGACCCTCGAAAACATCGAAGTATGCCAATAAGAGAGCCGTCTACATTGAACCAACCACGATACATTATGTTGCTACAATCTGTATACTAAAATCTTCATTTACTGGTATATAAAAGAAGTACCTACTCATCTTCCTGTATATTTTGAAATTTATACTTTCTTCACCCTATCACCAAAGCTTGAAAAAGATAGGTAGTATTGCAATCGGCTTGAAAACCAAATTTCGAAATGACTTCCGAAAAATTCCTTTATCAACATATAAACCCGTTTCAGAACATTCTAAACAAATTTCTGTGTGTGTGTGTATGTGATTATGTATGGAAGTCGTCACGATTGCGGCCGGTAGGAAGAATACATTTTTATAATGTAGGTAGTTTCTTCATAATATTTTAATTATGGTTTATAAAATAGTTTTATCGTAATATTGAGATATACTCAATATTATACAATAAACCACATTACTAAACAAGTAAACTTGTACAATAATATACAAGTATACTGTACAATATTATATGGTAATAAACAACGCCATTCTTTTGCCCGCTGTTCGAATCAACTTGCAAAGGGAAGTGGTTCCCCAACCTCATTGGGATCATCCAATGTGTTGACGTTTCCAAGGAAACGAATGATGACCTTGGTTTACGTGCTTTGATGCCTACCGGCGCCCGATTGTTGCCCCCTTCTCCCTTGCCGCGATTCCTTCATCACCTCCACCCCTTGCCTCTCCTACACCGTAAAATCGCGTTTCGGTCGGTTCTAATTAACCGATTTGAAATCTGAAAATTGTTTTGGACTCAGGACGATGCAGTGCATTGCAGAGCTACCTCAGTTTTTCAAAAAATGGCTTGGAAATGTAAAAAAACGATCGCAACTTTCTCAATTTTTGATTATGACTCATTCCGACTAATTTCCGAAAATTCTACGTTCTTTTTACGTCCATAGCCGTTTTCAGATCTAAAATCGGTTCAATAGAACTCGAATTATCACCTATCTAAATTTAGGGTCGATGGTGCAGCCATCTATTGAATTTTCTTACAAGTTTTTTTTGGGCTATTGAGCCTTAAACATCAATGACTTTTTATTGGGGTCGGATCTATCACCATGTACCCTTGAAACCATTTAAATCTACTAACATCAACAAAAATAACAAGCAACAATAGGTACATAAACCAGAGGGGGGGGGGGGGTTCCCTAACGACCTCAACATCTCGTTTTTCTTGAGTAAAATTGCTGAAACAACTTTTCTCTTCATCAAATTGGAGGACATTTATCTTAAATCCCAATATTATATATTTTATTATTTCAACATAATAGTAAATTCATTACGATTTTCTATTCTTCAAAAACATGGTTGGGGTTCCTTGGGGATTTGAATATCAAAGCTTCTGGAGTTCAAAAACATCGTCTTTACCGGGAAGCAATAGTTCATATTACTTCAGCCTATTGAACCTTATTAGCAAAGTTTTGAAGAAAAGGATAATAGCTTCCTTTTCTTCAAAAATTCGTTATAACAATAGGTAATTTTTCTCGGTCCAAAATTTTTCAAACTCGATTCGGTTATTCCTGTAAATTTTGATGGACTCTTGGAGGACGAGTCCGTCAAAATTTACAGGAATAACCGATTCGAGTTAGAAATATTTTGGACCAGCAGAATTTACCGCCTCCTGGATCATCTCTTAGGCTCTAGGCGAAGCAGGAACACCCAATATGGGTCATAAGCTGGCTGGTCTGGTTTCGAGCGACTCTTCTCGACCTAAACTGTAAGTACTATGATTGAGAGCATGAGCCTGGCTCGATCTGTAACTTGAGGGAGCCAGACAATAATAATGATAGGACAGGACAGACGCTGGAGAAATGCAACATATTATGTTGCATTTCTCCAGCGTCTGTCCTGACCTCGCGGAGTTCAGGGTGCAATTCCTTCAGAGGGCAGCATTGGAGCAGGACGAGATGGTTGGGCTGTTGGAAAGTGGGGACTGTTTGGGGCTGGCAAATTTTGGGCTGCATGGAAGTGTGATGAGACTTTGGCGGTCTGGAATGTATGCTATATATTCTACTTAATATAATATATTATATTTTTTTATTTAATAATGTGTCATCATTAAGTAATTTAATTATTAAGTACTTTGTGTGGCTCACTCCTTCCCCGACTGACGGGCGAAAGCCCAAAGTTGTACTTATCTGCATGTCCATTCATATTTTATTTTTATTATTATTTTTATTTTATTTTTTATTATTCATATTTAATTTTATTATTATTATTTATGTATTTTCTTCTTTCTTCTTCTATTGTGGTTTAAAATCATAATAATAATTATCTACCATGTCCGGATCATTGATTTAGTTTTCCACGTTTTTCATTATTTCTATTTGAATGGAATCTTCGGCTTTTGTGAACAGCTCGTATGATACTTGATATTATCGAATTGACAACAAATTATCAAAATAATAAATTAACAATTCGTAGGAAAATAATTTTAGAAAGTTGAAGGCGGTACTAGGTACGGGAAGGTCGGACATGGCCTATCATGACTCAGGGAAGCTAGCGGAGAGGGGGCTTGACGCATGCGCAGTTGTCCCAGTCCTCCCTCTTCTACTCTCGCTATCCCCACTCCAGTCACAACCTGCTCACTGCCACTCGCATGGCGTTCGTTCCTATGGACTCCCATCTTCGCCGGCCATGTACCGTTTATAAGGATCGGTTTTACAAAAGGTACCTATTTTTGGTTTACAATAATTGTAAACAATTACAATAATTATTTCAATAGTGAGTAGCAGTTAATAAAAAACATCCGGTACCGATACCTCGTTTTGAGTAAATTGAAATATTGATAATGATTAGGAATTGGTATTTTTTTTATTTATTTATTTTTTTGTATTAGCCCTTAGAAGTAGAAGGTGGTAGTAATACAAGGAGCCTTAATCAAACTATTTATATGTCATTACATAATAAAATAAAACTTCCCGTACAGTTCTTTTCTACCCCAATTACACGAAATTGCATTTTGAAATTTTGTCCACTGACAAAATATGTTAGTGATATTATCATAGACTGCACTATTCAAGTTTACTTGTAACAGTATTACTTGCTGTATTTGATTCAGCAGGTTTCAATTCGTATGTAGCAATAATGAACAGGATTCAATTAGATAAAATCCATTCCTTTCAATTTTTTGTTGACGATTCAAAGTGATATAAAATCCGTCCACTTTATTGGCCTATCAAGTGATAATAATGTGCGCCTGAGAATATATCTAGAGTATTTCCACCCACTTGCTCTAATTCGGTAATTATTTTATTTACTCATATCAGTATTGTAATCAGTATTTACTCCATTTAGGATGCAGATCTGGATGTGGAAGAGAACGAGATGGCAGCGAAACCAGTAGCCACAGTACAAGAAATGGTCTGTTCTTCTGTTTGATGATCTACTGACGAAAAAATTAACTTTCGATGGGAAGTGCCAGTGTGATTCATGTAAGGACTAGAGTCATTGCGGTTAGAAACTATATTGCAATACTCGCGCAGATACTTTTTTGGATTGTACAAATCAACTGTTTCATTTCATTTCCCTCTAACACAATCCGCAGATAGTCTCTCAATGTTCAAAACCCACATTTCTTCAAGTTTCAGGAATCTTGATTACTCATATACATTCTCATACCTCCACCACATGTGTATACTTGATGGAATTCATATTTTGATTAACGTATAAATACAAATTAGGTAGATAATATACTTATCCTTCAAAGGGCAACTCTACAATAACTAGATGAGATCTAGTTATGAATAACATATTATGTTAAAATCAATGTGTATCATTTAGGCATTTTATATAAAGACTAGTTGATAAATAAATGAATCATTTCCTTCGTCCTTCTTTTCACCCATTTTAACGAGGCATTTTTTATATAATGCCTACCTAGGCGTTCTATTTAATGGCTAAGATGATTTGGGCTGTGTATTAAATGAATTGATTGGATTACTTTGTTAATTCTACAATCTTATTTAATTGCTCATTGTACAGGAAGTAAACGTATCCAATAATGAAAGATTGAAAAAATGTAATGAGAAAAGTTACTAGAGCATAAACGAATTTGAAAGGACATGATCTGGTTGGAATGAAAGTCCCAAAAAAATAAATATTTCTCACATTGACTAAGACATTTTAATCGTTACAAGAAATGTCCAGTGAATCTTTGAAATATCTCCCGTTTTGGTAAATTTCTAATTTCGTTCATTGTCTAAAATCCCAGTTTGGTCGGGACCGCGTTGGTGGATTCCTCACTGGAAACAAGGACAAGGTCGATGAAACGGTCAGAGTGTCGAGGGAGAATAAGGACTCAGTGCTATCTGTCCGTGGTCCTTGAAACTAATCTAGACTCCCCTTCACACAACAATCCATAACCAACTTCACTCTCTGATTCATTTAATTTAGCTCTGACATATTAGCTCTGACATATTAGCTCTGTATCTCATAGACACGAGTGGTCAGGGAGATTTTGGACAAATACTGTCCCTTGAAGGGGATTCCTGGCCTTGGTAGTAGCCTAATGGTCTTAAAATATGATTTTCGTTTCAATGAACTCTTTTGATGAACCTAATTTTGTTCGAAAACAACGAGGATTGACCATATTGCACACTCAGCCCGTGGATTTGTATTATTTTCACCAAAACCATTTTCATGTTCTTGTTCATCGTGAGACTTCTGTACAATACTGTCCCTACAGACTCAAAAATAAATAACATATTTCAGATATGAGTTGCTATTCTTTGCTACACACTATTTTTAAAAAAACACTCACGAAAACTATGTTTAATGCGTGAATATTTGTTTAATGTCTCTTCATCATAATCTTTGTACCCCTTAGCCCCTGGCTTCTTCTTGTATTTATAAGGCATCTTACTCCGTCTACAATGACAGAAATTCAATAATTAGTAGTGGGAGGGCTCAAAGAATGTGGAAACCCCGAAAATATTGGTTATTTATCAATAAAAGCTCGAAATACCCCATGGAATGTGGATCTCACGTTCTGGAAGCACATTGACGAACCACTTTGAAGCCAATTTTTACCAGCAAAACTTTAACGTCAAATTTGACCTCATAATCACTCTTATTACAAATTCAACTGTACTCTTCATCAACAAAACCAGAAAACCTCACAATGTGTGGCAGTGTAACCAGAGAGTACTGGAAAATTTAAAAATCCCTTCTCATCAACCAACAAATACTGTTTTCTCTGCTGTAAAACATTTTTCGTGAGGTGGGGAATAGCAATGCCGCTTGAGGCAAAGTCAAACCATTTCACGGTATGTTCTTATTGATAACATGAGCGTACTTTAGCTACAAGTAGCTAAGGACTAAAATTGAGGCGAGCTTTTGTACGGTAGAAACGCCAAAACTGGATGAAATCGATCGTCGAAAATCGAAAAATCATTACGGATATGTCTACATCATTCCAGCAGTCCTTTGAATACTCAGTGGAGAGAAAGGGGAAGGATAAGAAAATCTAGATGTGTTATTTCGTTAGGAAGGTTATCGGTTTTCAGTCTCCCACAAATAACAGCTCGCACAGCTTACTATTAACTGCAGTTCTTCGTTTGTTTATTTTTTTCTGAATGAGTGATACGAAGTAGGATCCTATACCTAATTGTGTGGTCGTAGAACTGGATCGTAGCAGAAAATATCAGAACAAATATCAGCAGATTAAAAGCGGAGAAACTCGAAAACCAAAATTTATTTGGTACACTCTTGATTTTTTTTTTTTTTTTTAAATAAAACAATATTCCAACCATCTGAGATGTTCTGTCCTTTTCCAATCAATAAAACTCTGCAAATTCTTGACACAACGGTTCATTATCTTCTTTGTACAGATCACCCTTCTGTCTAGATCACTAGGTCTAAATGTCTAGATCCTAAATGTTAGATTAATAATTAATTATTAATCATTATTAATAATTATTATTATTATAAATTATCACTAATTATTAACAATTTTATCAAGTACCTAGTGAAAAATATTATAATTTATTATTAGGTATTAATAATTCATATTTATTATTAATAATAATTATTATTAATTATGATTAATTAATACGATATAATTCTGGGGTTTTTAATACTACGTCGGTAATAATTTTTCTATAAAAGAAGTACCTACCAACAAACATTCGAAATTACCTTCATTTCCGTAGCACGAAACGCACCTCAGAACAACAAACTCGACATCACTTAAGCCATATGATGTTCCAAAGAGCTTGTTAGTATGAAAATGGACGTGTATTTCAACAGTTTGAGTCACGATCGTGTTGTGAGGCACAATCTTTGAGCCGTCATTGTGAACGAACGGCTGGTCGTACAAAGCTGCGGATGGTCTTAAAAAATTCTACGGAACAAACTCTATCTAAATATGAAATAAAAAACATACCGTTCCATATGAATTTTTCGAGATATGAAATTTTCAAAATTTCAAAATTCGTTTTGAACCCCTTCCCCTTGACCTAGGGTTATGAAAAGTTTCGAGGATCATTGTGGGGCTGGTCCAAACCCAGAAACCAAATTTCGTAATTTTAGCTCAACGTTAACTGGGCAAAGTGGCGCGGACGGCGGACGGCGTACGGCGTACGGCGTACGGCGTACGGCGTACGGCGGACGGACGGATTTTTTTTTATTCGATTTTCTGAATCTACGTATCTTGAAACGTAAACCAACAAATTTTGAGGGGGGGTTAAAAAATTTTTTTCTTTGGGCGATTCCAATGGTTCATTATCGAAGATAATAAACCAAAAATGACAAGGTCGTCTCATCAAAATCATATAAAAATAAGATTTTGATTAAAGGTTCCATGTTCCATGTAGGTAAATTTGGTTAAATTTTCTATCTCACGAAAGAAATAATTGAATCATGATGATACGTGAATAATATTCATCATAATATTATTATGATATCTCCATAGAGTAGATAATATCATTAAGAGATCATAATTTTTGTTTAAAGTAGGCAAGTATGCTGATAGTATAATGTTTTTATTTTTTATTCCTGAACATTTATATGTTTTGAATTGCGCCCTTTTGAAAAACTGCGCCTCAATTGATCACTAGTGACTATTATACGATTTTTTTCTCGGATTTTTTATATTTCCATTATTGAAAATAATAAACCAAAAGGACGTAGTAGCATCCAACAATTTCATACGATACTGATGTTGTATCGAGTTCTGGCATCAAATATTTTCTGGTTGCGCACTTCATTATAATATTATGTTTAGTGAACGAATTGACGAATTGGACAAAAATCAGAACGGCAAGAAAAAACACGGTAAGTAAGAATTCAATAACTTTTGGCGAAAAATTGTATTATTCATCTACTGATCATAAATGTATTAAATGAATAAATTGTATTATTCACTCACTGATCCAGTCTCCGGGCGCACAACGAATATTATTCGTACGCCCCGCTATAAAGGGCCCGTCAGCTGGCTCTTTACTCCTCTGTATAATAATAAATTTGTACTATTAAATAATAATATTTGTACACGTTACAGTCGAAATCGGAGAAACTGTTGAATAACAACGTCATTCGTAGAAGTAAAAAATGATTTTTTTTTTCTCTTAACCCGAAACGTCCGTCACGCCGCTCGCTCTAAACGTTTTGGCCCGAACTCCAAAGCCACCCATGACGAAGAATAATCAGCTCGAGCGTTCATCCACAACCGTTCGAGGCACGAATAATTCTTTTCCAAGTTCAAGGGAGGCTGACCAAACTAATTTGAGGTGTTAGGCCGCCCGAGAAATAACAACAAAAACGAAGAAAGAAACAACGAGAATCTTTCAATTTCCCTTCGGAAATCTTTTCTATTACTGAGTACAAATGAACACCGCAATACAAGCGTTGGTATTAGTTTGGGTTTTTCTGCAATGAAACTCAAACCCACAGACCGTCGTTCAAACCGTGATCCAAAAGGCAGTAGGTAAGTAGTAGTTTTACAGAGGCCCCATAAATAACCGAAGGTAATAAGCCTGATACAACCATACGACATAAAATCCTTCCGATCAATTAATTACACTTTTCGAAGAAAGAAAAATGGATTATGACGAAATTCAATCGGCTCTCGAGCCTTCCCCAGCACCGATCGGGATAATAGTTATGGATGGCCACCGTAATGACGGCCTTCGAAATTTGTCTGATGGCTATCACCGTACAATTTATTGCTTACTTAGCAGGTACGACACACTATAATACCACACTCGACGTACGCACGCTCTGCCGACGGTTTTCGGCCTATATTTAATATTTATCGGGCCTATGCCCTCGAGGGAAGGAAAATTAGGAATGTGTTAATCCCAGTGAGCTCGGAAGGTATAAATAACCAATTAACATGTGTCGAACCGATTTTTTTTCCTTCCCCCTTGGGCATTTCATATGGTTAGAGCTCGAAAAGTTTGGTGAGGGTTTTTTTGAGCCGGTAATCGGTTTTGGATCAGTTGAACGAGGCTCCATATTACGTGTGATCCAATGACGTGGGAAGTTACACGGTTATATAATACACAAATTATTATAATATTTGTACACTTAATTGATAATGCCATATAAAATAACCTATAATAATCTCAGTGATGTATCTAAGCTTTGAATAGTATGTGCCCTAGTTTCAAAATAATATCGTTAATAAGTTATTACTTGGAGCAATAAAATCTTTCAAATAAAAAAAAAAATATATATATATATATATATATAAAATAACAATGTGGTGATGACCTCACATGAAAAATGGTCAAAATTTAGACGTTCTGGTACCCAAAGTTCTTGAGAAGTGGTTTAGTATGATATTGCTTCACGGTCGAAACAATGACCAAATTTTGCCTTAGGATACTACCGAAAGGTTGAGGTAGCCAGTCGGCACAAGATAAGGGTAGAATTAATAGATCGATCTCAAGTGTGAATGCCAGTCACACCACAGGTGCGGGTCTTACTGGAGATTGGTATTAATATTCTGAGTAACACCCGCACTTAGCTGAGTGAGTACAGGTGTCACTTGAGATTACTATTGAATCAATTGAGCTCAACTGTAAAAGTTTAACTTACCTCTTCGGTATCCTGACGATCAATTTGGTACGAATATAGTTGTCATTTTCGACAATCTCCATTGCAGCAAGTAGATGTGACAATTTACGACATTACTCTGAACTTGAATTATGTTAGTTTGTTAGCGATTACAACGCGTTATCAAACGAACGGCGACTGTCAAAATCGGCAGTGAATTTCGTCTATCATTCGAGTATGAGCGACGCTCAAGTGTTGATCTAAAATGAGGTGTCACTTGTCAGACTGTTTCATTTTCGGAATTTATGGGTAATTTTTTCTCCCTAAAACTCCCCAATACCCCCCCTTGGAGTGGCCCGATTCTGCCCATCTACGAATTTAGCCTTTCGATTGCCAAGACGGATTTTTCGCGCTAATTTGAACTTTATATCTTTAATACTATCGACAGTTACCTGTAACGGATTTTGATATAAAAATATTTTGGAAGTAAGTACAATTTTTACACATGTTTGACCGAGAACAGTAGTTTCCTTGTCTTCGAAAATTCGCTAAAATGAGACAGTCTAGCGAGTGACACCTCATGTACCTATAAGGTTTGTTTTTACGCTGAACACGATGGTGAAGTCAGAATTGCGATCTCTTATTTTGTTCTCAACTGGAGCACTTTGAAGATGAAGAAACGGTGCATCTGCTCTAATCTGATAACGGAATGAGATATCGCAATGCCGACATCACCATCGTGTTTAGCGTGGAAAAATTGATAAACTGAGGTGTAGAATGGATACATTTTACATAAAACTAGCGATTTTTCGAAAATTTGCTCTTATAGCCATGCTACATGACTTTGGATTTTTCTATATGGCTTTCGTTGCCGTTCCTTGAACTTATCAGCAGGTTACGTCTAAAAATAGCGGTGTTTCATCGTTGCTGAAGTCGAACGATCAATTCAACGAGTATTCGGGATATTCGAGTATTCAAATGATCAGATTTGACAAAGTTGAAACGCTCGTGCGGGAGACGGCGGCATCATCATTGTCTATTGTTTTGTGCTGGCGAAGACAATGTGAAGTGCAGCTGGTGCATTCAGGTGCCTACACGACCAGATGCAATAAACAACCGCATACGACGAACCGGAGGTTACAACAGTAGCAACGACTAATCAGACTCTCACAAGAGTGTTTATAGGAAACCGGAGTTGTAAAAGTCCAGAAAGACCACAACCGATGAGGGGAAATGGGCGGTTGGAACAGCTGGAGTTGGCCCCAAGGCCGTAAGACGGGTGGCCATTGAACGGATCTTTTCCCCTGTGAATGTCCCATCAGCTGACTCGACGGCCTTCCTTCTCCTCATCCTCATCCTCACCACTTAACGACCCAACTCGCCTTCCTCGTAGTCATCACCCTCATAAACTGAGCCCTTGAACCCATAAATGTCAAATCACCCGTTACGCTGACCCCGTTTCGAGCCTCTGAATGAACGTAGTCGCCTTATAACGCTGGTTGCAGTCTCTTGTTTTTGTGGTGTTTACTATGGACAACCGTAAAACATCTTGCATTGCCATAATTATGGCAATGCGAATGGCAAACCACCGAACAACAAAACGCTGGATGAGGTAGTGGATCAAGAACAGAGAGGAGTACACTCATCTGGTTCTGTTAAAACTTGCAAATTATCAAGTAACGTAAGTTATTCCTAAAATTACGAAATTTGGTTTAAAGGTACGGACCAACCCCACAATGATCCTCGAAACGTCAAGGGGAACGAATTTTGAAATGTCGAAAAATTCATATCTCAAAACATTCAAATGGAACATTTTTAGAATTTTTAAGACCATCCACAGCTTTGTACGACCAGCCGTTCGTTCACAATGAGGGCTCAAAGTGGAGCACATCAAAAGTCTTCAACATAAGGGTGAATCATGCGGCAGCCTGTCTGGTTAATCTTCATACTGGCCCAGCTGTTTCGAACTATATAATAATAATTATTAAAAGTTATTAATAAAAAGGTAACAATAATTATTAATAATTTACACTAGTTGATGATAATTATTACACTAGTTGATGGTAATAATTAATGGTAATTAATAATAATAATAATCTATCATTTAGTGATCTTGCGTTTAGAGACAGATTATCTGTAAAAAGAATCTAATAAACCGTTGTGTCAAGAATTTGCTGAGTTTATTAAATAAATTTTATTCGATTATTTGAATCTACGTATCTTGAAAAGTAGGTAAGCCAGCAAATTTTGATGGTGGGGGGGGAGAGGATTTTATTTTTTGGGGGGGATCCCAGTGGCTTATTATCAAAGATAATAAACCAAAATGGACTGATTTATTACATACTTAACACTAGTAATTTTGCAACTTAAAAAAAAATCAACTTGTAAAAGAATGTGTACCTATGGTTCAAAATTGGGGGTTCTTTGTAAGAAGATTGTAGGAAACCACCTGCAATCAACATGGAACGTTTCTAACCGCGATTAATCTAGGGATGCTGAACTCCCACCTTTTAACTGATCTGATATGAGTTGGCCTCAATGTCACTTCGCCACTTGTTGTTCAGTCACTTCTTACCGGGAACGAACCTCGAATAGTTTCTGCTGAACTGTCTTAAATTACTGCTGATTTAGGATCACTCATATTCGGAGTGGTTAAATTTCATTGGTCAATTCAGAGGCCAATCCTGTAATGAAGTTGCAACAGGTTTGGCAATGTTTAAAACAAATGTTTTGAACAGCTGTTTTAAACACAAGCAAACTAAAACGAGGTGTTTTAAACATAAAGAAAAAGCCTGTTTTATTTATGAAGCTTCTTATATGTAATTGCTAGGAATTGAAGAGGTATCTCTAAACATTTCTAGCCAGTTAAAGAAAAACGCCTCAACTCTAAATAACTGATTTTTCTCTTAATTCACAACTCGGTATCAAGCCCATAACATAAAATATTTCATTATTTTTGAAACCAAGGTTTCGCCCCCCAAATATTAGTATTTTGCATACTAGGTACCAGTAATACAGAGTATATTGTAGTATAATATACTATAATGTATACTATACTATAATGTATACTATACCTACTATAATGTACAATATATAGGTACTTTATATATTATATAAAGTATATCTGGCAGTTAACTAAATCTAACGCTCGACTTACATCCTTTTCAAGAACTTAGTTCTTAAGGCACTTACACCGTTTTCTAGAAAACAAAAGGCACTTACTTCTTTTTCCATATAGATTTGGTTACCTTTATACGTAGATTTATTTAAAAAAAAAAAACTGTTTGCATGTTTGGTGGAGGTATTTTGATATAAACATATTGTTTTCATAAAATTAATCATATTAATTATATTATAATCCTACAATATTTAAGACACATTTATTTGAATACTGAAAATTTTAGATTATTGCACTTAACTATACCCTTTTCCATGTTTTATACGTAGTACTCAATTTATTTGCTTCAATATCGAATTAGTAATGTCGTTATTGGAATTATATTATGGATACTAATTATAGATATCGAAATACCTATTATTGGAGTATTAGGAATGGGAAATATCGTGTTAAAATCATAACTGGACTATATTGTTCATTAAAATATAAACATGTTCCAATGTCGTTAATACCGCAACATCGCTAAATGCTTGTTCTAGTGGATCGTGAATGTCATTTCGTATGTCGATACCGTCGATGAAACGAGCAGCTCGTAATTCGAAGAAGATCGGAGGCCGCGATAGCCGGTCGTGGACGGTTTATAAATAGCGAAAACGGGAGAGTGAATTCCGAGCGACGGAAAAAGACGGACGTGAGGCAGGCGAGGCGTGCGAGGCAGTCAAAGCTAGCGAGGCAAGCGAGGCAGTCAAAGCTAGCGAGGCAAGCGAGGCAGTCAAAGCAGGCGAGGCGGAAGAGTATTGACAAGCGGAGCGCGCGGGGGTTACGGCGACAGTGAATACAAACGAACCCAAACAAATCGTATAGGCGAAAGCCCATAATGCCGACCGGCAAGTGTTGGAGGGGAAGGTTCTAACGACAGTTGAGGCGGGAAAAGGTCGTCCTCGGTTACGAGGCAGTGCATCGATCTAGCGGACAGGCGGTGAACTATTTCGAATACCTCGTTCGAGAGTGTCCTCCAGCGGTGAAGCCAGAGGTGGCCGAGTGTCGATTTTGACCAACAATCGATTGTTCCGATTCATTCGAGTGGCGTCAACTAATCGATTCACAATAGAACTCTTTAAATACCGTACATTTATATTTTTATATTGTGTATAGAGGTTAGAATAGGACCAAAATACGGAACAATTCGTCACTCCAACGAAACAACAACTCAGTAAATTTAACCACAATGGTCTATTAATTTCTGTATACTGCCATGCTGAGTCAAATTCATCATCAAGGCAAAACGACTTGATGTTTCTAGAAAATGGAGTTTACAGTTGTGAAGTACTTGGAAACGGTAAAAGCAGTCATACATTTTCCCCTCCTCTTTAACCCTTAACTTCGCAAAGTATCCTACAGGAAGATAGACTTGGAAGCGTTCTACAACACTGTTTCTTGATTTTTATACCTAAACTTTGATATTGTTGGCAATATTGACTCTTCAAGAATCTATAGTGCAAAAGAAATTGACGGAATTACAATGTAATTACAACGATAACGACGTGATAAGAGCAGTACTCTGCCGTTAAGATCAGTTTCCTGACTTCGGTTTCAGTATTTCCTCGGGTTTTTTGCTGTATTTCTTCTTGAATCTGTAAAAAGAGTTCAAGATGCTGTGAGAGTAAGAGTACAGCCGTTTAGGTTCTAAAGGTGACAACCTTCCTGGAGACTTCCAAATCCAAATTTTCTGTGGCATCTCGTAGGATACTTAGTATGCCAATACTTAGTATGCCTACGAGAGTCTTCAGGAAGGTGAGGTCCTATGGGTTCCTACTAAGGATGGGAAATCGATACGAAAAATCGAATCCAAAAGATCGATTCACCAAAAGTTACAATAGTATCGAATTTCTATAAAATCGATTTAAAAATCGGTTTCTAAAAAGTTATTATTTTTCTAATGAGATACTTTTTCTTAAAATAATTATCGTAATGATAATAATGATAGCATGTTCAAGGTAGGTACGTTGTAAGGATGGAAAATCGGTATCGATTTTGTTTTTGTCGATTTTGTTTTTAATTTTTTTTTTTTAATTCAAACCGAAACCTCAATCAAATTTCCTAAAAATTTTGGCATAAACTCGATACCTATTTTATAAGATTGATTTTTTTTCGTGGTTTTGAAAAAGGTGTCTTATTTCTAGAAAAAAACTCTGCAAATTCTTGACACAACGGTTCATTATCTTCTTTGTACAGATCACCCTTCTGTATAGATCACTAGGTCTAAATGTCTAGATCCTAAATGTTAGATTAATTATTATTATCAATTATCACTAATTAGGTATTAATGATTTTATCAAGTACCTAGCGAAAATTATTATAATTTATTGTTAGGTATTAATAATTTGTATTTATTATTATTAATAATAATAATTATTATTAATTATGATTAATTAATAGGTACGATATAATTCTGGGGTTTTTAATACTACGTCGGTATTAATTTTTCTATAAAAGAAGTACCTACCAACAAATATTCGAAATTACCTTCATTTCCGTAGCACGAAACGTACCTCAGAACAAAAAACTCGACATCACTTAAGCCATATGATGTTCCAAACAGCTCGTTAGTATGAAAATTGACCTGAATTTCAACCGTTTGATTCACAATCGTGTTGACAGGCTCAACCTTTGAACCGTCATTGTGAGCGAACGGCTGGTCGTACAAAGCTGTGGATGGTCTTAAAAAATTCTACGGAACAAACTCTATCTAAATATGAAATAAAAAACATCCCGTTTGATGGGAATTTTTCGAATTTTGAAATTTTCAAAATTTCAAAATTCGTTTTGAACCCCTTCCCCTTGACCTAGGGTTATGAAACGTTTCGAGGACCATTGTGGGGTTGGTCGAAACCCATAAAAAAAATTTCGTAAGTTTAACTCAACGCTAACTGGGCAAAGTGCAATAAGGCATTTGTTCTGCTATCCACTGTTTCTCAAAACTATTGCAAAATGATTTTACCAAATTCATATTTGGAAGACCATTATGCCACCTATAAAAAGAAAGATATGGAGCTATATTCACAAGAAGCACTTTGAGCGGCAGTAGCTGATGTTTCCGGTGGACTCCCAGTTTCTACTGCTCCAAAATCTACTGAAATGATTAAAATTAAAATTGATTCAAATTGATCAAACAGCTGCGGTCATTCAAATATGACGTTCGTGCAGGCGGGAACGATGCGAAACGTCATTTTGAGCGGGAAACTCGTCACGGGAGGGGGACCCAACGTGGCTCGACCTAGCGGGAAACGGCCGAACCGGCTGACGGACCGAAGAGTATTATGAACGACCGCTAGATGGGAGGGCGAGTGTGGCGATGATGGGGCCGGGAGCGTCGTCATGGAAACGATTCTGGTATACCATCGGAGAAGGCACCACCTTCCCCAGACCGACTGAAGAGATTAATGGCTACCTGAGGCTGTAATAAAATGTCCGCTCAGCTACTACTTAGTGATGTTTATAACGACATTTATTTCGCGTTTCATTTCACCTGTTCGCATTTCATTTAAAATGACTCATTCGTACGCCACATCGTGTAGAGATAGAAATGTACCTATTAGAGAACACAGGAGATTTGGTAGGTAGGTAACTCTTCAGGTACGTCCTACCTAAGTAGGTATAAAGAAAAATATTATTCATTTCCACCTACTCAAGCAAAATTTTCTCCCCCCGAGAAACTTTCATGAAACTAGGGATGACCATCGGTAGGCAACATATCGATATTTCGATATCATCGGAGGTAATGTATCGATGACACTAGGTATAAATTTTATCGTATAGCTCTGTATCGATAATTTTTGCAACCGATAGTATCGATAAAAAATATCGATATTTAATAAAAATATCGGTTGAAAATACATTTAATTAAAAAAACTATGAAAATTTCCTATTTATAAGTCCTATTTAATAGGACTTAAGCCCAACTATAATGTCAATTTTCTGGCAATACGATTTGACTAAGTATAGTTTTCAGACATATTCGAACATAAGTACTTGTTTACGACACAGATAAATTACCTAAATAATATATTATAAATTATGACCCAGACACACTCTTATCAAAATCAACACAAAGGGTACCATTTCTTCTCACCATTTTCCTGTCCAGGCCGACGCCATGATGGACATATTTAGTGAAATTTACTCTTGGAGGTTAGAACGTCAATGGAACTAGTAGAAAGCTCTACACAGATTTGTTGATTCGACTCAAGAATTTTGGACCTAACGGTTACTCAAGTATCAATACCGGATACTCTCGGAAAATATCGATATTTCAATACTATCGACTATCGATGGCCATCCCTATTGAACACCCTCTGAATTGAACTCTATTTTTCACCCAGTTCACCCACCACACTAAAACTCAGATTTTTTCATTCGTATCAAGAATTTGGGAAATGATAGGTAGGTATATCGGAGAAAAAAAATATCCTCACAAACTATCGGTTACTCAAGTATCAATAGCCGATACTATCAGACTATGCACTATCGATATAAAAATATCGATGGAAAATATCGATATTTCGATACTATCGACTATCGATGGCAATCCCTACATGAAACTCATAAAATATCATGTAAAAAAAGAATGGTATAAATAGAATAATTCTATTTATAAATAAAATTTAAGTATTAAATTTTATCTTTAAATAATTTTTATCTTTAGGATTAAATAAATTTTAAAGATTCATTAAATTAATTCGTCATCGATCATTTATACTGAAAAGAACCTACCAACCAATACCTATTCGAAATTACTTCTGTTTGTAGATACAAAGCATCCCAGAACAAGAAATTAAATATCACCAAAATGGAGTTATTTGAACCAGCTTTTCCTGAGTTAGGAGTTAGACAACTTGCACCGTTTGATTCACTCTCATGTTGACGAGAGCTTCTGAGATACGCCTGAGATTCCTCACTGCGAGCTCGTCGTACAGCGCGCCGGGTGGTCTTAATCGAAATCAATCAAAATCTTAATGAAACAAAATCGATTCAAATTTGCATGAAAAACTCTCTTTTCAAATATTTTGAGATAATTATGACGTTTTAAAAATTGCAACCTCTTTTTTCATCTCTTCTTATTGGTTTTGGGTTATGGAAATTCACAGGATTTGATGTATCTTAATATGTAGACCGTCCAAATTGAAAATAATAAACCAAATCCCCCTTTTAGGCTCCAAGACATTGATTTGCATATGTAAATATACCAGTCGTTCGAATCCTTCAATATTCAAACTTTTACAGGTATTTTACACGCTGCATCACCGAATTACCAAAAATACCTTCCCTTTGTGCTATTTCAGCTTATTTCATGAATTAGATTCAACAGGTATGTGACCAACTGCTATTGAATACATTGGACGTACCTATAAGGATGAGATATCGAAAGAAAATATCGATATTAACATCGATATTAATATCGAAATTGAAAGGAAGGGGAAGGTTATCACTATGAAGGTTGTACGTTAGTTGTTATTTGTTGTAAGTTATTTATTGTTAGGTATTTTGCAACTAGCATTGTGTACCTACTTAATAGGTAGGTACGTACCTATAAACAATTTTATATACAGACTTGAATTTTTGTTGGTATTTGAAGTAGATATTTTTATTGGTGGTTGGAACTTCATACACCGGAATTTGTATCTGTATGTTAAGTCTTTTTTTGTTTTTATTAAAATACATCAATAATAATTTTATTAATAAATTATCATGTATCTTCGGAGTTTGTCTTAAACCCCTTGTCCTGGTTTAGGTTCTCTAAACTCCTATTTAGTTTGTTCTGAATTTACCTAGGCTTTTTTTAACAATCAATTTTCAACCCTGATTGGAAAATCTTGTTTATGTTGAATCGATGATGTCAGAACACATTATCGATATCCCGGTAATATCAAAATTTGAATACCAACATTAAAAGGTCGAATATCAGACCCAAAATATCGATACCTATGCGATATTATCGATGCCAATTCGTGACCCTGAATATTATCATTGTCACTAACAACAACACTGTTTAGGTACCAGCAATTCATTTAGGTAGGTAGGATGTTACACTGTTAGGTACTAACAATGTATGAGGTAGTGAATTAGTATTTGGCTCCCTATAAGTATTTCGCTCCCTTGAAAATGGAATCGTTGGTTTTGATTCTTGGTTGAAGAGAATATCCATTTCCAGTGTTTCTGATCATCGTAGATATCCACATCAGGCCATTAAGGGTTTGCAGATTAAATGTTTGTCTAATTAAATGATTTATTAATGCACTCAACACTCATGTGCTGTCATATGTCATAAGGAACGCAGATATTTATACATTAGTATTTTGATGAGCACTAGCAAACGACATGATACATTATTGTTATTTTTTTCAATTTTCTCCATTCTCACATCCTTATACCACGTCCTGCTGATTCTTCACATGATTTACGGCGAAAATCAGTGTTCCAAAACGTCATGGTTGAAAAAACGACGAAAACGCGACTAAACTTGGCTATTTCGCACACCTACTACCTTCACCTATAATATAACAATGTCATATAGGGCTTGGAGGGTTATGACTAATATAATAATCTGTATATCTCAGGGTGAAATGATGCATCCGATGAAATAATCCCTCAGACGTTCGCAAGGGCGTTTATGAAAAAAAAGAGATCGGCAAGGCCGACGAGTATTGAAAACTCGCTCTCAAATACATCCTGGTGCCTGTGCGTGAATGTGGAGTTACGTCAGTTCTTTTGTTATAAATAGTTGAGATTCTATTCGATATCCTTGGAATACCAACTTGATGTCACATTATTGATTAAATTCCTCATTTTATTGGTTCAGGGAGGAGAGTACAATTAATTCGAAGTAAATTACCTTACGTAAACTAGTTACGTGTGTACTACCATGTGAGATGCTGTTCGGTACATATGGAGCAAAATTAGCGTTCGTGTTACTTGCGAATTGTGTGAATTTGATTCCAACATAATGGCGTCACTCAACCAATACAATAATTATTATGACTTTCAACTGCATAGAATATGTTACATTATACTATTAATATCTTTCTGCCTGCTGGTATATGATTAATTGGAAGAATCGCAATGTTTTTAACATTTCGTATGAAATAGACACCTGCAACCATGGTTGGACGCAAAAGGTAGTTAAGACGGTTCTGGTCAAGACGGTTATGGTATTTGAAAATTCAAAATTTTCCTCATGAATGTAGGGTGTATTTGTAGGGTTATAAACACAGCATCAATGCGGGGATTACGAGAAAGTCTGACGAATCTGACTTGTCTGTCCCATTGTCACAGCTCGTACATAGTCGTCTCCAGTGAAATAAGAGCCAATTCCAACAAAAGTAAGAGCTATGACTTTGGCAAAGTACCCAAATAACGAATGAGAGAAATTATTCCACTATTCCAAACTTGGCTATGGGAAAAATTGCCCACATTAGCAAAGCACAAAACTTAGGAATAAGAGAAATCCACTACCTATTCTAAACTTGGCTGAGGGAAAGATTGCCTACATTAGCGAAGTACAAAACTTACGAATGAGAGAAATCCACTATTCTAAAGACGTGGGAGATTGGTGACTCTGGAAATTCTTTATTTCGATTTGGGCCCAAGTGAACAATTCACAAGTACTTATTATTGTTTTTAGGTAGTTTTTAATTTGTTGAAAAAAAAACTGCTAAATATTCGATTTTTAATACTGAGTTATTGTCATTTTGAGATTCTAGTGGTTGATGTGACGCTTTGACCTCTAGATTATCCTATGCGACCATAATGTGACGATTAAATCGTGTTTGTTACATTGTACAGTAAATACGCCGTATTTTGATCAACGTTGAAGTAGGAGCTTCCACGTACGTATCGTCGTGTCGGCCATGATGTGGAATCGTTGCTTGTTGTGGACAAGGAAAAGACAACCGGAGATTTACGAGTATTTCTGAGGTCGAACCTCAAGGTAACAATACACCGTGGAGCATCTCAATCCCCTCGCTCAAGGCTCATTCCCTTGTCTACAGCCCCACGTCCTTTTCGATCACACCAACCGCTATCATATCGGTCGACTGTGCAACTGGTCTCTGCAGTTGAGTTGAAAACTTGTTGTTTGCAGAAATCACATGTCGAGAGGGCTCCAGTTTTCTATCTGTTCCAATAGTCTCGTTCCTTTCGACTTGAGGGCGAGGGCGTGACGAACAAAGGCGCAGATGGTCGTGATATGGTGACCTCAAAGCGAATGGCACTGCACGACACCGAGTGGGTAATGTGACCTCCAAACAAGAGAGTTCTAGATCGGAATATAAACGTAATCCAACAGTCGATAGTCACAATGAACTCCCTCACGGACCACCCAAAACCTACCAGGAACTCAAATGTAAATGATGAAGTCGAAATGAATCTGTCACAATCCCTACCACAAGTGAGATATCTGCAGCCCAGAGCCAGAGAGTCGTAAATCTCAAAAATCTCAATTCGAATTCATCGTGCCTATAGATGTTGATTCAGGTTCATATTATTCGTACGCCCATCTATTTTGCATATCACAGTCACAACTGCTTTCATAGTCGAGAAAAACGTACAACGCCTTTTGTCTCAAAGCTGGAAGTCCACTTTAACAGTGATTTTCTCATGTTTGTAACTTTGAATCGATTGGACACATAGAACGGACTAGTTAAATGAAACTGTCATGCAGGTGTGCAATTTGCAACGTAGGCGCAAACTGTGATTTTCACAGGTGAAAAAAACTCTCAGCAACTCCAGATATATCACAGTCCGTAGTGACGTGTATATTTTATTCAATCCGTATTGGGCTACTCCACATTATACTAGAAGAAAACATTGTAGACTTTCAACAGATGCAATCCATTTGACAATCACAGTGAGTTTTTCAAAAATGTAGACCTAACAGTGCTGATGCTTGATCAAAATAAACTTCATCAAACGACTACTTGGTCATTCCACACCTACAATTATAAGCGACAATCAAGTTTGCAGACATCGATCATGAACATTAATAGATCAGATGATGATCCACTGATAACACATTTATGTAGAAGATTTTTGATGGCCTTTAAAGATGAGAGTGCACGTTCGTCTTTTCATTATTGATGAAAATTACAAAAAGGGACTTACTGAGACACGTATACTGCGCTCAGGTCCAATCGCTGCTATTATATGGACTTGTCTGTACGGCCATCAGTCATTGTTCAGCAATATAGGTCGAAAGGTATTGACTGCATTTTTATCTCTTTTCATTCCAGAATGACCTTTTTCATTACTGATGATGAAATCCGAAGGGAAATTAGATGACTGAATGCGATCGAGAGTGAAGATGAAGCCCTCAATGATGACCGTGTTAGACAAGCACTGGAAACCCAAGAAGAAGTGAGCGAAGGTGAGGATGGTGTGTTACAAAATGATGATGACGTGGAAGACGAGTTTGAAATTTTGTCTGAAGAGGTTGATGATGTTGATGTTATGCCAGGAGATTCATCGAGTACCGACTGCGAAAGTGGAAGAAATTACGTTTGGAGTAATGACGGAGTGACTGTCCCTTGATCAACAAACGAGCCAGAGTCCCATCCAGAAACTTGGTCATTCATTTACCGCTGTAAAAATGAAGAATTACAATCAAAAAGACGTTTAATTATTGTTTATTCAATTATTGTTTAATAACAATTCAAATCCTGGAGTGTAACGTTGAGGAGTATTTGCCTCTGTAGATCATTTTCACGCTCTAGGTCTTTTTCATTCTTCTTCAAAGAAAAAAAATTGGAAACCGTCTTTAGAACTTCCTGCTCTTCTGCAAAAAAGTTGCAGCGAGATTAATGAGGAATTGCACAGAGAAACGACGTGGCTATTAACTAAATTGATATAATAACAATAATTCTTATTCTCACGTAAAATGCTTGTATTAGTGCGAGAGTGTGTGACGAGAATTAAGTTAACATATTAACTGAGGAATAATAATGAATATACAAAAAAATATATGGTCTAAAAGTGCATCCTTGACTTTGAAGGGAAGCTAATATAATGGTAGCATCTTCATGAGAAGCTTGAATAGAGATGATGGGTGTAATTTATGCTCTTTCAACAGGTAATTGCTCTTATCATCGGTTGGTAATGAAATAATTACACTCTTTACAAAGAAAAAAAGTATTTTAAACAACAATTATTGTTGGACGAGCGGCCACAACCTACCGTACCGAGTTGTTCGTTGGCTCCATGATTGACAATAATTGCCTTTACGGTAATCGTCGGACCTCGCCCCGTTCCGTTCCCGCGGATGAGTGGAAGGGGTAGATTGAGGCGAATAAAATGGTCTGAAATAATTATGACGATGATTGAGGTCGTTGATAAATGTTTGAGGAAAAATGGAAACGGTTGAGACAGACGAGGCGGGTGTGACGAAGTGAATGACATCGTAGTCACATCGGTGTACACTTATCTATTCAACTGACTGATTCTCATGAGGTGGTTATATCAATAATTTATAGCTTCTAAAGTGGTGGTTAAGAATGAAACGGGTTATTTGAAAATACCATACAAATCCGGCTTAGGGCATTTTTAATCCAACCCTAATGTCAATATTCTGGCGAATGTTTGAAGAAGATAAATATTAAACTGCAGTCTTTGCGTATGACAAGTACCCATAAATAGCGATTTTTCCAGGTGACTACGCAAACTGAAATAAATAAAAATGACTTTTGAGGCTTGAAGATCTTAAGGCCTACTCATTGGAATGCATTTCGAATTTCTTAAACAATTATTACGCAGTATTTCTGAGTTCTAATTCGGACTGACCTGAAGTCGAATTGAAAATATTCCTAATCAGTTTCAGAAATTTTTCAAATTCTATTTGAGTAAAATATTCTCAAACGCTCGTTCGGAATAAAACCTCCAGTAGTCGCATGTCATCTGTGATGTTCCACAGAAACTTGCGAACCCCTCTCTCCTTCTGTCTTCCTAACGGAGTGGCAGCGACATGCCAGTGTAGTTTGGGTTTCCTTCTGGACATAATATCCCTGAGATCCCACTCGACTACTATTATAAGGGCCGGGTTTCCAATGCTCGACTAAAGGCTGACTAAGTTAAATCTCTGACTAGCACCCTCTTACCCGTTTATTAATTCAATATACCTAACTGCTCAGTTATCCCTAATCGCATCTAAATAAAACCATACTACCGGAAAGACGCCAAAACATTTAATGTTTTAGATTCCATACTCGAAAACCCGTGACATTTCGATGGATGTGTTTCTCAATTGAATTGTTCTTGTTATCGCTAAAAATTCAGCATTTCTCAATATTGAAGTGATATTCAGTTATGAGAAATGACACTCACGCCATGCTTAGTAACTAAGCTGTTGTGAGGAGTTAGCGGTGCAAAAATGCTAAAATGCAGTGTCAGAAAGAAATTTCTGAAATATCAAACGCTGGCTTGATTGTACGAAAACTTGAAATTTAAGAAATATAATTTGTTTATATTATAAACAGCAGACAGGGCACTTTAACGTATAATAAGCAATACCGCAATGTCCAATTGAGGAGCTTGGTATCAAAGAGGACAACTCCATTTTTTCCAGTATTGAGTTAAGAATAGATTGTTATAGGATTTTTGGTGCTGAATTAAAATCTGAAGTCCTTTAGTTTCAAAAACGTCGGAAAAATTGGCATCAAAGTTGGGCTCCAGTTTCAGAAACGCACAGCTCCAATGTGATTTTGTAGCAAACCTGGACAGCCAAATGGCAGCCAATCAGAGCACAGCATTGAGTCCGCCGCTATGCATCACGGGAGAGGACAGCTGATCATGACAATGTGGTTTCGGATTACACATTTCAAGTGTATTTTTTTCAAAAAAAGAATGTTAAAGAGCTTTGCGGAGACTAGGCTTGGGTTCAAAAACGGACAGCTTCGATGGTTGGTTGCAATACCGGCCAACTCCACCTTTTAAACTAATTTACGGCGTGAATAATATTATATATTCACATTTTCATCATTGCGAGTGATTTCTGGATTCCCAAAGTACATTGAGAAAAAATGTCAAGGCTATGGGTGCTGACAACACTGACTTACAGTTTTTTGGCTCTGCTGTAAAAAAGTGAAAAAGGGAGATGTCCTTCTTTGTTACCAAGCTCATTTGAGCCAAGGTGTGAGAATATATCCTCATCATAATATGAGTTTGGATCATATAATATATAATATAACATATATTATAATATAGGATCATATATTGTATGAGTTTGGACCAAAGGACTTTAAGACGAAGACCAAAAGGCATTCGAGGGAATAAATACGCTGATCTGGCAGCAAAAAACGAAGCCAGTTCCGACAGGGTGCTCTACTCGGATATATATTCCCAGCTCATCAGCCCAAAACCAGAATTACACCACCTTTTGTAGGGCGAACTCCCCCATTGACTGGACTATCAAGACCACGAAGAAAACCAGCAAGGACTTGTTTCACCATACTGATATTCCGCGCTCAGTACCAGAGCATTCCCAAAGCAACAGAATCCTGATCTGCAATGGAGTCGACGCTACCAGCTTCACATGTGGCAAAAACTGAGAGGCTTTTTGCGGAATTTCTGCACAATCCTGTAGAAGTATTTCCAGTGATATACGAATTATTCCGAATTGTGAAGCTAATACCTTTACTTTAATACTGATTTTCTTTAAAAAATTTCATCATAAGTACAAGAGCGACGTAGGAGCTGAAAATGCCCAAAATACTCCGACATCCGTCGTGTCTTCTGCACTCAGCAATAAACGCTTGTCTAGCCGTTTACAGAGGTTTGTGGATACTCGGGGTCGCCCCCGCGAATGAGATATTAAAGAGAAGCACTTGCCAGGTTGTAATCTCCTCGTCAGATCGAGGGTTCGGTGCCGGCCTACAAACGGCCGGTTAGCTCCGATCATGAGCTCCGATATTCATCTACGAGTCTCCGCAAGCTATTATAATCTCATTGGATGCCAACAGCGAGAGACAAAATGAAAAAAAAAAAAGAGAAAAAAGAAGAATTATGGGGTTTTGAAATTGATGTATCGCATGGACACGGATACTTAATCTACACGGGCCATAAAAAAGGAAAATAATAATAAAAATAAACCGAAAAACCTTCTCAAACTTTGGATCAACCTTCATATTATTCAAGGTCAAATTTGAACAAAATCAACTATCAGACGCAGTATTTAAACCAAGTACACACTCCATCAGCCAAAAGACTGACAAACGAACACCATAATATGGTGTTTGTTTGTCAGTCTTTTGGCTGATGGATAGTGACATACATTGTCAGCATCATATTATGATGCTGACAATGTATGTCATACCTACACCACTCAAAAACATTTAAAACACCTATAGTGATGCTATACAGTTTTTTGAAATGTTGCCGCAACCCACTTTCGAGCAATACTTGCCCTAAAAAATTGCTAGTGTAAAAGGCCCTTCAGTCAATGGATATGGGCGCAAAATAGAAGTTAAAACATTCGGTATAATTTTTGTTGAGACATTTTTGAGCATTTTACTACGAATCAGATGAACACATCTGCTCAGTACTACAATTATTTAGTGCAGTTGAGGGATCAACACGATGACTCATGTACAGATCATGATAATCCGTTGTAGAAAAATTTGCAGCGTTTTTGATGAGGTCGACTAACTTAATCCTCGATGAGGTCGTTTATCTAAGTTTTCCCCAAAAACCTAATTATAAGGGTATAAGTGAGTGCTATCCTGACTTGCGGGTCAGGGTTTTATCTCTACCCAAAGATATCGGCAGGGAAGAAACTCAATATTCTCTTTTAGCTCCCGACTCCCAAGGTTAACTCGGAAATAAATAAAAACTTTTAATAAAGTAAAGGGGAAAACTTGACTTGAAGTTAGATTGGCTCTGAAGTTCCGATAGGGAAGCCATTCAGCAATCACATCGGGAGCTCAGAGATCGGTATCAAGGGGATATTTCTCTTGGGGATGCAGCCATCACGACTCAACTGATTGGCTTCGCGGCACCAGTTGTAAACCTCTAAGGCATAACCAGACCTCATAACCCGCCCTCTCAATAATGGCTTTATTGTCGACCGTAAATCCAACTAGCGCGCGCCAAGGGCCGAGTTTGGGACGGTCATTGTCATTATACAAACCGGTAGTTAGTGAGATGATCACCCGATTGTCTGCAAGTCCCGAGTCGGGGGTTTCACGTTTCAATACCTGATCCTCGTACGGTGGAAACGAGACTGAAACTGGTATTGAAATCAACACCTTGCGAACTAACTATTCATACGTCACATGTTCATTCTAATGCAATGGTGGAATCCATACAATAAACTTCACCCTAACTATTCGGACATATGCAACCAAATCACTACTTTTACTACCAGTACATCAAGTATTGACAGAATCTCATCAAACCGACTGATTCTGACGATGCATACACCTGAATAGAAATCTAATTGGCAGCTGCTGGACTTCTCAAAGGGTGCTAACTCTGACTTTTCATTGGTGGCACTGACACTATAACAGCTGTTCATAACCATTTGAAACTCCATCCATGACTATTCGAAATATTGACAGCTTATGAATCGAAACAATAAATTTAGCGTCCAACCCCATACATGAAACCGGAATCGGATGAGTCGACACGGATATATGCACATGTCAAGGTTTCCAGTACCAGTCTTCATTCAAATAAATTCCATAATAAATTTGCCAGTACTAGGTATATACCGAAACCAAACTCATTCATTAAGTGCACCTATTCAGAATTTCATGAGAAACGGAGTTACAAAAATTTTGTCCATTTCCACTAAAAACGCACTAAACCGTTTTGAGGGTTATGGTGATCAAACCATCTTCGTTCACAGTGCATTAGTGAAAGGAGGTCGAATCTGATAGGCTAACGGAGTAGAGGAGTCAAAGTAAAGGGGATCCAGAGAAAATACGTTACTAGGAAAAAACCAATATGTTATATTTGAACGAAATAATGGGGAAATAATATGAGGAATTACGCCATAACAACATTTATCTGAAGCTGAAATTCGTTTATGGAACCATTTGAATCAAATGATGTAAATCTAACATTTCCAGGATCAACGACTAAAACTAACCAAAATTGGTTGAATCGTTACTTGTAACTGGCGCAGTCGGAAATACCAGTTCAAGTTTGAATTACTCGTAATTCATTCAACAAACTTCGAGTTCATATTAATTCTTCTAAATCTATTCACGCAAGACACCGATACACCTGCACGAAATCTCCTGTGCGACACGATGAGTCACAAAGACCTGTGGGCTCCGTAATGAAAGGTGACGAGATCCATTCTAACCAAAACAAACCTTATCAATTTGTATCCTCTAACGAAAATATACGCTTATTCACGATCCAAGGAAACGAAGAGCCGTAACTCTCCCGAAGTTTAATTAGGCGTATGTAAATTAACGCTTCTAACCAAAACAAGGAGCTCAATGCTAACGAACATAATCGCCTTAATTAAAAAGTTAAATTTTGGTTGTTTCGCCCTCTTCAGCCCGTGGGAATAAATCCACAATTTTTTACGGTTTTATCGGATAGATAGTGAAAGAGTTACGATGACTACATTTTAAAAACAACGGGCGTAACTTGGGTTTATGTAAGACAGGCGACGGGTGAAAGTGAGATAATCTACGTAAGGCTTAATCGAGTGTAAAGTATTTTTCCTTAAGAATGTTGTTGTGGCCGAAACAGTATCAGATACTGTTACAACCACAACAACATCAATAGATTCTATTGATTGTTTACTGTTACAAAGTGGAAGTGACTAAAGTAGTACCGTCATTACAAATCGTGTTTCATTATCACTACGAGTACAAATTACTCTACAAAAGTAATGTTTTACTTACCTTAGAAAAATGTGCAATTTGACGAATACACCAAATTAATTCGTCAAATATGCTCTCTAAAATGAGTTACCTTATTGTGTTCAAGTACCTGTTTGTCCTAATGCGGTGTTGAATGCACAGAAGTTCAGAGTGGGTAATATCGATTAAAGCACTAATAACCTCATTTTACGATTCCAGAGCAGTAGTTTAATATCCTTCTTTGAACCCCTTAGAAATTAGAATTTAACTGATTCTGTCAGAAATTATTATATAATCCAATATCTTCAATTGTCACGACGCTTTTAAACGAGATTCGGAAGATCTCTATTGCATGATATTATTATGTCAATGAATCATATCTATGCTCGTTGCCACACAAATAATTCACATCTCTCCATGCTCTCTCATTGAAATAAAAATCCAGTAGTCTTTCACTCCCATTCTAAAGAACGATGATATCGACATATCCGCACCAATAAAAGCAATTATCTGTTTTTTCCAGAAAAACCCTGTCTGAAAGTATTGGAGGACCAATTGTGATATGTCCCCATGAAATTTCTCACCAAAAGATTATTAATTTTAGATCCAACCGACATCAAATAACACTATCAAGGCATTTGCTATCACAACCATCTCATTCCCTATTTCTACCTATTTTTTCGCATTCGGTGCACCTAAATCTGTCTGATACAAAATAATAAAAGCAAGGAAATCCGTAAAATACATTCAAGTTTCTACCTAGTCTTACATTCTTCAGACAGTCATGTCTTCTTTATATAATGTTCTACCTACTCTTACGTTCTTTTGGAAAACCCTTTTCAATACCCCTTTATGTCAGCAAAACTTGGGGATTCGGTCAGACTGATGGCCTGGAATGGGTCCAAGTGAGAGCCTTCAAATCATTGCTGGGGCTGGGAAAGTCGACACCAGATAGCTTAGTGCGGATAGAGCTTGGTCTCACGAGCATGGAGCTCGAACTGGCCAAAAGCATGGTGGTCCAGGCTGATGAAGATGGGCGAACAGAGGTCCCCCAGGAGCTGCTGCCATCGGCTGATATAATTGGGTAGGTACTACAAATGGAGCCATTGTTTTTCAGACCTAACTGCAGATCCTGCATGGTGCCCTACGCTGGGAGCTTGACATACCTGAAGAACAAGTTTGTGAAGAACATTGAGAAGGCCCTCAGAGGGAAGGATTGGGAACCGGCTGGTCGCTCAAAACATAACCGCCTGCCAAGAAACTCAGACTTCTGCCATGGTAAATGCGCTGAGTACCTGAACAAAGATCTCCTACTCTTCTTCATCTATCTGATACAAAATAATACAAACAACGGAAACCATATACAACACATTCAAGTTTCTACCTACTTTTACGTTCTTCAGACAGTCAAGTTTGCTGTAAATAATGTGCTAACTTCTCTTAGGTATATAATGCACTAGGTACCTACTCTTACGTTCTTTTGACACACAAATCTACTTAAAATAATGTACTACCCACTCTTACGTTCTATTGACACTAAAGTCGGCTTTAAATTGTGTACCACCTACTGTAAAACATTTAAAAAAAAGGAAAAACGGAATGAGGCGGTTTTGCTGGGAAACGCCTCAATTCATCGTAAATACTCGTGTTAATTTATCGGCATCGTGTTAACCCACACCTCGAGAGAGTTTTGTTATTTCATCAATTTCTTTCCAGCGTATTTGAAACCTAACGACTTAATTCCACGTTCTAACGCGTCAAGATCGCACCTAATTTCCCTTTCAACGTCGGCTAAACCACTCCTTAGCACCTCCTGATCACAAGAAAAAGTCTCGCAACGACTCCGCAAAAACAACCAGGGTTTTCACCCGCCGATTCATTACGTTCTTAAATTATGTTAATAACCCGCTATACTCCACATGTGTTCTTTTTGAGCTCTCCGCTGCACCTCATCCGCTCACTTACCTTGAAACGTGTTTTCGGTCCGTTGCATCACGAATTTGCATCTTTCGACGCTCTGTGCAAAATTAAAAATTCACATCCTACGTTCCAAAATAAGTTCAAAGCACAGTCAAAGCTCTACTAAAATGACTTGAAGGAAAAACAAACATGCATTATGCAGGTATCTCATTTGTACGGTTCAAAAATTGCACATAAATTTGTCAAAAAAAAAAAACTGAAAGCGGAAAAATTTTTAATAAGCAACAAAACCAATTTTTTGCTTTATGCCCTAAATAATCATATTAAAACTTCAATTTGACTCATTGAGTTTTTTCGGGCTTTTCAAGAGTGGAATTTGAGAAGCTTTTGAAATTTCGTCGGTAAGACGCCTGGGAAGTTGCCTATTCATGAAATTATGATGTGACACACAAAATGGTACTTCCTGCAGTGGGATGAATTATGTAATCACTTTAATTTATAATATTTCGATCAATTGAAATTTTTTATTGTTTTTTTTTCGAAATTAAAAATGTAGTTTATATCAGAATTTTGAGAAAAAGGGCATAAACAAATAAACTGTACAAGCAGTTAAAAAAAGAATAACAATTTTATTGTTTAAACTTTAACAAAAACTTGTGGTTTACCTTGATTGCCTGGGGAGCAGAAGGTTGTTATGACATTCCATTTTCCAGTTTTAACGTAGCTCTCCATTTATATTCCAAGGCATGGACCACGCACACATACACATATACACATGTGAAGAACACACAACACAAAAACGAACACATATTTTCTTTTTCACACTGTACACGAAACGGCAACTTAAAAAATCCTTCTTTTATACAATATTTCATAGTGATAATAGAATCAATGCCAATGGTAGCTATGACGTCTATCCCCATATAATTTTGGCATTTTGATTTATTTTTTAAATAAATTAAATAAATTCGAGGGGAGGTTTTATTTTTATAACGAAAAAGAGTCTTTTTTGGAGGGAGGTACGGAGGGGTGAATCTAATGATCTTGTTGTTGTTGCGCGGCTAGTGCCGCGACCGCTGCGGCCTTTTGCGCCTGTGCTTGTTTCTCTTGTTCGTTGAGCTCTTTGATCGCTTGTATTTCTTTCTTCAGTTTCATTCGCCGATTTTGGAACCAGATTTTGATTTGCCGCTCGGTGAGGCAGAGGGCGTGAGCCATTTCTATCCGCCGCCGCCGCGTCAGGTAGTGGTTGGTGTGGAACTCCTTCTCCAATTCGAGGGTCTGGTACCTCGTGTAGGTTTGCCTCCCCCGTCTCCGAAGGCCATTTGCACCTGCAACAGTTTTGAACGAATTTATGATCCCTCGGTATTCACATTTCGCACAGGGGTATTTATATCAACAATATACCAACAATACATTGAATGGCTGTATGGTTATGTAGGACAATCTATCTAGAGTTATGTAAATGCCTTGAAATGTCAAACATAGGTCGAGATGGATGACAATTCAATATTCACTCGGTGTCTTGTGAAATTGTTTAAACAATACCTATTTGTTAAAAAAATTTGGATGATGAGCTTGAGTTTCATCTATCAATAAATTATAGATCACTAAATTTTAGTGATCTAGACAGAAGGGTGATTTACTCAAAGAAGATATTGCAGAGTTTTTACAGTGATATTTTCCACAAGCTCCTAATGCATTTTGAATATGAAACGTAGTTCCTGTGTCGGAACTACGTTTCATTATTTAGATAGCTTAGATAATTAATTTAGATAGCTTCTGAACTTCTAGAATTCAACATATTGGTTAGCGGAAAGCAATAAGTCGTATTAGCTTTTTGCTATTCAAGTGCCAGAGTTGTAAGAAATTTGTGTGCAAAGAACAAAGGAGGGAGATCTACCTACCATTCTATGCCAAGATTGTGATTGTAATTGAAAGACAATTTTCCTCGATAGTTTTTTTTTTGTGATTCAAGAGCAGATTTTCAATGAATTCAGTTTCAAAACATCTAAAAATTTATTGAACTTGCTTTCCTTTATTCAATGCCCTCATTTATAGCATTTATAAACAAAAACTATCTTAAGCTCCGTCTACTTTGGCCTCAAGTGACTCATCAGGGTTGGCCTCATCCCAATAATTTCATATAAAAAAAAAAGATGCATCTTAAGGCATAATCTAAATTAAGGCATAAAGAATTGTGGTCGCCCGAGCCCCCACTCGGTACTTAGTGTAATTTTTTTCACCCGGTATTCGGAGGGTTGATGCGACGTGTGAGACGAATATACACTCGATGACAGTTTGTCAGTGCATTGAAACCCAATTCACTGGACTTTTGCAGACGTTTCGAAACTTTCAAATCGTTCATTGGACCCCTTGCAGCCACCCTTAGCCTGGTTCGAGCCCGCATGTCAATTTCTGAATTTTTAGGACAATTTCAATGGAAATAAGATTTGGTTTTCTTGGTGGATTCCATTGGTTTATTATTGACAATGGTGAACTAAAACGGGGAAAAGTCTCAATTCTTATTGCTCAGGCCGCGTCGTTTGGATTGGGAGCACCTGCAGAAATTTGTTATTGAAATAACAAAGCAGTATGAGTAAATTTTGAATTTAAATTAACGAGCGGAAGATCGTTAGCGATTTGGGGGAGGACTGTGGAAAGTCTTATTTTCTACGAGTACTTTCTTCCGAAAGAACGAAACGAGTGGTGCCTCGCGCCGCCTTTAGAAAACAATGGTCAATTACCCTGTCGACCTGTAACGGAGTAACTCAACAGACGTTTTTGATGGGGAACAATATAGCGAAGATGAGGTTGTTAAAAGTATAATTAGAACAAAAGGGTGGTCGGGGGGGAGGGGGGGAATGCTCCGTCATGAGAGGAATAGGCTGCTGGAGTAAAATGTCTGGGGGCATTAGCAGATATGATCAAGAGAAGGGGTCGGGGGTTTGAGGGGGTTTCGAGTTTTTGTTGGCTTCGCCGGGAAGCGGTTGGATTTGGACGGCGGCCAAGTTGGCTCGGTGGCGCAGTGGGAACAACAGGATTAGCCTTTCAGAGTTCTGGGTGCAGGAAGAAGTGACAGTGGTAGAGGCGGGCGAAGCTGGGAAATGGCGAGAAGAGGGGAAAAAAGCACTGTCGTTCGACATACTCACTATGTAATGTATTTTGGAGGACGAGGAGGACAAAAAACTCATGGATCGTGTTCAAACATTTTTTGAAAAATTAGAACCAACACTCGTACGCTTGCATACAAGTCTGCAACACATTGCGACATTTTATGTCTTTAGCAACACTAATTGTGCTTTGTAAGCGAAAATCATCAGGATGTCAACTGTAACGCTTTTTAGCAAATAATTTTATAACGCAACGCTTTGTGAGGCCATGTGCCAAAGTAAAGACATAAAATGTCAAAACTGTAGTATGTTGAAACTGTTGAAAAAAATGTACCTATTTGTTGAATTTTGATTTTTTAAGGGGTCAAAATAGTAAATTTATTTTCTCTGTGATATTTTCACTCCGACCCGCCGACTTGTTCTCTCAGCAGAATTTCAATCTCGGGACTGCACTCTCGACCGTTCACCTCGAAGAGATAAATGACCTTTGACTCTGCCGAGTTTCAGGAGAAACCTTTATTTTGTGACATTTCCGTAGATGGCATTTCAACAGTTCCGCGCTGTGCTCTCGCTCTATAACGACCTATAAGTGATAACCGGGTCGTGGAATCGCGGATTGGGAGGTTTCCGGAAGATTCAATACCGATCTTCGAAGGGGTTCGTACGTTGATAAATATCGTAATTGGTCCAATTTGAACGCGGTTCTCTCGGTACGGAACGGTTGATGGAGAGGGAACGAGTCAAAGACAGTTTGTAAACTGTTAGATCGATGAGTCTGAGGTTTCACAAAACGTTAAATGTATTGCACGAATAGTACCTACATACACTTACATGTTCTCAAAGGGGAGGGACATACGTGTATTTTTGTGTTACAAAAGTCCAGGAGTGTTCTATTATTATTCCACCCTCTTCCTTCGCAATAATTTCCCATTATTCGAAATAATAGTAAATAAATAAGTTTAATTTCGTTGAGTTATCTCATTGGGACAACCCCAAATGTAACACCAACCTCACTGCTTCAAGGCAACCAATGGTCAGGTAAAGCTCGTTACCAGCCTGCGAATCGAACCGGGGACCCTCCGGAACCAACGAACTAGACTGCTTGGCCACAGAAAACGCCCGAAAATAATAAAATAATTATTATTATTAAAAAATTGTGGACATTATGATCACGGTCGATCAGTACATATAAAATGCAGTATTTTATATAACCACACAATAATTTTATATACTTAGTCCACAATTTTTTAAATTCAGACGATTAATTTTTGCGGCGTTGAATACTTATTACGTGCCAAGTGGAGTAAGAACAACGTAGTTTTGACAATTCAACTTCCCTACAACGCTGTAACGAAGAGACGGTTAACTACAGCCCGGCAATCACATGACTGATATTACAGCCGACATGTATTTGTACCTACAACCAAAATACTCACTTATCTGATTTACCCTCCACATCTTTCCTATTACAGCCGTTTGTAGAAGTGTTGCTACTATACAGAAGGACTCATGGCTGGCAAAAATCTCGCTTATTCGTATTGTTGAGTGTTCGAGTGTTAGGGCAATTCTTGTTCTGAATTGGACTCCGTCAGGGAATGACAATTTAGTTTTAGTACTTTTTCGAACTATTTTGACAAAAAACAATAGAGTGGTCGACCGCACAGGTCGACCGCATAGCGGATAATACCTACGTAAAGACAGATTTTCCTAAGTGCGGCGACGTCGTCCGTTATCGTCAGTACGAGCCGAATGCCATTACGATCCAAACGGTATATCACGAGGAATGTATTGGACTGTCATAGAGAAAAACGTGTACACTGAATAAATTCAGGGGCCTCGCGTGCATTCTAACTTACAACCGGCCCCACACAGGGTCGTGGTCTATTTATCCATTCTCCCTTCCAAGAGATCCCGCTAGCAACACGCCCTTGTATCGGTTCAATGATTCTGAACTCCGAAGAAGAGACGAAAACCTCTCAATATACGTATTGGACTTCCATGAATCCATCGAATACGATACCACCACAGTCGATCTTTCACCTAATACATACGCGACGTATTCCAGTCACTGATTTCCACCCGTTAATTCAATTATTTGAACAAATTTAGAGTAGGAAGTGGAACTGTCGTACTTGTTCAGAATGGCCTCACCTTCAATTCTAAATCGAAGCTCAAATGCTCTTAACAAGAACTAACGCTGAAATTGACAGGAATCAAAAGGACCTAATTGCCACTGGAGTATTGTTTTTCTCTGCAGCTGTTCGGGAGAATATCATCTTCATTTGAGTTTCGTATTGAAGAGAGTTCACCAGTTGCGTATTCCCACCGAGCAGCTCACTCTCCCCCTTTGCCGGAGTCTTTCTGGAAGAAAATCCTTCCCAAAGTTCTTCCGAGGGGTTGCGGTAAATCCGTTTTGGACGAATGCGGAGGCTGATAAGGAGAAAACGCCGTCGTAAAAAAAATAAGAGATATGATTGGAGGGTTTTTCTACCAGGAGGGTGGAGACGTTACTAAAACGTACATCGTATCGTCTTTCTTCTCTTTCTTGATCCTAGGGGACGGTTTTACGGTGTTACGTGGGGGATGCGACAGACGGAGGCGCTCGACTGTGTTCCAATCAGTGGTTTGGAAAAATGAACTATATTTTATTCGGGAGGGTTTACTACTTGGGAATAACACGATGTATAAATGAGTCTACGTTTCAAAAAACCCTATAACTTCATTCAAAGAGGAATCGAAAAAAACTTATGACTGAGATTTTTAGCCACTAAATTAAAATGGCGACCAAAATGCGAAACATTCACTGTTTAACAGAAAACGTTATTTCATATTGAAATCATGGAAATAACGGCCTATGATAAAATCAGGATATGAAATTTGTATAAAGTCACATCGGACAAAACCCTGGTGAAACATTGAACAGTGTTTTTTTTTTGTTCCAATTTTAATAAATTTTGATTCAGAGAGATCCGAGATACAGGCTCGGATCAGCCCTGTAATCAGGATTATCAAATCTTCATTATCCTTAGGTAATTAGGTAGGGTTCAAAAGGTATTTTGGAATTTGGACAACGTTTAATCTCAAAAATAGAGTTCAATTCAGAGGGTGTTCAATAGGAATGGCCATCGATAGTCGATAGTATTGAAATATCGATATTTTCCGAGAGTATCGTGTATTGATAGGTACTTGAGTAACTGATAGGTCCAAAATTCTTGAGTCGAATGAACAAGTATAGAGCTTTCTACTAGTTCCATGGACGTTCTAACCTCTAAAAGTAAATTACACTACATGTGTCCATCATGGCGTCGGCCTGCACAGGAAAATCATGGTGTCTGTGTCGTAATTTATGTCGTAAACATACTTATGTTTAAATAGGTATGAAACTATAGTTGAAAACTCATTGCCCGAAAATTGACATTACAGTTGGGCTTAGTTACCTTTTTACATAGTTTATTAATTGAATGTTTTCTTCAACCGATATTATAGTAAATATCGATATTTTCGATCGATACTATCGGTTGCAAAACGAATCGATACTGAGCTATACGATAAATATCGTCATGGATACTTTTGCTCAGATACTATCGAATATCGTAATATCGATATGGCCATCCCTAGTGTTCAAGATACTCCGGAGCGTTGCACAACCAGTTGACCACAATGACGTCGCGAAGGAGGATCCGAGAAAAGTCACATTTCAGCAATAATCGTAAATTGTTATGCTCGCCAATTTTTGTGATAGGTACAGAGTTTCTTGTTAGGACCTTTTGTGTTCACGGAATTTCGGTTTTTCGTCGGTAGGTAATTTTTACTGACATTGTAAATACATTCCTAAATTGTGGAGAAATTACAATTATTTCATCCATTTTTTTATATGAAAAATAACTATTAGGCCAAGCATTTCGTTGGAAACTGATAAACACTGAGATAGTCCCACCTTCCCCTTACTGATCATTTCGACCATCTCGAACGAACAAACAATTTTGAACAGCACTATTCCAATTATTTCGTGCAGTCGTGCAGTGCAGGCGACGAGGATATTGTAAACAGTGATCGACACAGACAAGTCAAAGGAAATTGCAGCGTTTTTCTCGGTTTTGAACGTTTTTTCTTCGTCGAGTGCGCATTTAAGGGGGAAGTGGACGGGCCCTTAGTGTGATTCTGGGATAAGAGATGGCGTTACTGACGCATCAAAAGTTTTTGCAGTCTCATTTTGGAACCATCCAATTTATAACAGTTTGGGAAACGCAGTTTGCCTTCATACGCCCCTACAAGTTGCTGCATCAATCCATTTAATTTTTATACAAATTTAAAATTGGAAAATTTGAAAATTTTGAGGTTTAGAGGTTGAAATTTGGAAAAAGCCGGTGCAAGCCCCCTTCCCAATGTGACTGGATGGGTTTTGAGAGCATCATTTCAATGATTGAGTAAATATACAAGACGTAAAACGAAAAATGGTAATGTTGATTTTGAAGGAAAACAGAATGGCTGCAGACCCCAATTCGGCGCTCAAGGTCACCACGCTCCCTTTCCTTGGTAGCCATTCTGTCAATCCGTTCTCTTGAACCACTCCTCTCTCCATCCGTCTCTCTCCGTGGAAACGATAACCCCACAATAGCATCAAATGGACAAAGTCCTCGCGTATGTACACTAAGTCGCCCCCCACCCTTCGCGGTCTCGAACCTCCCATCTCCGATCTTCGGTAGGTTTGCTCATACATTCATTTCAGCTTGCATCGCTCGTACTAGCGCCTCATTTTTTCTACATTCGTTTATTATTATTATTATTCGTTTTCTACATTCTATTTTTCTATATTCGAGCCCGCGGTGCCATCGCGTCTGTGTTGAAATGTATCGCGTATCCTCAAAAGGGAATGCTAGGTGCGAGGGCATAATTATAATGTGATACCTGTAATATGCCATTGTCTTGTAATAAATTTCTTCCTGTTCTTCACCCCGTTTTCCCTATCTTTTGCTATAACGCTAAAAGTTTGTCCGATTCACAATTTCTTTTTTCCATCTATAAGCTTTTTAAATTTACCATCAAACCTCATATTATGACATTTTGATCAAGTCCCGTAATATGCTCATGCCAGTACGCTAAATACCGCGTACTATTGTAAAATCCAAGTTTTTTTGGTACATTTTTTGCCGTAATTCCGAAATTATTGGTCCGATCCTAAATTGCTTTTTCTCAAGCTGGATAAATTTACTATCAGACTTCATCTATGAGTGAAAAGCCCAAATATTAGATCCCAAAAAAAATTATTGGCCGAGCTAGGGGAAACCAAACTTTTTGGGGCTATTTGTGGGAAATGATTGATTTCTCAGCAACTATTTGTAGTTTTTGGCTGAAAATTGGTTTCGGGGGGAACATTTATCAAGGAACACGAATATGGCCTCCAATTTGAGCTAAAACAAAAGGTTTCTAGATAACATCCAAAAACAACCGAAATTCGTCACAAAATATTCAAATCTTGGGGAAACTGGGGAACAATTTTTTTAGGGGTATTTTGTTGGTTCAAAGTCGTCGAGAAGAATGCGCTGAAACCAGCAAAACAAACCGCTACTCCGTGCGACGATTCGTTTCGGAGCTACACGCCGTCAAAGTTAGGACTAATTTCCTCATTTGCCTAAAGTGACGTGTCCACTGACTTGACATTCCCCTCCCTGCTAGGGCCTCATGTGGGGTGCAATCTGGACATGCCAGGTTATTCTGAAGCCAAATTTTATGGGGAATCCGAAAATGACCATCTCGAAAGCGTAGGGTCAGTGGCTGATGAGCTATAACGAATAGAACGGGAAAAAGCACGGACGCAGGCGAATCCATAAGGGTCATGGGAAGGCGTTGTACTTCTTAACTATTTTTACTCAAAGCTAATTAAATTTGCTACAACATCTATCGGTTTAACGTCCTTCGTACAATACGTATTTTCAATGATTTTTAGGTCGGAAGTTGACCAAAACTTAAAATTTCACTTTTTTGAAAAATAAGGCATTTTTGAAAGGCTGTATCTCAGTAACTATTGACCCAACAGAGCTGCACTTGGTCTCATTGTGTAGCAAATCTTATCTCCTGTAAATAAATCCGTAGTATCAATTCGCGAAAAACGCATCGTTTCAAAGTTATAGCGAAAAACCCAGAGTAAGGGCAAACATTTCGAGGTTTTTCGAGTGCTACGAAAGAAGCGCAAGTTTTCATTCCTGCGAAATTAGATTTAGATTTCCCTAACAGTCCCGAACAACATACCAAAAAATCAGAACTAGCCGTGCATTTGCGATTTTAGGCCTCTTTTGTGTAAGATTTGACTGTTCTAATAACAGTCTCCTCTACCTCAAAGGTTCCATTGGAAATGTCTACAATGTTGGACGAATGGGAATAGATTCAGCTCACTCACCTTCATTACTGTCAGAAGTGCTCCCTGTCAAATCTCGGACTCATCACCTTTCCTATGAATGATTGACGCAGCAGATCCACTGTCTCAAAGGGGAGATGAAAGCTGCTATCACTGACTCTTATTTTTCGTTTTACGATCGTGCTATTCATCGCAGAATTTTGGTTCTTGGCAATTTGAAATCAGGAAATTCTCAAAAATGGGGCTGGAACCAAGTTTTTTTTTTAAATTTAAAATTGTCCAAAATTCTTTTTCTAAAATTTGAATTTGAAATTTTTTTCAAATTTTTTTTTGATGCAGCATTTTGTTTAGGAAAAATATGAGCATAACTTTTTTCAGATTGAAAATCGCTCATCCGGCTGTTGAAATATTTTGCATAAACTTTTGGTGTCTTCTGTCTCTCTCGCACACTTGTCGTCCACTTTCCCCTTAAACTTATTTTACTCGAACTTTTCCCGTAATTACCTCAACTCCCTTTCACGATTTAGAAAAAAGAAGTAAAATGCTGTATATTTTAACTCGGGGCTAATGGGAAGAAAATTGCAGTCATCCCACGATGTAATACAGGTAATTGAGATGCAGTAAATTTATGAAAAACGCTCTCCCAGAGCATTCTGAAAGAGAGCTGAAAAGGAAGCCGCTTCGAGTCCGGCTCAGGCCATTACCACCTGTATTTCTGACCGGACCTAATTATGAAATTGCGCTCGGGCCATATTCGATGCAGAAAATTAACTGCCAAACTGCATAATGATTGTAATGAGGCAAAAGGATGGTGGGAGGTGGTGTAGGAGCGGGGAGGGGTCAGTGAGTGCATGTTGGGTGATTACCCTTCGAAAGCCCTCTCTCTCTCTCCCGTTCTATAACGCAATAATCAAAATCTAATTGAAATGCCATGCTACGAGATATAATCAGTGGACCAGGTGAGGAAGGGGTCGCAGTGGAAGGGGTAATTGTACGCTAAGTGGTCATCCGCCATGTTTGATCTCCGAGTCCCTGCCCTCAGTGACGCTCCGAAAATACTGGTTGGTGGTTTAAGTCGATAATTGCCCATAATTATCAAACGAAAGGGTCTTCTTTTTTTTCGTGGCTGTTTTTGTATTTTTTCCCCTCGGAGGTTCACGTCTCGCTGTGATAAATAATGCGGGACGTTTGACGCGAGAAATGACAAGAGTTTAATCGAGGAGGCAGCGGCGCGACAGGTCTTGAAAGCCCGGGAAAATATCGCGGATTCCTTCTTGAAGGTCAAGCCGCAAGTGTGGGGAAGCTTCCTTGTGAGAACACCTGACAATGTCTTCAAATAAGTCGTTGAAATGAGAAATCGTGTGAACTTCGTGTCGTATAGTCCCGACATAGCTCCTTGCGATGTTTCCAAAATTGAAAATGGCGCTCAGAGGGAAGCGGAGTGCGAGTAGTGAAGGCCATTCCAAAATCTGTTTTCGAGGACTGCTTAAGATGTGGTAGCACCGCTGGGAGCGTGTGGTTCGATCAAATGGGCACTAATTCGAATGAATCCAGTATCACGTCACATGATATGTCGTCGCATAAAAAGCAAAATAGCCCATGTAATCATCTCATAATAGGTATTCAATCTCTGTATAGAGTAGGATTTTCAGCAAAATTAGCCCGTGCTTGCAGCAGGATCACTATAAACACTGAGTTTCACTGGTACTACAGAACTATCCGCGCAGCACAGACAAGTCCAGTGGTTGTTTACGCTTGATGCGCCGAAGTTCCCCTTCGTTGTTTAGAACGTTGAGCATCTCCAGTTTCTCATGTTTATGGAGGCGATGTTCGTGCTTCCGCGCGTACTTGGCAGTTGTTCCATTTACTGACTCTACCGTCAGATCTCGATGTAAAGTGTAAACCATCATTTCGCATGCACCACGGGGTGCTTCTCAGTATTTTGTTCTGCGAGGTTTAGATCTTTTCAATATTTGACTTCCTTGCACAGCCCCAGAGTTGTATCCCATAAGTCCATGTAGGGCGAAGAATCTGCTTGTATATTAGCAGTTTGTTGAGAAGTGAAAGATGGAATTCCTTCCCATCAGCCAATACATGCTTCTGAACATGATGCTCAGCTCCTGCTTCTTCTTCTCGGTGGGCTTATTCTAATTGAGTTTGGATTCAAGAGTCACCATTCTTGACGGTGTCAGCGTACGGTATTTTATTTGAGTTGATCTCACCATCTAAGACTGAGATTCTTCGGTTTCTGAAAGTGATGTGAACTGATTTTGATTCGTTCAGCTTCATTCTCAACATCTAAGTTCATTTGACAATCCCATCAGTGGACTTTTGTAATTTGTGGGTGGCGGTTTCTGCATCTTTTCTAACAGGTAGGATTGCCGTGTCATCTGCAAAGTTAGCAACAGTTGTGTCTTTTAGTATGGGTCCCGTGGTAAAGTACGGTACCAAGAACACTTCTTGCCGGACCTCAGCTTTTAAAGGCTTTACTGTAAGACTGTCGTGGGAGACCTCTGTGCAATTTGTATTCAAGGCCCATGTCCCAAATATTGTCAAACGCTTGTGCCACAACCAAGAAGATACTGACACATATTTTTTTGCCTTCCAAGGCTTTTTCTACAATGTTAGTGATTCGGCAAACTTGGTCTATTTTGGAGTGGGGTTCTTTGAATCCAAATTGGTGATGTGGAATCGAATTTCTGTCTTCAACGATTGACTTCAGTCGTTTAAGCAGGGACCTCTAAAATAGTTTTGAGATGATCTGCAAAACGTTGTGCTTTATGTTGATAACTTCTGGCCAATATTCTTTTTTGGTGGGAGGTGAGTGAACTTTAGGTCTTTTCATGTTTTTGGTTACTTTATAGAGAGAATACTCAGTTCCTTCCTCAGCAGTGGTTCGACTGATTTGTTTTCCGTGGCTCAACTCGATTCAACTAGCGAACCACAACATACTTCTGGTGCTAATGTCTGCCAAATTTCTTCTTTTTTAATTCGATTATCCCGTGAAATTTGAAAAAGAAAAATTGATTAATACAAAGATTAAAGACACTTTTTGTATTATCTTTATTTTTGGTTGGAGTAAATAAATTTCCCTATAGGTTGAATGGATGAAGAGATGTAATCAAAAAGTACCTTTTATTACCTCACCTTTCTCCGTTCCGTCATTTTGTACACCCGCCAGAACAAGAATGCTTCAAAATGTCAAAACCTCGGGAATTGCGTCCACAAAGTGCTAAATATCTGCCTAATATTACTGGGCTGTGATAATATTTGAAACAGTGATTTTGAACATTGTCTTGGCAGTCAGTTAGTTGTGAGATCGTCCTTCTGTTCATTTTTTAACCCCTCACTTATTTCCTCGGGCTCGGTTACTATGATCTTCTTTTCATCCGCAGGGTTTTTCGCTCCCTTGTTTCCTAATTACCTTCAAGTTCCTCCCTCTTAATAACCAAAGTGTTTCAAGTTCTCATTTTTAATGCAATTTTTTCCCCCTTTTTCTCTCGATTTATTCCTTTCTGGGCGAAAAAGAGGTCCGATTTTCTCTCTCGGCTTTTCGCCTGTTTTTTCTCCACCCCCAGAGCTCTTATCTGCCACCGCCCCTGAGACCAGGTTCACGCTCGGCTGCTTTCGTAATTATCTTACCACGTACTTACCTAATGTATTTCTACTTGTGGGAAACCCCTTCTCCGATTCTTCTTGGGACTTCGCCTTGTAATTTCTCTGGGTTCCCTCCAGTTTTTGGGACCCCCCCAACGACTCACGGAGTTTCTTCGTCGTCTCTCCCGTTTTTTTCCAGGAGTTTTATCCAAATTAAAAAATTAAGTTGGGATTATGAAGGTTGTTTGTGGAGAGCGGATGGGGATGTAATGCGGAGGCACTTGAGCGCATGCACGCATTTTCACTCTTCAACAAACCGGAGGGGTGGGGGATATCCACTCCAGATACTCCTTCACTGAAGAGTTGAATTAATAGTCAGTAACAACCCCAAATACCACCGCTGTTGACTCACTTTTAGCCTCCCCGGTGCAATTCACGTTGATAGAGGACGACCGGAAATACCATATTATTATTTAGGTAATTTTACTCCAAAAACTAGCGTAATTCAGGACGTCATTTTAATATCAAATCTTAAAACGGGATCCAAAACTAAGCAAATAATTGGTCAATTTCAACTTCAATCTAAATTGACCAAAATGAACGAAAATGCGTCCCTTCAACATAAATCTGAAATTGAAAATTAAATAAGTGATAAATAAGTAAGTGACACAGAACACTCAGTACAGAGAGCCAGCATGACCCAGGCCTACCCACCTCGCCTGCTCCCTGAGGAAATCCCAAGTTATGGACGTTTGAGCGAAGGGAATAGTCACTGTGTTATCAAAGTCAGATATGATTTTGGAAATGGTTGAATTCTGAAAGTCTCGAAAAGTAATTGAATTGATTAGATACTTGATCCAAAAAGTTATCCAGGTATTACAAAACGTTGAAGTAAATTTGGTAATGGTAACCTGTAGATCACCAAGTAGGTATTTAATCACAGCAATGCATGTAGAACTCGTTCAAGAATAAATATATTATTACAGTTTCTCTCATTCCGGGCGTAATATGACTGTGTGGTTAAAGCCTGGCTCCCTGGATTCCTTACAAGGGTGCCCTCGAAGGGGGAAGAGAACGAGGAATGCCATAGAACTGGAGTCCCGTGTTCATTAGCTAAGCATGCGATAATTAGCTGACTAGAAGACTCCCATCCTTTTCCCGATTCGGTCTTCGTGCAGTTGATCCGAGTCCTATTTCAGGACACCGAGTTACCAACAGGATTCCTCGCAGCGTTACTCGTTCCCATTTAATATCCAATGTTAGTAAATATCGTTATAGAACACGTTCACAGCCAATAGGGGACGGCCGAGTTCGATAAATATGAGTCACTCTTTGATTACGGAACAATTGAGCACTTTAGCGGTTAAACGACCACATGAATTTCCAATTTAAAACTATCGGCGAGCTCAACGGAACGGGGTTGCCACCTCATCATCGGAACTGCCATCATATCTCATACGAAATGGTTCCTCCATCAAATCAATTAGTTTCACTGTCGGACCAATAAATTCCGCTATTAGCTCTGACACACAGCGCACCGACGGTCATAACACAAAAAATTCAACAACCCGATTCAAATGGGTCTTTTTATGGTCCATTCACTCTTTTGCTATAATTTGAACATTGACGTTCACACAGTCTTATAATTTGACTACTTCTTTCATCAAACTACTGCAGAACTGTGTATCTGTTATAATATTTAATATGTAGAATTAGGCATTCCATGAGCACAAATTTACAACTTTGTTATTTAAAAATTACTGCAAAATGAGCGGCAAAATTTAGGTAGCGTTCTAGCAATTATATCTGAATTAAAATGTGGAATCAACCAAGAAATCGTTACAATTGTTTCATTTCATACTTTGTCATTATATTAAATGACTAGTCAATATGTGTGAAAAGTTGAAGGCAGAAATTATACACTTTGACTAAAACAACCGGTTTATTATACAGAATGCCTAAATTATACACATTGAATACAACATTATCTACTAAAACATCATCAAATCGTTGTGAATGTCGTCTTATCTTCAGAATGAGTTGTATTTGTCCTGTAGTCATAATGAAAAGTGCAGGTACCTCAAATCCTAAACTGTGCATATGACGTGGATTGAACTTTGTTTACGAATGAACACATTGAATCCATAATCCACAAGTGCTGATACAACCAACCTTCTGTTTATTCTCTGTTCTGTATTAATGTCCTTTGCAGAAGAGAGGTCCTTTTTTCGAAATCTATAGAGCAGATGTAAGATTTACCCGTCAAATACAGACAAATTTTTTTTTAGGTTAATCTATATGATTCATCAACGTAACACTAGTTAATTGGTAGAAAAACTCGAACGAACGCCCTGTTGGACTTGCTTAGCAAGATGTCTCATTGGACGATAAATCCAGCGTAATTGAATCAACGTCTTCCACGATCAGTGTTCTCTACCGACTCCTGACACCATGTCCTGGTGTTCTATTATGTATGCGTACCCTCGTCCAACCACCGCTGTTCACTCTTCGTCCGAACGTACTTACGTAATGTAAAAACAACCTCTTTCCCTTCTTATACGTAAAGGGGAGGGTTCCTGGCCTTTTGTTTGGAAGTCAATTTGAGGGTAAACCTTAATTAAATAGAAAGGTATAAATTGCACTGGTAACCGCCGCCTCCTCCCCAGAAAGTGGCAACGTCGATTCCCCTTCCCACTGATCGTCTATCGGATTGGCCCAAGATTGGACGGTAGACCGTGTTTTTCCTGCCCCCTGAACAATTCATTGGGTACCCATTCGTTCTTACGTAATAATGTCGTTGTTGCGGCTCATTTACCGAACCAAAATGAATCTTTAAATTCAATTCGATACGACGGACATGATTCATGTTTCACACGAATACAGTGTATTCAATTCTTCTACCAGTCAACTCCATCCACTATTCAAATAGTTCGTAGTCATGAAATCAAACGACAGTCAAGAGCTCTTACAGCTTTGTCGGCTCGTGAAACCCACTCGAGTGGCCACTTGAGAGATTGAAGTGCTGAGACCTTTAAAAATACAATGTGGTGTAAACAAAATTTTGTGCGTTGTCATCCGGCTATTAATCAGGCAGCTCAAGAGCTGTTGGCTTTGAGGTTTTTTAACAACTGTTTCTTGTCTCTCAATGTTTATATTCACACTTTTTCAGGATTTGAAAAATTCATTACTTTCTGAGTAAAAGCACCTGGCAGTGGTGCATGGTTGAACGAAGGGTATTATATTGACTGTGGTGATTGTGATACCTTATCTTGTGATACCAAAAACTAACATACATCTCGCTTCAATCTTCATTGAGGAGGCGAAGGATTTCTCTCCTTCGCTCTTGGATCCTTTCTCATCTCCCTCATAACTCATCCCTTAGGAAATCCCTTTTCCTCGAGCCCACCAAAGGTCCTTAGCCCTTCGGCTCAGATATCTCCCTAATGAGTTATTGATGGGCCAACCCTCCGCGCCTTATCTGTTCCTCCAGCGACAATGTGGTGGATGATAATGAGCGCCTGGGGAGCAGCGTCTTAATGCGATCCTGACGCATTGCTTGGAGACAATCCGTTTTATGTATAATCGAAATCCGAGCTCTCTGGAATGTATAAACAACTTAATATATCACCTGCCGCTCTGAATGCCTCAACTCCAACCGTATCATTGGTAAAAAACCAGAGATTGATTTTTCAGCATCACTTGTTTCATGTCCAGATACCTAGAGGTTATAGAGCGTCTTCTTCAGAGATCTTCAAAAACTTTGTGGCCAAATTTTGAAATATTCAACAACAACAAAATCCGTACAAATATTATCATTCGTATCGTTATTATTGAAATCTTCAGAAACTCAGGGTAGGAGGCCCGGACTGTTTTGGGGCTGCTTGAAGATATTTTGAACGGGATTTTGGAAGTACCGTTTTATCTTCAGTGTCAAGATGGATGATAGGATGACGTACGATGTATGTCAAGACGACACATGCCGCTTAAAAGAATATTGTATAAAAACTGCGATCTTTATAGGAAATAATAAGCCTCTGTGGAAAAACTTGCTTATTCTTTTAAATATGTCGTTATCGCTGATGCCCGTATACCTACCTATAACCAATTTTAGCGCAGTTTCCGGTTGTAATGTGGCAGAAAAAGGTATAGCAACATGATTCCAAGCTACAGATGCATTCGGCACTCGCTGATACTCTGGGAAAAATAAATGATCGTATCAATGAATAATGTCTCGTACTCTACTCTCAGCTTTTTCAAGGTATACGCTAACGGAAGATCAATTTATCGAAATCCGCCCTCTTTGCCATCCTGCCATTGTTTCCATGTACTTTTACATACGAGCTCATCAGAGCGTTAAGTTTGCTTGTGACCCTCAACCCGACTGTATTCAAACCACGGGCGGATGGCGCCTTCCTCTTCCATACGGACGGTTTATATTAATTGACTCCTTATTAGTTCGTCAAAGTTCATTCGAACTGACTTTGCATGGATAATCGATCATATCAACGCCGGTGGTTTCACACTTGATGATGGACAACGAACCGGCCACGGACTACACAATGTCACGGGGTGAATAACGAAGAAGAGAAACGACGCCCACTCCTGTCGAACCCAACTGTTTTTGGTATGCGGCACGAAGGATTGAACCCATCATCGTGGCCCATTATAATGATAAATACAGAGATGATGGACGTATGTGAAGGACCGAATAGGAGACAATTGAAAATCAACGAAATCCGTCAGTTCTGAAATAGTCACAGAGTTCAAAAATTTAGGTATAATGATGACGGATACCCTCAATTAGAAACTTCAGGCCTCCGAGACCTGTAGGAAAATGTTCAAAAGCCTTTATCAGCTAAGCCCCACTTTCACCAAACATTTGAAACGAGTTTAAACCCAAAAAGCTAGCAAATTAACCAGTGAACAGATGGATCCATTACAAAATGGTCTGAACTCTGTCGTCCGGATCGTTTTTCGGTTGCGACTAGATGTTCACATTACTCCACAATATAAAACTAGGCTGGCTCAAAATCCCTGAAAATAAAGTAGTTATCAGACTTTTTATTTGCAAACAGCTCATTATCAGTCTCAAATTCCAATAAGTACTTAAGTAAAAAACGTAAACCAACAAATTTTGAGGGGGGGTTTGAATTTTTTTTTCTTTGGGCGATTCCAATGGTTCATTATCGAAGATAATAAACCAAAAGGTAGGTATGAAAACTATAGTCGAAAACTCATTGTCAGAAAATTGACATTACAGTTGGGCTTAGGTACCTATTTACATAGTTTTTGACATTTGCATGTCTTTGCTTTGGCACATAAACTGAAACGGGAAAAATTTGTTCCCTTGATTCACCCTTTCCCTCAGATCACGTCAGAACACAAGCGACCGGCGGGCCACTACGTCAGAGCCTATGACGCACGAGCGTATGACGTCAGACGGCTGACAAGAGGCCAACTAGTACGTCAAAGCCTATGCCGTAAGAGCCTATGACGTCAGACGGCTGTCAGGAGGCCAACTAGTACGTCAGAGCCTATGACGCACGAGCGTATGACGTCAGACGGATAGAAGGAGGCCTACTTGTACGTAAGGGCCTATGACGCACGAGCTTATGACGTCAGACGGCTAACAAGTACGTCAGAGTCTATGACACACGAGCGTATGATGTCAGACGGCTGGCTGGAGGCCAACTAGTACATCAAAGCCTATGACGTCAGAGGGCTGGCAGAAGGCTAACTATTACGGCAAAGCCTATGTCGTAAAAGATTATGACGTCAGAGGGCTGGCTGGCTAGGTGATCGGGTGGTAGCGAAGGAAGGTGGTGATGACGTCAGAGGGGCCAGAGGGAGGCAGATATCTGAAACCCCCATTTCTTCCTCACTACTTTCGTGATCACTGTGAAATTTCTTAAAGGATCACCGAGTTTCAGATTTTTGTCCACCCAAATTTTCGTGACGATTTCGTGTGACGCTTTTCGTGTGACGTTTTTCGAGTCATGTGCCAGAGTAAAGACATAAAATGGCAAAAATAAATTATCAATTGCAACTATGCTTTTTAAACTGTTGAAATTCCGTAAACCATCCTATCTTTACAACGAATACCAATTTTTTGGTCACATACATACCGTATCAACCCGTAATGCAGTTTCCACCATTCAAATTCCACACCATAATAGCAAATCCGTCCTCCTTTAAACTATAAAACTGTTCAATAATAATGTAGAGCTATTCGATTTATCAAAACCTGTATATAGCTTTAGGAGTACCAATAAGAAAATCTTGTTGAATACTTACAAAGTTTGACTGTGTTTTTTTGCTTAATGAAGTGATGAGATGTTTGTACTTAATTTTATTAGTTTATTTTCATTGCATTATTATGCACAACCAGGTACTTAATCGATGTCAATACACGATACCACAAGGCTTATTGTTAATTTCTACAGGGATGGGTTTTAAAGAAAAGCCGCCAATCAATCCTGCATTTCACGTGGTTTATACACCTTCCTACAACGTCTTAAATGAAATAGAATTAATATTGTTACACTGTAGACACAAAGAGATACGAGATACGGCGAGATGAAAACTTGAAGTGGCACTTCATACTGTGTACATTATAAGAATCATATCATTGTTACCGATATCGGGACTTCAACAGCGCTCCAATCCTCAGCATAAAGAGTCCTTCGGCCCCTCTAAAACCCGATATCCTCCCGAGATACCGGGAGGAGGATATCGAGCCCATAAAATACCCAAGCCGGGCCAACACCGCCGGGTTTCCAATCATATAAGCCTTCAGCAAACAATGCCCACGCTCCTTTGGGCCCCGTGAGCTCCCGATCCAACAAGTAATGAAGTCATAAACTCCGCTAACCAATCTAAATACAATTATTAGGTGCCCTTAATAAATATCCACGAGATAAGATCCGTGCGGTAATTACACCCCTCTTTCTCAAAAGAGCTTCCCAAACAAGTTGCATGCTCTCATTGGTATTCCTCCCTGCCGAGATAGTGCCAGAAATGGAACCCCCCGCCATACCGCCTGATACTGTACCATTTATTCCGGCTCTTTCTTTTATTCATGCAACGTCCTTGATTCTTCTCGTAATGAGAAACGGATATTATATACCGCAAACCCCTTCAATTGTTAATTACATTTCATAGAGACCAAACAGGTTTTTGTGGTCATAAGTGAGGCGTCATTGAGAAAACTGATTTTTTTCTAACCTGATTTATGTCTAACTAATCTATATGGTACTAATCAGTTGATTGGGGGATGTTTTTATTCCGCAACTCCGTTTACTTGATCTAATATGTCCAACTAAATTTGAACATTTCCACTTCGATTTGAATGAAACCACGCTGACTCATAATAACATTCCCACATGACATAGGTACCTGCTCGTAGTTTGCGTACCCGTTCAATTGGAGAAACTGATAGGTTCCTGGGGCTGTGCTGAGATTACAACTCTCATCGATGAGCGATTAGAGGGCTGGGCTGAGTTTACATTTAGATAAGACAGTCTGACCCAGGTTCCATCGCGCTGGCCCGAGATTACACCCGCCCGAAAACTTCTCTGAAATGTACTCAAATTGATACTAAAACAGTACCATTCTATTTAAACTTTCCGAGATGTGGTTTTGAAAATTGTCAACCCTATTTTGTACTCCTTCCTATTGACCGAGGGTCAGGGATCATCTTCAAAAAGTCTGAAGCAAGTTGAAGAATTTAACAAAAATTCATTTTTCTCATTCGACGTATCATGGTACGTAAAACCTCAACATTGGGGGGGGGGGGGGGGGGTTGAGAATGGTCGCACTGAGATGTGACGTGAGGGCGGTTACGTATTCAGAGGGCTACGTCAAATACTTTGATTATATAACAAGCCCGATCGATCCCTCGTCTGTGGAAGTATAAAAACCGACTTGGACGAGAGATATGAAGCGTTTTTCTATTTTTATAGAGCAGTTTCCCCGACGTTGAACCGTGATAAAACGGGACGCTGGGGAGCGGAACCCCACTTCTGTAGGGGGTGTGACAGATAGTGCCCCAGAGGAAAGCAACATGTTTCAAACCGAAGAGGGGCGAAAGTCCCGGCCAGGAACTGCTACAGACGCGGCTTCCGACGTTTGTTTTACCCCTCTTTTCGTTGCTATCGTTCCAAGCGATGGCGGATATCTTCAACACTGTTGCAGAGGGTGCTGGGGAACTCGAAAAAAAAAGTTATTAAACTCGTCCCGTCATTTATAAAGTGTCGTTGAGGGTATGGAACGGGTTAACGGCGCCCTCGAGGGACGATATGTAGATGTGGTACCTACTTAATTAGGTGAGATAGCGATGTCGGCATTCATACCACAGTGATCGCATTAACAACGTAACAACCCTACATCACAACACGTTTGGAGCTCAGCACCCTGCGGTTGAAATTGTTTCGAATACCAAACAATCCACAACACATTAGCCACCTGGAATGTCTACTTCTGCGGAATAAAAGCTTTTCAAAGCCAAAATTTCAAGAAAAATACGAAAATCTTTTTGTTTGGCGTGAAATTGTGGATTTTTACAGTCACGATCTCTAAAATCGTCTTCTTCGAAAAAATCCAACTCAGTTCCAAAATTGGCCGTGGTATGACTAAAGGGAAAAAAAATCCTTACCAATATTTCCAAACGTCAAATGTCAGTAGGAATCGGTAATATTGCAAAAACAGTTTGTTACATAGAATTATGCTCATAAGGACGGAGAATCTACTTCTAAACTCACAGGTGAAATAAACTTCCGACGCGTTATGTTGAAATAGCTTATTTCTTCAGATATTATAAATTGGAAACTACCTAAGTTTCTCTGAAAACAAGTAAAACCTGATTATATATTGACGCTTTGAGATGAAAAGAGGTTTGAGGGGTCAAGTGTGTACATATTCTGTGTGAAAATTTCACTTTCTACAGCGTCTGTAAAACTGTGGAATCATACGATGGTGAATGGCCAAAATCGCAGTTTTGGATTTGCTGCTCAAAGTGGACGAAATTGTACAGATCCTCGAATGCCCTCAAGTACAGTCCCTTTACGTCTTCGTGTCACACCAGGAAGTACCAAACGTACACACTAACCCAAAATTTCGGCAAAATGAAGTAGAGCTAGAGGGTAGAAGTTCGCGCTGTATAGCGTGGAGTCGTCACCATTTCGAAAATCGGCCGCTAAAAGCACAAAAATCACAAAAATTTGTGATTGTTTGGTGAGGCTCAACTCCAAATTAGCAGGAGTATACCTAAAAGACTGTGATTATACAATTGACTGAGATACTAGTTAACTAGGTTCAGTGTAACTTTTACCTAGGATTTTGGCTCAGCGAAATCTTTAAATTCCTAATCTATGTTTAATTTTCCCAATTGTCATGTTAAGTAAAAATTTAGGACTTACTGTTCTTAATAACATTTTCTTTTCTCGTTCATTCATGAGATGGTGTTTGATCATTGTAAACATTTTGCATTATTTTAATGATAAGGGTTTCGAGTACCTACACAGGTGGGAAACTCTAAAAAATCGTCATCAATTCACATTAATTTCGACAAGAAAATATTAGTTGAAGAAAAAACCCCTGAAGCAACTTCACCGATCCCACTAGTTTTCGATCAGAGCATTAATTCATCTTAAATCACAGCAGTGCACTTCTGGAGAGACTACAGTGAGCTAAAAGTGGTAAGTTAGCGTGAAATTAGTGGTAGTTTTGAAATAAAACAGTATTTTTTCTGCCCTGAAAACTTAGGGAAAATGAGTTAGGCTGTGTTGCTTCATAAGAGACGATATGTATTTTGTGCCGTTAAAAATGTAGCATTGCTTCGCTATAATATCATTACTGCAGCTTGCAGGCATCAAGATCCAACGCTGTGAGGGTGTTCGACCGGTCAGTAATAAAATCAATACCCTTCACAAGTGAGATTTCGAGTCTCTTCAAAACCAGTTAACTGGAATTTAGACGAAGATCTTCATTAGGTTCGAGCAAGGGAAAATAACACGAGTTGATGGGAGCAGGCCGAGCGGGAGCTTTTGAACCGAAAATATCTCAAGAGATGATCTGACAAGATAAGGAGGCGCTACGAGCTTAATACGATGTAATTACACGTACTCGGGGGTCGGCCGAAGGAAGGAAATATGAGCCCCGGGAGATCTTTGGAGGGTTTTTGATGTGTTCATTAGTGAGGTCTTTATCCACAATTGGTGTAGACGATTCGGGAACCGTGTGGTTATCGAAGGACTGGACGTTTCCCGAAGTTGCAACCGAAGGTGCTTTTGAGAGGAACTCACTGCTGCGTCCAGCTGTGGATCGCGGGAAAAGTCCTGAGCAGAAGGAAATTCATAATGTGCTATTATAATGTTACTTCCGTGAATGCTAATACTTCATTTGTTTGTGAGAATGAAACGATTGTTGTAATTGTACCTACATTGGTGCATGGGAAAGAACACCTTGCAGTGAGTGATTACCTCGATTCGAGTTTCCATATATCGTCCCTTAAGTGGCATCACCTCTCATTTTTCACAGCTTTTCAAAACAGACATAAAACCAGTTTGTATTCCCTTTATGAGGGGTTTTCAGACTTGTTTCGCTCTACTACACTAGGCATCAATATTCTCTTCTTTCTTTCTCTTTTTCAAATCATCTTTATCGAGTACAATTTTATATACCTACTACATCTAGTGACTTTACTCTGTTAGTTAATTTTTAACGATGTTGAGGGATGTCGAGGGTCGGTCAAATGAAAATTGATTTATGTGCCAACGTTTCGAAGAATATATTTCTTCATCTTCAGGGCCTAAAAACAGTGTCATAATATTGATTACAGTTCTATTGTGAGAAAGTTGTTGTAGTTGTTGTATTTGACCGACCCTCGACATCCCTCAACATCATTGTTACTGACGGTCAACAAAACCACACACACTTAATTTTTAACATATTGTGGTTCATAAATCACTACCTACTACCACTTTCATTCACAAATCACTTTCATTCCTTATTGTATTATTTAAGAAAATAAAGTTCACTTCATTTCATTGTGTTGTAGATTTTGGTAACTCTTTATGATTTTTGCAAAAAGTGGCTGACAACAGAATATCTGGTGTTGCCACTTGGGCGAAGATATACGTGTGGGGCTCCTAGTGATTGGGTGTTCTATAGAAATGAAACTGGAAACGATTTACAACCGAAAAGGGTGACAAGGAAACTGGAGAGAGGGGAAAGGGATGTAAAAAGGAACCACTCAGAAAGTACCAGAGGAATGAGACAAGAGACGTTGCCGGCACCAAAGGCGAGGGACAATAGGAGGTGAGTAGCGGTGTTTTGAACGGAGACCCCGCAGGCTTTTGTGCGAAGAGGCGGCAGTTCTGTGATTTACAGCCGTTCTACCGCCTCCCTTTTGTGTCCAGTAATCGCCGCCCCCGGGGTCACCTACGGCCCTTTTCTCTTTCGAAGGGCACCCTCGCCAACCCAGACAATCTCGTCCTCGCTTGTCCGATTTCCTTTCGACTCGCTGAACGCTCCTCCCATCTATTTTCCGTTTGCAAGTGTTTACTTGCGGTATAGACAGAGTTCTAGGGATTATTTGCTATTCAGAGAAAGAAAAACAATCAACACAAGTCACCATCAACGCAATAATGAGTCGACGAACCGAGAAAATCGGGATAGAGAGATTGATACGGTTCCAAAACATATCAAAATAGGTTTTAATGTATGGTTGGCTGAGTACCCCTGTTCTCAGGGGGTTAGGCAATATGCCCACCCAGTGGGGTATGCGGTCTGAGTTTCCATAGCCGCCTACCCCCAGAGCGGCCGAACAAAAAACTCGAGAACAGGATATCAGCAAACCATCACAAGGTCCTCACATACTCCTTCTGGTGCAAAATCTGGTAACATATCTCCAGTTCCAAAAAACCGTCTATATGTGCATTAGAATCTCTTGCAATCCTGTGTCCAGTTCCAAAACCGGACGTTTCGCCCACTGAAAAGCCTCCAGGTTTTCATTTTGTCCAATATATTCGTTTGGGCCTTATTTTTCCCGTTAGGAGACCCTTCAAATAAGCTTTCATCCCCGAAAGATGCATATATATATGCACACGTCTCGCCATGGGGCCAAGGGGAGATTTCAAAACGGGTAGAGTGCTTGTGAAGTCGCTAGGGCATCTCTTCAGTTGGAAGGAAAACGGCGGGCGGGGAAAGTGGATATCATTACTTCAGCTGCTGCTGTAGAATGCATTTAACGCGAAGTGTTTCTGTTGTTGAAGTTGAAAAGACCTATAGACACAATAATATTGCAACTTATACAACAATAAATTAAGTAAACTATTTAAATTTATTTAATTTATTAACTAAGCAAGAATAAAGGAGAGGCTGTAGCCTTGCCTAACTGAATAAGAAGAAGAACATGGTCCATCACATTGGATCCGAGTTTTTGAAGTTACCGTCTCCCTTGAGACCTAGCGACTTGAATCTTTTAGAAGGCACTGGCTAAATTTGAAACGAAGATCTGTGCAAAACTTCAAGTCAATCGGTGAAGGTGGAGAGACTGAAGCCTTTACCGTCTGAATAAGACGAAAAACGTGGTGGATAAGGGAGTTTTGAAGTTGTATAACAAGGCTCCTTTTAGACCTAGCGACTTGAAATTTTCAGGGCTTTCTATTCAAGGCTTTCCTAGATTATGTTGGCAGCATGTTACTCGACTGTCATCTAAAAAAAATCCACTCGAAGTATACAGTTGATGTAAGGATGATGAACATAGGGCGATTCAATATATTAAAATATAATATTGAAAGAGCCCTCATTAATCCGTAAAAATTAGTGTAGACAATTGCTGTGACTTTGATCTATGAATTAAGGCACGAATTCGTGGTTCAAACTAGACTTTCTTCAACATGTTTATGTCGCATAGTTTAGTAAAGATGAATATTAATATTGATGGTGTGACGCTTTCTCAGTCATTCCGTTGTATATATTTTTCCCAAACATCGATCTCACTCGATCAAACGCAGAGAGAGTCGGATTATTGGAAAATCCAATCAACTTCTATCGTAATTGGCAAACTACGACGAGAAACCGGTGGGAATTCGCTCACGTCATTAGAGCATTTCAGTGTAAAGAGGTGGCTGGCGGAGGAACTGAACAGGAGGGAAGTTGGAATGCAGGCGAGGCAGCAACACAACAGCTCGCGAGCCCGCCTGAGCCGTTTCTAGCCTCCCTTCGCGCAGATAAGACAACCCCAGCTTCGACTCTAACGAAGTCGTACTTTGTTATTTGCGATCTCACGCGAAGACCGAGCGTTGAACCCTGGTAGGCTGTATACAGATACAGCCTATTGAAACATCAGTTAAAGAATCTAAAAGCGCAAAAGGTCGTTTTTGCATTGGTAAACTTACATTCCAGAACGACGTATTAGACGACGCCTTAGAACGCTGAACTTGTAGAATGCTACGGCCTTTCGATTATTACCAATTATGATCAATACAGAGGCTTCGAACATCATTAGAAGTGCTGATGTAATGAATTCTGCACAAGAACAAGAATCGATGTTACAGGTGAGGATTATCAGCTGCAGAGTGTCTTCGTGGGAGCATTAAATGGACACAACTTGCGGGTAGGATGTTTGTCTTCAAGATGAAATCCTGTTCTTCCCGGAGGGGCAACGGGAATAGGGGACAATGGAATAGAAGAAGAGATAATGGCCGGCTTGGTCCACAGAGGTCCGGTGAAGGTGGGTGGGTTTCCAACCTCCGTGCCAAGCATTATTCAAAGACCAAACCAAGGGAAAGAAAACAGAAAACGAAGGCCCTGCGAAAGAGGTTTGAAATGTTCTGAATATAAGTAAAGGCAGCTACTCCCTTCAGCTCCTCCCGTTTTCACGTCAAAGTCGGCTATCTACTTCCCGACATACATTATGTATTTTCTACAAAGAATTCCGCAGTGGCCCAAGGAGGCCTTGCGTATCATAATGTATGAGGGCGTGCCATTACCGGCAAAACTCTCTTTCCCCGCGCCTCGCCTTCTTCCCGCTTCCCGTCCCGCCTTGTAACCCTTATTAGGGCATGAAACCTCCCTCTATGGATAATTGGTCGGACGGGGGACTTGGCTACCGGTCTCTGCATTATTTATGTCGTGGAAGGTAAGAAGAGGACTGGCGCCCTGAGTTGGTTATGCAACTTAAAGCCTGTTTTCCGTAACCAGAAAATCCACCTCAAAATAATACCATAATTTTTTTTTGAATGATTAATATGAGACATCACAGTCTATTCAACCCTCAGCTTGCTCCGAGATTGAATACCAAATTCAAAATCAACGAAAAAGACTCCTTTCAGTTTTATTTTTAATTTTTATTTAAAAAAATCCATTCATTAATATGTGCTACAGATACAAAAGAAATACGACTGAGAATATTCATACAACTTTTAATGATACTATCCCGTTAAGCAAGCTCGTGCTGGGGGAGGAGCCATACCTAACTAATTTATTGTGCAAAAACTAAATGCCACCTAAGTCAAATTTGCAAAAAGTAAATCTGGTACCTACGTCTAAACTCCAAAGAACAGTGGAAAAATAGATAGAAAGAGAAAAAAAAATCCAGTCATGCAGCATGGCTATAAGAGCGAATTTTCGTAGAAATAACTAGTTCTTCGACTAAAACGTGATCCAGTTTGAGAACGGAATAAGATAGCGCAATTTGGACTTCACCACCGTGTTCGGCATGAAAAAACTTTGAAATGAGACGTCACTTGTCAGACTGTTCCATTTTGGGAATTTATGATATTTATGAGGGATAACACTCCCCATAACACTCTCCAAAACCTCCCTTAGAGTGCCCTCGGACAGTATTTTGGGTAAATATGAAGTTTTATCTCTATTCTACCGAGGGTGAATTTTAGCAGTGCATTCAGGATGGTCTGGAAAGGATTTTGTAATAAGTGGCCCAAACTTATTAAGTTTATCAAACTTAGAGTGGCCCAAATATGGCCTATCTTAAGTTTGAAAAAGTGTGAGTTGGTAACTATCCAACCGACTCGCTTCAAATTTGGCTCACAGAACCAGGCATTTATCTAGTTTTCAAGAGAGCAAAAAGAAAAAATAGAAGTATTTCCTTCTATGAACTTTTGGGATTCTCTAAACACTAACCACTAGGCCATATTAAGGCCGGGGGTCCCAATATGGCCTACGGATTCTAACTTTTTCATGGCTAGGAAAAATAAAATTTTGACTCATTCCAATGTTGAAAAATGTATCTACCTACTGAAATAAACTGGAAAAATACAAAGGAAGTAAGTAACTTATATAAACACTATGTATTTCACGAGCCACCACTAACAATCCGGGCACACATGGTCAGTGTCAGCCTCACTATCATACCCGGCGTAGAGTTCATGAACATAACTTTTTGCAGCACATCACCATCTCCTGGATGTCTTCTTGGCAAATGAAACAATACCAAGTCTCTTGAGACTGCAGGGTTCCACGAACGGGCTCCTGCAAACCGCTGGGTCCGGGAACTGGATCTCTCATGTCACAGCGTATGTAGTGTTGAGCCTTCTTCAAACCATGTTAAGGCACTTTTCGTTTTTACTAAAACGCATCATATCCACCGCGTATAATCCTCGTGGATAATCCACGTGATTGAGTACAATGATACCGAAACCCTAGTGATATTAATAGATAAAGCACACCTTTTAGAATCATCAAAAATGTTTTCGAAATCTCAAATATTTTGTGAACAAGAAGCATGAGAACTTACTACTTCAAAATGTGTAACGCCACTCTCCACTCCTCAAGTACACCATACAAAATGAACTGTCCGTTAAATCTCCTAACCTTCACTTGTTTCACGTCTAGCCTAGACAAGACTTCGACAGTCTAGGTATAGAACAGGATTCTTACTCGTTTTTCCCTCCCACTCCCGCTGTTTATGAAATTTAAGCGAAAGGCCATATTAGGACCTAGGCCATATTTGGGCTACTTAACTTAACTTAACTTTTTTTCGAACATTCGTGTTTAAACATTCCTTTTCTTCAAAAATTCGCTAAAACTAATCCTATATGTATTATTCTCAATTTACTGTATTCTTTGACAAAGTATGTGGACAATGTGGATGATCTCAAGTATTTTTGAACTGAGCAATTAGTATTCAGCTGTTATTTCCACATCGTCAGTTGGTTTTAACTAATTTTTACGTACACTGAATTGATTATGAGCCCCGGAACAAGTCAAGTTGAATTTGAAGATTACGAGTGATTATTGTGAGGGCGGAAAATTGAAATTGAATTTTGGTTTGATTTGATCCCCCAAGAAAGAACAAGCGGACACGAGCAAGTTCTGGCAGGAGAGGCTGTGACCAGTTGGAGGGAGGAAAAGTGGGCGGAGCTTGAGCTTGATGGTGGGAGTGAGGGAGGGCGAAGGCAGAGCCAAAGCGTAGCGCCCCTAGCGGCCGACCTCGTGAACTAGACGTCACGCCCCGCATGGCGGACGGAACGAACTTCCATGGCTCCGAACGTTATTCACATTACCTACGATGGAGGATTTTCAGGACATGTTTCAATGTGATTATTCGTACGATGGGCTTACTGACATACATTTTGTAGATAATCAGCTCATTAAGTGGATTTTAATTTGTTATTTTCCTATGAACCTTCAGAATAGAGAATTACTTATTCCTAATCTTATAATCAAATTTAAAGAAAGACTGGTAAATCCGTAGCACTTAGTTTAGGTAAAATGAACATAATTAGAAATCCGTGATGTGGGCTCGGACCAGGCAGAGATGATCCTTATACTTGGGAGGGGTGCAAAATAGGGTTTGAATTTTTTAAATGTCATTCATCAGAAATATACTTAAAATGAAACAGCACGAGTTTTGGACGAATTTCATACATTTTAATTCAGGGAGTTGTTTAAGACCACCCAAACTGTTTCGTTCACAATCAGGCTCTGAGGTAGAACTGAGACAAAACGTCAACACGAGAGTGAATCAAACAGTGAAAACTCAGGCCAATTTCCAAACCTCCAAACCAAAAACTCTAAAACCCCAAAAATGTACCCTACACCATTTACCCTAGAAAAAGATTTTTTGAAAAAACGAAACTCCACCTTAAAAGCAAGAGTTTGAAGGAAAGACGCCATTTTGGTTTGTTTTTATCAATAATGCATGGCAGAAATGTATCAAAAATGAGATTTCTTGAAACTTTTCATAACCATCCGTCGAAAGGGAAGGGTGCAAATAGGTTTATAACGCCAAAAAAAAAAAAAAAAAACGCCGTATCTCGACAGTATTAGTACCTACTAGTTTAGTAGTACTTGGTTATTACGGACATTTAGTTACATACGACGGCTCAAAATGGAAAAAGTGCAAAAACATCAACATGGCCGTGAGTCAAATGGTTCAACTTGGAACTAATTTTCACGATGTCGTCTTCTTCAGATATTATTTTTGTGTCTAAGTACAGAAAGAGTGTAATTTCGGATAATGTTTGGCAGGTAGGCTCCCTGGTTTGAATCATTGGCGATGTGAGTACATGTACTAGTAGTATTTGAAATAAGAAAGATCGGGCGCAGGGGTTAGTGGGGATAACCTGACATGCCTGAGAAGCAGAAGGTAACAGTAGTTGTAACCTTCCTCCAGACTCATTCAGAACCTCATATCGTACAACGCTATTGTTCCAAAGTCAAAAAGTATTATTCGCGGTAATGGTGATACAAGAGTTGAATAAAAGTTGAAAAAAAAAAAAAATTACTTGAATCGTTTCGTAATGTCGTGGGATTCACCAGGGTATTGTATACTGAATAGTGATCTAGACAGAAGGGTGATCTGTATGGATACTAATTAGGCGTTGTGGGAAATTTTGAAGCGGTTTCGTACGACCGAATTGGCTACTATTGTGTACATTTTGCCCTTAATGTTCTACAATGTCAGAGTCCGGGGAGACTTATGTAGATAATATCTACATATTATGCGCTTTACGTCTTAAATGCCGTATTTACGTTTACCTATGTTTAATTGTACCATAACCAGAGTATGATCAAAATAAATACCAGATTTGATGATGTGATAATGTCGTGTGGATCTAAAGTGGATAGGTATAGCATGATCGGCAGTTGAAGACAGAACTGATTTTGAAGGAACACGCACAGAAGTGTCGTCCCGCCATACAGTTCGACGGCAACGGCTATTGGCCCGAGTGACCGACCGTTGGTGGGGGAACAGCAGCGCATGCGCACCAGGTCGACCTCCATGGGTTGTGCGCTCCCCACTCCTGTCGATGGGCCCAGTCCGCCACCATCATGCGTGGAAGGAGGAGTCGCAGTCTGCATCCCACTCAGTCATGATATGCCCAGAGTGAACTGAACCACCAAACTTATATAGGTACATTATTATGGATCCTACTTATTAGCCCAGTGCATGTAGACATAAAAAAGGCAAACTTTGCATACGCGCATGTATCTACGATTTTTATATGTTGTTATGATCCCTACGGGTAGTGTTTACCTAAATTTGCAACCCTGCAAACAGTGCCAACTTCATGGTGCTCTGAAAACAGCGGAATTTTCGCACAAGTTTTAGTTTTTGGCCAAAAGTGCAGCCTACGCCACCTTTTGACTGTGAATTCAGGATGGTCTGGAACGGATTTTGGTAGGTATGAAAAGTTTTCAGAAATTCGAGTTTTGAAATTTTGAACCGAAATATACCTACGATCTGCGATCTTTAATCAGAGAGCACCACACCTGATGCATAACGACATAACCGAATAGCTTCATATTAAATACCTATAATTACCCAATAAGTTTAAGATTGTCCATATTTGAATGAGATGTTACAAACAACATCTTCGAAAATTCGCTCTTATAGCCTTGCTGCGCGACTGGAACTTTTTTTTTCCCCAAGAATCGGGAAGAAGACTTGACGAAAAACTTGGTTTCTACACACGAAACAGTGGATAACGGTTTGAAACAAGAAGAAAGCACCTAATTGGACAAAGGCTGTTTTCGTTCAAGAATCTATAGTACTGATAGCCGTTTGGGAATGTCTCGCTGGTGCCTGGAAGGGGACGAGGGGTCGAAAAGGTAATTGGCTGGACCGGGGTCCATCTAGAAGGCCGTATAGCCCCCCACCAGGAGTCGAGGTTAGACTTGAGGTTGGCTCGCGAGGAAGGAAAAAGGGGAAGCGGGCGTTATTTTGTTGTATTTTTTGTTTTGTCGGTCGGGATTCGCTCAGCCTCGAACCCGGCACGTCTCCCTCTCGCGGGGACGCCCAGGACTTCCCACAACGCGTAGAGGCATCGCGGGACTGAGGCAACTCCCTGACTGCATACTTGCATTCATACCTTGACCCGACTTTGCCGCTAAAGTGCAAAACCTCTGAGGAGCCACCGGACTGGCGTCAGAAGTCGAGAGGAAAACCTGCGACGGTCTGCAACTCACCTGAAACAGACAATGAAGAAGTGGTCAGGAATGGAGGGATTCTGATGACGTAACAAACAAGTTTAGTCAGAGCCAGATCTGGCTGGTACAATCAAACCACAGCAAACAGCATCAGCAATTTTTAAATCACTATCAAAATGTATACTGTACTTGGGTTTTTTCTCAAACCTCAACAACTGCTTCGGTTTTCTAAAATGCTCAATTAAAACGAATGCTGGTTTGAAATTGAATTTTAGTAAGACTAATTGCTTTTTCTTTGAGCAGCTTTTCCTATCCCGTTCTAGGTATTTAGTATTAATTCCCACGTATCCAGTGCCTTCATGCACCAGAGTGGATTGCAACTGTCCTATTATCATGCAAGTGCCACATGCAAAATATTTGGGAGTTCTGGTGGACCAAGACTGCAGAGTCTGTCTTGAGAATTTCATATTGACATGACGTGCAAAAGATTACGCAGGCTTATTCTTATGTGCTTGGTAATTTTATGTCTAGGGCTACGCTCTGACTGCTTAGAGTAATTAAGTATGGGGGCCGGCCTATCAAACATACCTAAGCCTCTATGTATTGTACACAAAAGAATTATTAAAATTTTACTACCTACCTACGCAAACCAAAATGGTTTCCTACCTCCCAGTTTTATGTCTTGGGCGATTCGCACATTTACAAAAAATTGTTTTGATATATATTTTTAAGAACTTAAAAATATGAATGAATCCAGGGCCTTGCAAGATTAGCTGGTACCATCACGCTGAAACTCTCGCTTAAACTGACAACTAAAGGTCAGAATGTTTTTAGTTACTTCGGTATTGAAATGTTCAATAGTCTCCTAAACGACGTGAAAACCATTCCGAGTATTAGGTAAACTTTTCCAAAAGAAAATGTGATGTACCTATCAAAAGGCTCACTGTCAAGGAGAGGTTGATTTAAATTTTCATCTGTTTCGCTGAGAAATTGTGTTATTTTTAGTAGCAGAAGAAATTGTATGTAATTAATAGATATACTACAGTAGGTGCTACTCCATCGCTCAGTAGGTACAAGTTTTTCAACTTAAGGATGGATGGAGCATTCATATTTAATTTTTTTTTTTCTCATAGGAATTAGATATGTGTAATTATTTTGGACATGAAATATTTGTAGATTTATTCTTATAAATAAATGCAATATGAAAAAATAAAATAAATAAATAATAATAACTGCGTATATCCATGTTTGTTTTGAACGCTATACATCTATCAAACTGATCAAGATTAAGATTTTAAATCGTCTTTCATATTTGCATTGGGGAGAGGCAGATTTGAAATCGTTTCTTGATTACTTCAGGAGGAGCCTTTGTTGAAATAAATGTTTATGCGAGATTTAGTTTACACTTCGAGAGCTCTAATAAATCTGAATTTGAACAAATCGCTCTTAACTGGGGAATATAACATTTTGTTGTTGTAACGTAAAATTTTAGGATTTAAAAAGAAAATACAGGTAAAACACCCTTGGGAGATTCCATAGCTGTAATTCTATCTGGTAAAATTAATATTGTCGGCGATGCTTGAACTGAATTCCTGGCTGACCTGTGTAATTCATGTGTTAGTACTTATAGGTACTAACCACTGCCAATCGTACATTTGCAGGAGTAACTGCCTAACAATATCCGAAAATACAGAATCTCAGAAGAAGAGACTCGATACCATGAAAATTGATCAGAAGTTGGTCATGTTCATGGTGGTTGGTTTTTCGATTTTGAATAGGAGTCTGTAATTCCGTTTTACCTTACTTTTTGGCGTAAGTACGAATTTTTGGTGCAATATCATCATATCATATTCACTATATCACATCGATGCATTATTGGCAATATTATGCGAAAGTGGCCTGTTTTCTTCGAAAAATTCACTTTTACATGGATAGGTCTTATGGATATGTAACATCAAAATGTGACGTTTTTCGGCGCAATTCCCGTGGTGGTATTGACTTAAAATTTGGCATGCAACCTCTTTTGGACTTACACTTTAAGTAAAATAGGCGTGGGATCAGATGAGTGGTCCTTAAATTTAATTTCCACCCTATTCACTCGACGAAGCTGTAATTCGGTATGTAGCCGAAAAACAGACATATCCATGATCAGTAAGTTTTTCCCAGTAAGGGAGGAATTAAGTAATTTGCATAGATTTTTTATTTTCAAAACACCCCTTCTTTAAAGTAAATGGTCGGTAATGGGGCCTGTACTTATAACCAAGTAGCTACGTACCTATCTAGCAGTTTTTTGCGTCCAATGACGTATATTTACTGACAGGTGCATTGTTGGAATAAGAGTGATGCTACACATCATGTTTTGGGTAGGGTCCGCTCTGTGTAATGAAGGTACGATTACCTGTCAATTACATGAAGCGCTCAACTGTTTATATAAACACGGAGCGCATCAAGACGGATATTGTCCGTAGGAACCGCCACAGTCATTGAGGCAGATTGACGGGTTCATGACGGATAGCGATCAACTCAGACATGCGAATAAGACCCCGTGACGTGACTCGGACAACCCAGACGTTGCCTCGAGCGTCAAACGAACTTGCCGTGATCCCCTCAAGTTCACGAAAAAGGCCGGTGCAGTACTTCAAGATGGCGGGTCTCGTGGAGTGGGAGTTAGTGTATGCTAATGTATTCACTGATGTGATACCTATCAGCAGAGTGCAAGCCGAGGGAGCGTAATGAATCTCGGGGCGAACTTTTCCTTAGCGTGAGGAATGACTCAATTACCCGCCTAGAAGACGGAATTTGAATGGCTAAGTAGGTACTGAGCAATTACTCATTGGCTGGAGAGAGGGGAGAAGGAGCTTTTCCAAATAACCCTATCACCGCCATCTCTACTTGTACTTATTTCAAGTTGAGTATGCACTCAATTCAGAATGAAAAAAACCTCTGTAATCTTGACAAACAATACAAAAGAACTGAATAAGTCGTCTGTTAACTTCATTTCAAGAGAAATCGAGAAAAAAAAACAATAATTATATCAGATAATCCAGGGAATGGAGAGCGTAATTTTTCAAAAAAAAAATCCAAAGCACATGTCTGCAAAAATTCAACAGATGAGTTTTTTCAAATATAAATGTGGAAATAAAGAACGTAAGGGCCCAAATGGGTTTTTGACGGCTTTTGGTTCAGGCGAAAGAGCTGCACAGATTTTTCACTCCTAAGGGCATGCACGATCAGCCAAGTACCTAACATGATGGACCTTCTAATGAAAACAACGGAAAAATACCGAAAACGAGGAGGTACAAGGAAACGCTTTTTCATAACTACTGTTCCATGGCGCATTCAACAAGAATCCCGTTGTGTTCAGATGATGTGGAAAATAGGTAGTTAAATAGGTCTGATCGATCGGCAAATGGGTAATTATTCGTTCTCTAACCTGCTTTAAAACTCAGAAATGTCTGTTTTGGATTTTTTTTCTCGGAATCTTTATTTTGTACAACTCTAGAACAACTGTTTCGTTATACGAAATTAAGCAACTGGCAATAATTATTAGGGCAGACGAAATGAACTCGTGTGTAAAATATTGGATAGTTGCAAAGATGATATTGGGGGTATTCCTGATGTCCAATCGTTACCCCAACAAGCACCCCAAACGTTCTTGTGAGGTTCGCCAGAAAATGCCGGATGTTCCTTCTGTTCGTCCTTCAAAATGCGAGCTCCGCCCACTCATCATGTGAACGACGACAACACTCGATTATTTAGATGAGTTATCACGATATCATTTCGCCACCGTGTTCGCATCCTTGTACACGTACGTAATAATCATTTGCTTCGATCATCAGTGTACAACAAGAATCGAGTTCACACCGTCGTGCATGAAGAGCGTCGTCACCTTGAAGCCGTTGCGAAGAGACCTTGGAGCGAATTAAAATACAAAAGGAACCTTGACGAACATAATAGGACTAATAATTGGGACCGGCCCTATAGAAAATTACTTCATCGCCACCCAAGGGATAGGGATCTCTCTAAGTAATCTACGAAATTGGTTTTAAACCTTTTTTTCCCTCTCCCATGATAAACTCGTGTACCTCCGCTATGAACCACCGCATTACTTTTACGAAAGAGTCAGTAGTTGTCACGCTCTCCCACCATAATTTGCATGATATTATAGCGCCATCGTCTTTTTTTCTCCATTTTTGAAAAGTGTATATTGAACTACTGAAACCTGAAGTACAATAAGGGAACATAAACTAAACATCACTGAGAAAATGTACGTGGAATCAAGTCATGGGCATCGACTAGTAGGAAACTTACTCAAGTAGGTACCTACTCGATTTAATTTACCTAAATATTGCACCATCAATCGACCTTATCTCTGTAAACGCAATATGGCTGCACGAGAAGAACATTGGCAACCCCAACATCGCCCACTAGGTGTGCAGTACGTATAGTCCATACATCCAGTTGGATTTGAGCCACACGTAATGTAAATCTGAATTCAACGAAATTCCCATACGTATCAAAAGCTCAATAATAATATTATAAGGCTCGTTCGGGATGATGGTAGAAGTCAGGGGCCTGCAATATTTGGGCAATAGTTGGTCCTCCAGGCCGGATCTGAAGCAGCGGCCTACGGATCACTGGTTCACGTAACGACGATCTATAATGGAGGCCTTCGAAACCAATATGATGAGACCCAAACACTTCTCCAGACCAAAATAATCGAAAAAAAAAAAAAACGAATATCATGGTTAGTGAAATTAGGTGTGGCTGAGTGCATCATTTTCATCGCGGTTTGGAACAAACAAGTGATACCGCGGGGGTCACATTTGTATTTCTATTAGTTTATTTCTACTTATTATTACAATATAACAAGGCTCCCTCTCGTTGGTTGACGTCGGTAGTTTTTTTTAAATAATACCCCGTAATGTTATCAATAACTACGACACCGTGAATATTTGGGTGGTATCCTACTATTCACTGTAAATATATTCTGAAAAGGATTTAAGCTAAAATCGAACTTATTTAGATTTTCTAAATATCAGGAGTGGTAGCTGAAATAGCAATTACAGCAAGAGATGATAACAAATGAATGGACGGTCAATCTTTAGGTGAAAAATTAGCGTTACATTATTTATACAATTTATGCATATAAACACGTGTATTGTACGAAACGAAACAGAGTAGCTGTTATTTATAATGTTATAACATTTCTGGTGATCATTGGATTGTTGGTCGTCCAGGAGTCAACTTGGAGATCCATGAATTCGACATGCTTTCTCCAGAAGGGCGAAAAAGGGGGTGACAAAAAACGTACAGATGGCAGGTATAGGGTTTTTAAGGGCCTGTAGCATTCAACTGAAACGAAAAAAACGCAGGAATAGAAATGGAGAGAGCTGTCTGTCACAGTAAAAAACAGGAAGAAGAAAAAACTTGACGACGGTCAACTTTCTTTGAAGGTGCAAATGAACTTTCATTCGAATATGGAACTCTGCGGGATGGTTCAAACTACGGTTAGGAACGCCTGTTTCCACAGAAATTGGTTTTTTCCTTCTTGTGTGAGTGGCAGTTGGGACTTCGTGGGGGTTAGAACTCGTAAACTTACAGAGATGCATCAGCGCAGTATGAACTTTCCAAAAAGTTACCATGAGCCCTGATAGTTACCATGAGCCCTGATGAACAGAAATGAGTGGTGGAATTGGTAGCTGTAGGGATAGCCATGTGAAATCGTTGGGTAACTGCTCCTTTTGCATTTTCAGAACTCGAAGGAACGATTCCTTGCCTTCATCACCTTTAGGAGTTTCAGTAGACCCTGAAGCCTCCAGTGGTAATGATTTTCAATCACCTTCATCCTTTCAGGTTTAGCCCATACATTTTATAAACAATAATTCGCATTCGAACTTCAAATCTGACTCCACCATTGGATCGAGCAAGCAATTTCCTCCAAGATCATATCCTCATCTCAAAACCTCAAAATTTTGACTTGGGCAGTGTTGCACTTGCACAGTCGAATCATTACACCTAGACAGTGAGGATTTCAAACAACTCCTACATATTTGTATTGCTTAGTATCAGTTATTTTGCTTTTTTACAGCCTTGCATCTTCTGTTTGGCAAACCTTGCAAGGTTCAACACAACACATCCTGCATATCCTGATCAACGCTGTATAAAGCCCATACAAAGCCAGTTGAGTGATACCAAGTAAATTTCGTGCGATACCCAATATTGTTACTGTATCAGTTGCTGAAGTTGGCTTTTTCATCATCAAGGATATTCAATATAGGAAATAATATTCAATGTTTAAATTCATCTAGGAAACTGGCCTGCTACTCGATGGTATCAAAAGGATTATTTAACAAACATGGCGTCGTACAATTTCGAATGCTCGACTGTTATATTGTGGAAAGACTGAGGCTGGAACCCAGAATTTCCAGGCAGGACCAGACAGAAAATGGGGTGAATTGAGCTATGCCACCCGTGGGATTTGTATTGCTCAGTTGGTTTGAGAGGGGCGGAATCTAGTTATTTGTCGATTACCTCCAGGCCCGTCGGGACTCGCGCGAAAGGGAGGATTGTATTCTTTCGGATGAATCAGCTTTTGGAAAATCGTTCAACGCCCGAAAGCAACCGTGACGGAGTTGAGACAGGATCGGAGGCTTTCAAGCCGGTTCATCGGTGGGGAGTTTTTCTCTTCTTCCCATAATCACAATGTTCTTTGTAGCAGCTAAACAACTCCGGCTTCTCAATCAAAATTTGTGATCTTGTTATTTGTCCATACATGCGTCATAATACATTCCTAATCTGATACACTCGCTATGTAAACTTACTATTTAAAAGCTTTATCTTCTTCCAACGTTACGACTTCACAGCTGTGTAACACAAACAGTGCTGAAGATTTGGCAAAGTAATAGTTTCTGTAGGCTGATGAAAAATCAAGGCGAATATTCCAAGTACCTATGGGGATTTTATTGGTGGATGTATTATTGGAGTGTTGTTGAGTGGTGGTCTGTTGTGTATCTTCAACTGTAGGTTGGAGTTAGTAGTTAATCAACCCTATCATAGGTGTCTCAAGCGCGGTAGGCGAGGAAGTAGCCAGTCACAAAGTTATGAATGTAACGATTACGATCTGCATTCACGAGGTGTTTGCAGCCGAGGACGGAGCACGTGCAAATGGGCTCGTTCGGTTGGCCCACGAACTAATATATTCACACCTCTACCGCATCGTGAGCTCATTTCGAGAAAAAATTAGGGAGGGAAAAAAATCAGCGCTGATTAAAATTACCAGAAGAAAAACAAGAAGGATCTCTTCAGGAAGGATTTTTACGGCTGTAAATAACAATAACGGCCGGATAAAAGGGAGGTGGGACTCCGAGGCGCAAGCCTTGTGATTATTGGTCAACGCTTCTGCGAGGTTGGTCTTTGAGAAATGTCTTCATCGCGTTGGAAATGGGGCCCGGGGAGCCTCGTGGGCCCGCCCTAATGGCTTACGTCCTAACGTTGTAAATGGGGCTCCTTCGAGCATCGGATTCTCGTTGTTCTTAGTAGATACGAGTATTGTATGAGGGGAAAAAAGCGGAGAAGCGTTCGGTTGAACGATTAGTTTTCAATATAAACACAAGCTCCGGCGGCTATACAAGGTCTTATTACGATGTGTAGCAGCGGAGGCGTTACCGAGTAACATGGATATTTCTGATGAAACAACGAGATATTCTTCACACAACTCTGATCGTATACAGCAGATATCCAACTAAAACGATTTATAATAACACCAAGTAGAACAACTCATCCACCACTTGTAATGGTTTGCTGAGTTTGCTTCCTCCCCGTGTTTTTGATTCCACCACATTGGAGATGGCCAATTCTATTAAAGCAGACCAGGACAGCCCATTGGGTGGGCGTAATTGCCAAACCTCCTCGGGAACAAGCGACAACTCAGCAAACCATATAATACCGTGGTTCAATGATTTCAAAGATGAAGATCTATGTCAGCAACTCACATGGGAGATTTCAACACTCTTACAGAAGGGATAAAGTCTGCTACAGATAAGTCTGCTTTGACTCTACGAAGAATTTCTACCAGCTGTTTCTCTCATGCTCAACCAGCTGTTTCGTTCATAGTAGCCAGCAAGGTAAGTATGAATAAAATCGCTCTAGGTCTATTAGATGGAAGTGCTTGTTTATCGTGTAACGATATATCTTGTCTTCTCAAATCAGAAATGGTTAAATATAGAGATATTATAGGGAGGATTTACTTATTGTATAGTGTACATTTGACTAAGACAGTGTCTAAGAAAGTTGAAGATAATAGTATACTGTTGAATAAAACCATAGCTCATGCTAGACTATCATATTATGATGGATCTAAGGCAGCAGCAAAAACACTTGAACAAGCGGTCACTTGAAAGATTTAAACAAGCTTTGAGACATATCAGTCCAGTTACCCAGGATGTGGACCCGGCAAAGTGGCCAAAATCAGCCTAAATTTCTGATTATTTGTTCTTAAAATTCTCTTGGGTTGAGATAATGGGTTAAATCTATCAAATGGCTCTGGGTCATGTTATTAAGAAGGTCTGTACAAATTTTCAAGTCGGTTGGTCCTGTTATTCAGGCTGTGAACTCGTGAAACTGGACACTATTAGCCTAAAGTTGCTGTTTTGGTTTATTATCTTCGATAATGAACCATTGGAATCGCCCAAAGAAAAAAAAATTTTAACCCCCCCTCAAAATTTGTTGGTTTACGTTTCAAGATACGTAGATTCAGAAAATCGAATAAAAAAAAATCCGTCCGTCCGCCGTACGCCGTCCGCCGTACGCCGTCCGCCGTCCGAGGCACTTTGCCCAGTTAGCGTTGAGTTAAAATTACGAAATTTGGTTTCTGGGTTTGGACCAGCCCCACAATGATCCACGAAACTTTTCATAACCCTAGGTCAAGGGGAAGGGGTTCAAAACGAATTTTGAAATGTTGAAAATTCCATATCTCGAAAAATTCCCATCAAACGGTATGTTTTTTATTTCATATTTAGATAGAGTTTGTTCCGTAGAATTTTTTAAGACCATCTGCAGCTTTGTACGACCAGCCGTTCGTTCACAATGATGGCTCAAAGATTGTGCCTCACAACCCGATCGTGAATCAAACTGTTGAAATACAGGTCCATTTTCATACTAACAAGCTCTTTGGAACATCATATGGCTTAAGTGATGTCGAGTTTGTTGTTCTGAGGTGCGTTTCGTGCTACGGAAATGAAGGTAATTTCGAATGTTTGTTGGTAGGTACTTCTTTTATAGAAAAATTATTACCGACGTAGTATTAAAAACCCCAGAATTATATCGTATTAATTAATCATAATTAATAATAATTATTATTAATAATAAATACGAATTATCAATACCTAACAATAAATTATAATAATTTTCAGTAGGTTTATTTCATATTTAGATAGAGTTTGTTCCGTAGAATTTTTTAAGACCATCCGCAGCTTTGTACGACCAGCCGTTCGTTCACAATGACGGCTCAAAGGTTGAGCCTGTCGACGCGATCTTGAATCAAACGGTTGAAATACAGGTCGATTAAATACAGGTCGACTCGATTTTCATACTAACTAGCTGTTTAGAACATCATATGGTTTTAGTGATGTCGAGTTTGTTGTTCTGAGGTACGTTTCGTGCTACGGAAATGAAGGTAATTTCGAATGTTTGTTGGTAGGTAGGTACATACTTCTTTTATAGAAAAATTAAAAAGTATGAAAACCCTAGAATTATATCGTATTAATTAAATACAAATTATTAACATTTAACAATAAATTATAATAATTTTTGCTAGGTATCTACTTGATAAACTTATTAATAATTAGTGATAATTCATAATAATAATTAATCTAACATTAAATGTTAATCTAAATTAATCTAAATTTTAGGATCTAGACATTTAGAACTAGTGATCTAGACAGAAGGGTGATCTGTAAATTCTTGACACAACGGTTCATTATCTTCTTTGCACAGATCACCCTTCTGTCTAGATCACTAGGTCTAAATGTCTAGATCCTAAATGTTAGATTAATTATTATTATCAACTATTTCTCATTGCAAACCTGTTCATTGTGTACCCAAGATCCTTCCCTAAAAGACCTGGCAGCGGGAAATATTATTCAACATGGTTTGAAAAGGGAAAAACAAGTTTTGTAAAAAATCCCAATGCTCTAGTAGTCGACACCAGTGACCAACATTTTCTTCAGTAGTCGACATGGTTTTGCACTAGTAGTCGACCTACATGTGTTAGAAGTCGACAGTATCACTTGAGTCAGTAGTCGACAGGTTTCGTCATTCCATCGTTTTCGAATTTTACGACATCTAAATAAAATACATTCAACTGTGAATCGGAACTTGAAAATAGATTAATAAGATGTAATAAAGTAGTTATCAGACTTTTTATTTGCAAACAGCTCATTATCAGTCTCAAATTGCAATAAGTACTTAAGTAAAAAGGTATGAAAACAATAGTCGAAAACTCATTGTCAGAAAATTGACATTACAGTTGGGCTTAGGTACCTATTTACATATTTTTTTGACATTTTCATGTCTTTGCTTTGGCACATGAACTGAAACGGGAAAAATTTGTTCCCTTGATTCACCCTTTCCCTCAGATCACGTCAGAACACAAGCGACCGGCGGGCCACAACGTCAGAGCCTATGACGCACGAGCGTATGACGTCAGACGGCTGGCAGGAGGCCAACAAGTACGTCAGAGCCTATGACGCACGAGCGTATGACGTAAGACGGCTGGCAGGAGGCTAACTAGTACGTCAGAGCCTATGACGCACGAGCGTATGACGTAAGACGGCTGGCAAAAGGCCAACAAGTACGTCATAGCCTATGACGCACGAGCGTATGACGTAAGACGGCTGGCAGGAGGCCAACAAGTACGTCAGAGCCTATGACGCACGAGCGTATGACGTAAGACGGCTGGCAGGAGGCCAACAAGTACGTCAGAGCCTATGACGCACGAGCGTATGACGTAAGACGGCTGGCAGGAGGCCAACAAGTACGTCAGAGCCTATGACGCACGAGCGTATGACGTAAGACGGCTGGCAAAAGGCCAACAAGTACGTCATAGCCTATGACGCACGAGCGTATGACGTAAGACGGCTGGCAGGAGGCCAACAAGTACGTCAGAGCCTATGACGCACGAGCGTATGACGTAAGACGGCTGGCAAGAGGCCATTAGTGCGTCAGAGCCTATGACGCACGAGCGTATGACGTAAGACGGCTAGCAGGAGGCTAACTATTGCGTCAGAGCCTATGACGCACGAGCGTATGACGTAAGGCGGCTGGCAGGTGGCCAAAAAGTACGTCAGAGCCTATGACGCACGAGCGTATGACGTAAGACGGCTGGCAGGAGACCAACTAGTGTGTCAGAAGCTATGACGCACGAGCGTCAAGGGGAAGGGGTTCAAAACGAATTTTGGTACGACATGGTATGACTATGGTATGGTATATTATTGTATGTATGATTTAGTATAGTACAGTACGGTATGATAGGAAAGAAATGGTATGAGTACGGTGAGAATATGGTATGGTGCCGATTTGCAACACAGTCTGGTATAGACAGAAGGGTGATCTGCACAAGGAAGATAATAAACCGTTGTGTCAAGAATTTGCAGAGTTTTTTGTTTCTAACATTTTTTGGGTGGATATAATGGTATAAATATTTTAAAAGGCACTGCCTGAAGTTGAAAAGATGCTCCGTGCAAAAGTTCAAGTCAATCGGTGGAGGTGGAGAGTCTGTAGTCTTGAAAAAGTTTCTTATTTCTTAGCTCCGAAGTAAGATTTCATACTATTTGATATACCTATTTCATATGAGGTTTACCTACTCAAAAGTACAAATATTCATTATTTTTCATTATTTCCTATATTAGAAAATGGAGGGAGTTAATGACTTGCAGATACCCGAGTCAATGGGGTACATGACACATTACAAGTATTTTTGGATGATACGTAGGTAATCGTTATTCGAAAACCTGAAGATGGTGTATCACAATACCGAGGGTTTCTTATTGGATTTGACTCCCTCCTCGAAATGATGCAGAGCTCACCTCAAGCCATCCACAAGGAATTCGATATCGCTGTCTTCCCCGTCCAATAACTTCTGTAAACTAAATTAGAGATGTAATGCCCAGGAGTAAAGCCAATTCAGCTTTGTTTAATGTCTCACGATGGTGGGGGTAATGGCTTTATTAAAACCCCGGCCAGAAGGAGATGGCATCACGTTCATTAATACGAGGAACACTGTCTGGCGAGGGCGGGAATGAGGTGGAGGGTACAACTCTGAACAAGAAGGCTTATCCAAAGGGGGTGCGCCAACTCCTAAGTCCCAGACTCGTATAGCAGTATAGCAAGTCCCTTTACCCTTAAGGAAGGGGACCCCAACTTGACTTAAGTGAGGATCAAGTGTGAAGGACTTGCGAGGTGGTATTAGGCGACTATCCTCCTTTCCACTTGCGTAGAATACATATTAGGAGGCTTGTCTAATGTCGAAAGACGCGGAAACCCTGCAGAACCAGAGAATTCAACATAATATTATTTATATTATCTGAGTTTAAACACACCTAGATGGAACATACATCGTACTGCAGTATTACAGTACTTTTGTACTATTATGTATTCCAATGTGACAAATTTATTTGAACCGTCGGTTGATAGATAAAATTTCACCGCATTGCGATTATGAGAAAGTTGGAGTACGAGTATTATAATATCATGGAACTCAACGAAAGTTAGTTTGAAAAAGATCATAGGACATCCCAATAACTGAAGTCCTGATTATGCTGAAGGCTAAAGGTTGACCACATCTGCACATCTAGAGCATAGCGGGTCTTCGGGTTCCTGAATAGGTTACGGAAAACGATTGTGTGAAAGGTGTGCGATCATAACTGTCGACATTTTTATTTGAGTGAGTATACTCACTCAATATATTGAGTTAGTTTCGTGTAACAGCGACCGTTTGGTAATGGGTTGTGGTATTAGGTTATTTTGGTTATAGGTTACCGGCAATTAGAGAACCTTTCCAGCGCCCAACGCGGACTGGAAACCCAGATGGGCGCTGGAAAGGTTCCTGGATCGCCGGAAACCAATCACCAAAATAACCTCATACCACAACCTATTACCAGAAGGTCGCTGTTACTCGATAACCTATTACCAAGAAATGACCGTATTAGCCATGCGTAAACCCCTAAAGTAGCTTTGCCAAATGGTCAATCTTGCAATTATCCAATAACCAGTTAGGGTGAACTGCCCAGTAGATGGACGCTACCCAGTAGTTGAACACGCTGACTTTCAAATTTGGGAAACCCATGCAGAACAACTTTTGCTTTCAGAAGAGTCTGCACCTCTGTTTGACTGGTAGGTATAGGGATTATGGGACCGTAGGTACTTGTGAAGTAGCCCTTTCTCACTTTCCTCAGTCAGCGGGATCTAGCGGTAAAGGGCCGAACTACTGGCGTTCGCGCCTGTGTCCCGCCATTCAAACTGCTTCAATATAAGATGTCAATTTTTCCCGGGACACCACATCCCCAAAAATGAACCGTTTTTATCGCTTGAGCACTCAAATTGAAGCTTAGGATCTGAAAAAGAGATCCTACGGAGCACAATTTCCATATCACTTCATATAAGGAAGAAACAACCATCCAACTGGGGCCACCTCCCATCTCTCTCGGAATACCAACTTCATGAGATGATGGCTGTCTTCAGGGACGTCATATCAAAAATCGCAAAAGTAGGATCACTAGGACTTGATCTAACTTGAAAAAGAAAAAAAAAATCAAGGAAATCGGTGCAGTTTTGGCAGAGTTACATGCCGGGACAGATACATTGATTTCTTATGGGAGCTTTCACGTACGGCGCCCTCTTAAGCCTTGTAGTGGTTTCTGAAGGCCGTCTTATGCATTATTTGGTAACTAACAATGTCTACAGAAGTCTCGCAAAATATCAAGATGATAAGATAATAATATTATCATAGTAACGGCGAGCTATAATTGAATAATTCTAGTTGATCCGAGTCCTCGACGCTCCTCAAACTATAAAGTAAGTGATCAAAAAGTGATGGTTGGTTTCACATGGATTCATGCAAAAAAAAACTTTTCACACAAACAACGTTCCAGCCGTATCTTCTTCAACTTTTGGTTTCAATTTAATTTAAGGGTGATAACTAAAAAATAACGAATAAAGAGAGTTGATTCAACAACTACAGGAGGAACACGTTTTTTGTGCGATCCCTCAAAATCGCTCAACAGGTTTAATACATTTTGAGCTCCACCTCCCCAATTAATCTGTCTGAGGGGCTCGTCCTGTAAAATGGGGTAATATTGTTTTAAACTTGTTGTGCACCTATTCATTACAAGGGAGACACTGTTTAATAAATTCTGGGATCATTTTTGCATATATGTTATAACACACCCCGAGGTGACTTCAATATGTGCGGAGGTATATTTATTTATTTATTAGTGCGTAAGCGGAACCCAAAAGGAGAAACGGACGAGGATTTTTTTTTTTTCATTCTATCGTGCGGCTATTATCGAAACATTGCGTAACCGAAGCAATTAGAGCGATTATCGAGAGGAGATCTTCTCAATCAAAAGCCCGTCATCAATCTCGGGGATCGGAATAATTTGCCAAGGGCGGATCACCTCGGCCCGGGGAGACGCCCAGACCTACCGCAGCGCTTCGTGGCGGAGAGAAGAGAAAAGGAAGAAAGAATATTTAAAGAAAATAAATGAAGAAGTACAAAACCCTGGCGACCAATTAGAGTTATTATCCGAAAGGGGTACGAGTTGAAATACGCGCGTTGTCCGGTTTTATGAGTGAAAATGTAATGGAGTCGATCGATTTGGCGCAGTCGTCGCCCACGGTGCTCTACAAAGGGATAATTAATATATATGTATATTCTGAAGACTTACTCCGACTTCTCATTCTGTTCGTTTCTCCTGGTTCGCCACAACCCCACTCCCACTCGACGGACCGACGTCGCCCGAGCGTTCTCAACCGGTTTGAAGGGAAGTTCTGACTCTATCGGAGGGGCCTCACCGGCCCAACGTTTTTATTTATTAGAATCGGTGATGACTTCATTTATATTTTAGAAAAGATCAGTCCGCCCTCGAGCTCGAGAAGATAATGTCTGGCTACATTGAATTTACCTGATGTAAAGCGGGACAGGCCACCTAGTAACAGCCGGTTGTACCGTCCTCGCATGCACGATGAACATCGATCAGAAATGTCGGTGAACAACCTGGTACTCTTCGTGTAGGCACGAATTATGTGAGTTGAGTTCGTCATGTTCATTCATAATTCAATAGGCTACTAGCAACGCCCGATATCCACTACGATAGGCGAACTTGCTGGTCGTTTTACAAAAAACTGCATCTAAATCTGTCCTAACGTAATGGCACTAGACAAACGTTCGTTGTCATCGAATTATCGCAGAAAATCGCTACTGCAATGGTTCCATGTATTTATGACATGTTTAGCGATATAAATCCGTTCAATAGCGCTCCAAGTTCATCCCTGAATTTAACATTCAAAACGGCCAAAAATGTACTAAATGTTGACCACCTACAACTATTTCTGTTCATTTGACTGAATTTAGATCTTTTTCTGCCCAGAAACATTTTTGGGTACTGGAATAGGCCACTGCTATGATGTTTATTACAATGAAACCTACAAACTATGTAGGTAGGTACAGAATGTCACCTTAGTACAGAGAGTATAGGATAAAAACTTGTGTGACCACAGTATTGGGCTATTTCAACGCCCAACATATTTCTGCCTAAAATAGATCCATAATTTGAAAAGTTATCAAAATGGGAATAAATTCAGTCAAATCAACACATTAGGGGTAGAAGGTAGTTACATACCATAAATACGTAGGGCAAGTGTACCAATTATCGCAACCTTTAGGAGCGCTGCTTCAGGTTTTCGCCTATAAATTACTTATCAATAAATTGAAATTCAATCTTTGAGCTTCATTAGATCCATCAATAGATTGCAAATGAAAAGCAATGTAGAACCAAAAAAAGTTGGTAGATGTTGTAATTCAGTAGTAACATAAATAAAAAGTATTGTTGACGCATTAGACCGATAAGTGAGATCAGGGGCAGTGCCTGGCACTCTTTTCAATGGCCCTCGCTTGACTTTGATACATAAATTCCTCTCGCAGAGGTATAACAGCGAGTCGGGATTGCGTGCCATCCAGACGGTACGAAAGGGGGACGGAAAACGGTTGGACCAACCCCCTTTTTCCACCATTTGTCTCAACGCTTTGATAGATGGAGCTCGCGTTGTTCAATACTATGCCAAACTTCCATAAACGGTACCAGACAAGAGACTTATTGCATGAGACATGTGATGGACAAGGGCTGGGAAACGCCGGCGTCGAGCCGAGCGAAAGCCGAACGATTTATCGTCTACTGCAATATCTTGTAGCCCTGTCATCGCCCTCCTGAGCGATGGGGTTTATTCAGATTTATTCACGATTCTGTATTCAAACAGCCAAAGATGGGGGTGCGAGTTGATTCCAACAATGTAACTGATGAAACGTAACTTTGAATCTAACTCTGACGGGATAAACCGAGCCAAGAATGTCGTAGAGATGCACGAAATGCACATATGAACCATCATGTCCTATCATAGCAAGGCTTCTGTGGAACTCCAGAGATTCATCAACCATCGACCTCAATCTATCGCCTTGATGGTTATTGATTCAGATATTTGATTATTTAAACAAATCAGAAGAACCCTACAAAAGTGGCAGCAAAAGGTTGACAGGAGACTGTAAATGATGACAGCATTGCTGCGTTTTCTACACAGATGGCACTACAAGGTCAATTTATGGTCTTTCATTGAGTTGTTAAGGTTTACATGTGGTTCGTTTCCATTTAGTGTATTCATACGGTGGTTACCATCAGGTCATGGGGAATCCAATATCTACTTGAGAGATTATCGTGAAAATACAGCCCGAGCCAGTTCGGCGACCGGTTATCTCTCAATATGAAAAACGGCCCACCGCACGGACATAATGAAGTGGGTGGAAACCGCTCAGGTGAGATGGAAGCCGTTTTTCGGGCCGACCGATACCGCGTCAAGCCGATGGCGGGCCACCCCCTTCCCCACGGGGAAGGTATAGATTTTTCGATAGGCCCATAAAGTAGGGATTATTAGAGGAATGAGGGCCAAGTTGAGAGGCATGCAGGAGGAATGGAACCAGACCTAGGGGCTCATGACGAGCCCTCGAAAAACCCAGTAATGTTCGGGAGCTGTAATTTGAAGCCACTCATAAATTTCTCCATGAGCTTCACGCCCTTTCGATCTGTATATCCATCATTCTATAACCAGGGGGTTCGATTTTCCGCCAAACCGTCGAATTCGATATTCTGGAATGAGCGAATATTTCACAACTGGATTCCAATCTGTAGAAGTACTGATGCATTATCAATAGAACGAACCACTCTGGACAGAATTGCTCATCACATACATTCAAACCTACCTAAATAAAATAATGGAATGTGCATATTTGTAAACCTCCTCTCTCCCTTCCTATCCTAATCAAGACCTCTGCATTCGTCAATTGGGATGTCCGAGGAATTTACAACACTTTGAAACCATTCATTGTGCTCCAAATTACCTCCGCTCTATACAACAGAACAAATTGAATATCACAAACGTCTCAACCCCCAAAACCTCGGCAACAGCGAAATCAACAGTATGCTTTTAGCTTCATACAACAACCTATTCCACAGCCCAGAGTTCTAATACTGTGCAATCACCGCTCAATTTGAACTGACACGGGCAAAATGGGTCTAGTTTTTTGGTTCAGTAGGTGCTGTAGATCTTCTGAATTGTACAGAATTTTCACGTACGCACCTTCCTTCCCAACACACCTGCCTACTATCAATTGAATAGGTATTTTAGCATCCTAATGTATTCCATGTGGAAGGAGATAATAATCCTCATATGAATCTCCTCCCTGCTGGCCTAGCAGCTTCACTTCACATTTAGTTCATAGTTGTGTTTGTTTTTCCATTTTTTTCCTGGGCATTCTGCCGATAATACTCAAGTCATAGCAGAGAAAAAAGTTGCTCCGAATAAATAATAAACATAATACATAAATAACACCTAAATAACACAAATAAACCTGTATGGAACATACGTCAGATCGGAGAGCTCCAGACGGTTGTGCTCGCTTTGCAACAGTTTCAGAGAACTGGCTGGGATTTGCGCGATTTGGGTTCCATGCGTGGAAGTACCGTAGAGTGCTGGTGGCTGAATTAAATTGGTAGAGGGTTGGTATTTTCTTGCCCAGCTTGATTACACATCACGTTGTATCCACTCATTACAGATTGTATCAAGCACTTGGCAACAAGCTTTCAATTCTTCTTACTGATTCTCTGTTCTGTACACCCATGAAGTAAATGAAAGGCTCCTCACCCGGCATACGGACGACAAGTCCATGTCACAATCATGTTCTTTCTTTCTGCATGAGTGCTTTTTGTTGTTGTTAAATTAAATTTACTACTATTTTTGTAATACGATATATTGTAATAGAAATACACATGTTTTTTCTTCTTCTTCTTCACCTGTATACACGTCTATCAAGGAATCCAATTCGCCAAGTAGTGTCATCCACTGGTCAAACATCTCGTCTGCATCAGTTTCTCCCAAGCACCAACGCTACAGATACAGACATTATCGCCCTGAACACTGGCAAGTGGTCGACTCTTCCATCACGATGTAACCCAAACCCAAAAGCCAACGGAATCTAATGATCCCTCAACTCCGGCCGTAATAACCACTGCCGAGCTATAACTCGATGATCCTAATAATGCCGAAGGCTGTTTGAGAATGAAGGTCTCCGCGTACACGCCCCGCATGAAGGTTTTTGTCCGTATTATACCCAAACCGATCACACCTTGATGGGCAAGGTCACTCTCTTTTTCTTAGACCCGGCCTTTTTTGTGCCTCAAGATAATGACTCTATCCAAAATACTTAGAGGTTATGAAACGAGGCGATCTGATCTCTCAATATCATCCATCAGAGTTGATCAATACTGGAGCAGGTACATCACAATATTCTCCTACTAATAGACTGTTAACCCCTCACCAATTTGTCCAAAGTAGATGAAAGATTTCCACCAGGAATCTTGTTCAGAATTGTTTTCCCCGTACCTAATAAACATGGTTAACTTCAATTTCATACGTAGTGTTTTCTAATGCCATCATCTCTCCCCAACTTTCGGTGGTCAGCTGTTTGAATGTACCAGAGCCCATTGACTAATATTATATTATTACAAAAATATTTTATTATTAAATGGAAATACCATTAAAGAAAGAGATAAGGAGGAACTAGTAACTGTAGTCGATCATTACAACTAAGTTTGTGAGTATTTTGATGCGTTGCGTCTGCATTATGTTTCTATTGATTTACCAGGATGCAGCTCCAGAGTTGGCTACCAGAAGTCCAAACGGGTTTATCCACTGTATTTGATCTAAACAAAGTGCAGTTGAGTCCAGCGTCATCTCCTCGTATTTTGCTGTATTCTCGCAAGGTAAAGTCACTGAGTTTATATGCACTTTCCTGGTACCTTTGTAAAAATATGTGAGTCGATTTGGTGTCGTTCAACCTTAACCTCTATTTTTTGGGTGCATTTATGAATAATAAAGTTCAGTAGCTTGATATTGACTCCCTCGATATATCAGCCAGAATCGCTGTATAGTCCACGAAAGTTGAAGTGGTAGACTCTGTTGGTTCTCGGACATCTCTTGGGAAAATCACCGTATTCAAAACAGCTCGTTTGATTTCCGGAGTAGGGCGTCAACTTTGCTAAATTTAGAGTAACTAAAATTCATAATGCTTAATTTCCAATATAAAGGTTCTGTACAGAACATTTTAGTAGAAATCAAATGAGATCGATTTCGACTCCCAACTACTGATAATGGAAATACTCGTATGACGACATTTGAGCGAAAACCTAGTAAGTTCCCGTCAATTTTCACTTAATCAGCGCAGGTGATTTAGGCAATAAGGCTACTCATGCAGAAATACAGATGTGTGATAATTTGAAGATTTTTCTCAATAGGACGAAAACATCCCCTTGGAAAACTGCTGTATTACAGTCTGATCCAATATCTTCAAATTAAATAACTCCCACATGAACGATGAAGATGAATTGGGACAGTTTAATCTTCTTCAATGAAGTCTTTGAAGCGAAATGCAAAGTAAATACATTCGACCAATGGAGTTGAGTCGTTGAATTCCTTTACATAAAATTACGATTCCCGAGCATGTTACGGGAACCGCCATCTTCGGTTTTCTTTTTCATTTAGAGGTTCTTCCCCGTATTATAGTCGCACGCGTTCTTCAAACCCGCGTAAATCTCTTTAATACGAGCGAAGACCCTTTTATGAGGAATCTCCTCGTATATGAGATATATTTTCCCGGCGTATAATTCTACGGATGGGGGAAAAATGCCGCGGCGAACCGAAGGGCAGGGGGATGAAAACGAATGAATCATGAAAAATGCATCCTGTGACGGAGGGAGCGGGATGAGGAAAAACTCGTGGCTCGAAACAGAATGCTTCGCACGTATCGCATAACTGTCTCATACGACCCAAACGTGAGCCTATGACCACGTCATCAATATTTCATAGCGTCACCCTCTCCCAGAGATTTCGTATAATTATTACGTTTCGTACAGCAAAACGATCATTGGGAATCGATACAAATACTTACATCATAATGTGTAATTTACACTAAACATCGTAGTAAATACAATAATCCGATGTAAACCAGAATGAGTTTTGAGACCACCATAGATATCTACTCGTACATGCTTTTGGACGACAAGACTCATACGCTGGCAATAAACGCAATAAATATCTCGGCGATATTTGATAAGAGGCGCCCAAAAACCTTCAAGCCTCTCATTGGCTGAGCACTGACAAGCCCCTCAATCACAGTAACATTGTTTCTCGCCAAAATCCAAAATCCCTCGTATTTCACCGCCTAACATAAGGAAAATACAATAAATCACAAGTATGAGATCGTACGTCAAACCTTACTTATTAAGTAACGAAATACCACAAATAAATTACTACGAGTATTTCAATTTGAAAGTAAGCGTTTCACAACATTGTCCCTCGAATGATTCATTACTGTTTCTTGTAGGTCTCCGACCAGAGTTGAACTGCTTGAAATAAGATTGGCCTCAACAATGAGAAGTCGACCCGCCGATAATGGAAAGATTATCATCATCAACCTAATGAGTTGTTGGAAATCTTCTCCGACTATTGTTCTCCGCGAGCACGATTTGGGCTTGTTGAAAGGGGGAGATTGGAATTTGAAAGTAACAGCATCCAGAAAGAAGAATAGATATCGAGTATCCTATTGGCCTTTAGAACATCGATTAACTGTAGCGTTGCGGTAGGTGGCGAGGCCATAAACTATCCAACTATCGACTATGATTTATCCATGACCAGAAGTTATGAATCCCTCGAGGAGCTCTCCTTCAATCTTCTACGATTGTACAGATTGTTTTGTTGGTTTCTGGAATATCCAACAAAACCCTTCATAGATTTCTTAGTCACAGCTACTAACAAATCGAGCAATGTTCGCCGACCTTCATTCAGTTTGCATGAGGTTGCATTGAATATTATCATTGATTCTTGATTGATGGCTTCTTAAGAGTGCTAATTCTGGGGCTCAAACAACGCCTTGAGAGATGAGGATCTCAATTTTCTTGATTTTGGAACAATCCCACGATTTTCAACGATATTTCGGTTTCTCGATTGGTATTTATAGCGGTTCTTACACCTTCAGTTAAGATACTCGATACGTTTAAGCCAATTTTTGGTTTATTATCTTCGATAATGAACCATTGGAATCGCCCAAAGGAAAAAAAATTTTAACCCCCCCTCAAAATTTGTTGGTTTACGTTTCAAGATACGTAGATTCAGAAAATCGAATAAAAAAAATCCGTCCGTCCGCCGTACGCGCCACTTTGCCCAGTTAGCGTTGAGCTAAAATTACGAAATTTGGTTTCTGGGTTTGGACCAGCCCCACAATGATCCTCGAAACTTTTCATAACCCTAGGTCAAGGGGAAGGGGTTCAAAACAAATTTTGAAATTTTGAAAATTCCATATCTCGAAAAATTCATATAGAACGGTATGTTTTTTATTTCATATTCAGATAGAGTTTGTTCCGTAGAATTTTTTAAGACCATCCGCAGCTTTGTACGACCAGCCGTTCGTTCACAATGACGGCTCAAAGATTGTGCCTCACAACACGATCGTGAATCAAACTGTTGAAATACAGGTCCATTTTCATACTAACAAGCTCTTTGGAACATCATATGGCTTAAGTGATGTCGAGCTTGTTGTTCTGAGGTGCGTTTCGTGCTACGGAAGCTAGCAGGAGGCGTTTCATGCTAGCAGGAGGCCAACAAGTACGTCAGAGCCTATGACGCACGAGCGTATGACGTAATACGGCTGGCAGGAGACCAACAAGTACGTCAGAGCCTATGACGCACGAGCGTATGACGTAAGACGGCTAGCAGGAGGCCAACAAGTACGTCAAAGCCTATGACGCACGAGCGTATGACGTAAGACGGCTGGCAGGAGGTCCGCCGTCTGCGCCACTTTGCCCAGTTAACGTTGAGCTAAAATTACGAAATTTGGTTTTTGGGTTTGGACCAGCCCCACAATGATCCTCGAAACTTTTCATAACCCAGGTCAAGGGGAAATGAAGGTAATTTCAAATGCTTGTTGGTAGGTACTTCTTTTATAGAAAAATCATTACTGACGTAGTATTAAAACCCCCAGAATTATATCGTATTAATTAATAATAATTATTATTAATAAGAAATACGAATTATTAATACCTAACAATAAATTATAATAATTTTCACTAGGTACTTGATAAAATTGTTAATAATTAGTGATAATTGATACTAATAATTAATCCAACATTTAGGATCTAGACATTTAGACCTAGTGATCTAGACAGAAGGGTGATCTGTACAAAGAAGATAATGAACCGTTGTGTCAAGAATTTGCAGAGTTTTTCACCCTACGGTTACTGTTTTTAGATTTCACAGGTGGCCATAAATCATCAAAATGATTTAATGATCATACAGATAGTTGCTGCAGGTCTCCAGACGGTTGCAAGATGGCGTAATACACGATTTCAGATGGAAGAACTACGATGAGAGGTCCTTATCCAGCTACAAGCTGCACCAGTCTTTTTCGTATTGGACCAAAGGAGGCCTTGCCGCCTCTCTTAGGCTGATGAAGCAAGAAACTGTTCGCCCGATATAGATATATCAAGCCGAGAACATAATTCTCGGACCGACATGTTGAGAAGGGAGCAAGAAAAGGGGTTGTAGAGAGATAGAGTCATAAATAATATCGGCGGAGACACTCGGGGGCCCTGGATCTAATATATTAGACCTAAGTCCTCCACAGGCCTGAGGTCCTGGTGAGCCTATCTGTAGCGGAGTTGGGGACTTCGAAGAATGCAGGGCTCCTGAAAGAAGATCTCAAGCAACTCATTCTCAAGAACTTACTCAAAATCTTTTAGCAACGTTTTAAAATACCAAAATTCAACTTGAAACCAAATCAAGCGGGGCATTATGACAAAACAATTAAGTGATTTATTATTTTATCCGTAAAACATCGGTTCAACAGCTACAACCGCAACAAAATTTGTAGCACATAAGTGATACGGTGCATATGTTGATGTTGACAGTGTAGCTTCTATTTCTGGGGCTAGAACAGATCAACAAACTGTCGCCGAAATTTCCCACTTGAACGACGAGGATTCAGATGAGGACGACCTTCCAGCGCCGTCCAAAAAGCCACAGCACAATGATTCTTTGAGTCAAATTTCCAATTTTTACGGGCAGTCCACACACAGGATGTTAGCCATCTGAATTGTTTGTTATCTTGAATTTTTTTACACAATATATTTTGACGCTGTGTACATTTGCGTACTCCGAATTACAATTGCATCCATTCAGAATGGCATTTTCTTTCAAACTTCCGAGAACATCTACATAAGGAATTTCACTAGTAGATACTTGGTTATAAGGAAAACCTCTATATGAGGAGAAAAAAATCCTTTCCCCTTGCGATTCCTTAAAGACATGTTTCACTGTAGGTATATAATATCCATCCATAAGCACTCAGACCATTAGGTTAAATTGTTTACATACAAATAATATGTCCTGTGACATTCTTATGTCCAAGGAGGCGAAGAACTTCAGGATTCGTGTACCCTTTATCCTTCGAATTTCGTTCTTGTGCAAGAGTTGTATTTCATTGCTGCGAAATTCTAAAAATCAGAGTTTTGTGCGACAATTGGATTTGAGTTGAGGAACCCCAAGAGATATATTACGTAGATAAAACACCTTGAGCGGGTGTATTTCAGGAATTCCCGCGCAGGATGCAAGCTTTATTAAGAAGATACAGTCATGAAGGAATAAGACTAAAAAGTAAATTTAAGGCGCTCTCATAAATCAGAAACTTCGAAACCTCAGACTCGGGAATTGCTTTTAGATTATTTTGAATAATAATTAATGCAAATTTGATACGGAGGGAGGAACGGAGGAGAGAAGAAAAAGGACGAAGAGGAATAGGGAGGGTCCAGATAATAATGTAATTGATGAAGAGTTCAGTGATCTTTGGTAGCCATTGAAAGGCAGGGAGTCTTCTTGCCTTCAACTCCTACAGTTACGGGGAGAGCCTGGGTAGCTGGAATGACTCCATCGAGACGATCTGGAGAGAGAACAGGTTTTCTTACAAGGGGTCACCCCGTTCGCGAGGTCCGGAGACAAGAATGGCCGTCACGAAACCCTCTCTTAGATCAACTTATCCTCCTTCTATTTATATCACTGTATGTTTTTGCCCTCTTAAAGCGAACGTTAAACAAAGTCTTCGTGAACGTAAACGAGCGGATACGGAGGGAAACGGCTCATTTGAGGAGAAAGTCGACGATTCTAAATTGAACAGGACTTTGGAGGTCCTAACCCAACTACCTCAATATTAAACATCGCACAACACTGAAATTGATATATTTGCAAACATTTCAAAAGCTAGACCTAGTTTTCTCTGTAGAGAACCTTGTCCCACTTTCTTGGTGAATGTCTAATTTTGTGGAAAATCTACAACATGAAGTGTTGAAATCAGCAAATACAATTACAGTGTAATTTTTGAGGGTCCAGACTCGAACGGGTTTGATAACCTACTTATTTGGTTTGGTCAATATTTCATCTTTGTCATTGTGGAAATCAATCATTATTACCTTACTGGTAGTTTCATTCTGTCATTAGACTTCGTGCTTTACCTGCAACAAAAGAACAAAAATGTTAAAACACAGGTTATAAACCGACTAATGCTAATTGCTGAACATATTGTTAACATTATGATTGTAAATTTTACTAATTACATTATTCATTCATCCGAACCATACACATCGGTGACAAAGAAAACTCCCTTTGCAGTGTATAACAGTGTGCGGAAACATACATTACAAATCGCATTTTTGAACCAGTGCCAATCTACAGCGCCAATAAGCGACCAAATTTAAACGATTAGGACCTAGGTATTATCTCTGCAATGGCCTGGAAAGAGTTGAGGTGCCGAAGATGGGTAATCGCCAAGGACGGGGCAAGTGCACAGGAAGTGCCACAAGTCCTCCCTCTCCTAAAAATTGCACATTGAGCAAAGTTCCACCTGCTTTGTTGAATAAGGTTTTGTATTCAGGTTCAGCATTTCCGTCCTCACTCCGAATACCCGACGATCCAACGTCCTGTACAAGCCTCCACCGACGCCAGAAAGATACTCTTCGATCCACCTTGAAGATCTTTTGTAGCACCACCTCTGCATCAAGAGGTAGCAGGCTGTTGGGCATACCAAATCTAGCAGCCAGTAACCCCCATTCCGTAGCCCGCCAGATGTTGGCACGAATAATCTCTACAGCCGCGGCATGAGGCAGACGGGACGAAGCCATGGCCAGAATCTTGCGTAGATAATCGTGGTGCAAGTGCATCGTAAACTCAAAAGTAGTGTCGAGTTCCGTCTTCAAATAAGCAGCTTTATGGAAACTGCGATAACTAAAGCGTATGAGAAATGTTGTGAGGATGTAAACATACGGTGTAACATGGAACTTATATCCAAATAAGCTCTACAAATCAGGATATGAGACGATACAATGTGGTCATATTGACATATTCAACACTCCACCACGAGGTATTTAGACATGTGGGTCTTTGGTTTCCCCAAGAAGTGAACAGAGTATAGTGGTTGCGGTAATACCATCATCTGTTCAAATGCGTATTACATCGCTTTCATATATGGATCTTTATAGAGTAGGATCCTATATTGGACGTCAGGAGGTCAATGACGTCGTAAAGAGTTACTTCGGGGTCTGTTAACGTCTAATCAACACCTTGTTAAAGTCTCTTATCAATGCAAAATGAAGGACGGCCAAGAGCTAATTCGTATGTGTAAACCCGATTCCAAGTTGGTCCATGTTGTTGTACTTTTTGTCAGCTCCGCTGGTCCCTTTTCTCCCTCACTCGTGTTATCACCTAATAAGCTGGAGCTATTTGGATTTGAACACGGAAGACCAATACGCGGATACACGGATACGCTCAATATAGTCGAAAAAACCATGAATATTGCTATAGAGGAGTGAATACTACGGATAATGTCCACGGCAGGCCAGGACCAAATGGTCAAAATTTGGATCACCATTTAAAAAATATGAACCTCATCGATTACAATTATATGTGCACCAAAATGGATAACATTCACGGACATCATCGCATTTTCCCTGCATCCATGAAGAGGTAGCACTTCTGCAGCACTGGTCTCAGATTGTTCACATAAATATACGAATTTCAGGAATAGAAGACTGTAGTACATCAATCAGCGCTAAAATAAGTGTTCCTCGAGTTGGCCAAGTGCCAGCACTTGTGAATCCCCGGGAAGCCTTCTCCCTCAATGCATTCTTCTAGGAGAAAGTTATACAACACAAGGTTCGCAATTTTGTTGAAAAGGGGGATCATTGGAGTGACGTTGATACCTATAGACTGGGAGAGGGAATAAATCAAGGTTGAGAAATATATATGGAGCAATTACTGCCTTAGCGGATGGTGAATGAAACGGAACAAAAGTCGGGATTTACTGACAGAAGGTTTGCCAAAAGTTGTATTTCAACGGTGACTAGGTTTAGACGGGGCTGCCGCCCCGCGCGAATTTTTTGTTCGTTGTGCTTTTTTTTATTCGGAATAAAAAAAAAAACGGATCACACAGGACCTGGGGCGGAGACAAAAGGGAATTATCGAGGTTATTTCACGGTGAGATAGTGGAAGCGGGAGGGAGAATAAATCTAACGAATCATCGGACCGGCCGGCGGGGTATACGACAACGCACAAAACGCCGCATAGGACCCAGAGGTGGTCGACAGGGGGTAGCTGTATCAGGGAGAAAACACGGGAGATAGGATTGTGAAAGGCTGAAATATCTTATCGAAAGGGCGACAGAATAAGCGGTGGTCTACGGGGGCGGTTGGTGTCGCGCCGCGTTAACATCATTACGGGTCGCGAGGGAATTCAAAGAGTTTTTAACTATACAAAATCGACTGTTCAATACAATGTGTTGATAATATCATAACGATAATAGGCTCACAAGATTTACAAGAAGTTCATCAAAATTCAGATTAAGTCACTACCTGTTACACATAATTGAGCCCAATGCCCTTTCCAAGAGAAATCAAACGACAAGAAAATCTAAAATACCTCTGCGGAAATTCCATGTTGAACAGAGTAAGTTAGATCGAATCCACTCAGTAAATGAGTATTTGGGATGAACGGACGTGGGCTTTGCATACGGTTGTTTTTCGTATGCTGCTTTTTATTAATCATGGTACGATTGAAGTAAAATGAAATGACACAATTGATAGTGAATGGAACCAAAATGGTAGGTACTGGACATTTTTTCAGCAAAACAGTATTGGGAAAAATATTTGTCCTTCATATAGAAGCTTCCGAGTTAGATCAAAGGATAACTCAGCCCTGTTGGCCTCACCTTACGGCTAATTTCTACGAGCATGGCACATGTCTTAGCGACGTCGTTATTTAGGAGCCGCTCTGCTGATCCTGGGCCTATTCTGTTTAAAGTGTGAGTCCTAAGGAGGCTACATGCTAAACTACAGGTTCATACAGTGAATAGCATAGAAATTAGGTGTAGGACCCATCGGGCGTGGGCATCGTCAAGTTAAAGTCCTATAGAGGTTCAATACCAAATTACGAACGGACGGACGGTTTCAGCCAGTTAAGTGAAGGCTAAAACATGTTCCATGTTAATTTTCTGTATAATATACAGAAAATTAACATGGAACATATTCTAATATCATAATAATATTATTATGCAGTACGTGAAGAATATAATACCTACCTATATTATGAGAATTCACCTTGAAGCATAATAATATGCTTCATATTATGAAGCTTGTAAATTTGTGCCTATTCAATGTATCTCGCGATTCCAATTCAAGTTAGTCAATGGAACGGCTGAACTCAGACCTCACTTACTGGAATCATTTAGCTTCGTTTCGAGGCAAATACAAACATATCGGTTCTGGTTATGGAACTCGTACAGGTACAATAAGTACACACTATTTTGAATTCGTCACTTAGAGAGCCGTAATTCTGAATCCGCCCTGATTATCTCTATTGATTCCAAAGACGAATTTCGTGGTTTATGCAGGCGTCCTCAATGAAGTTGTGGAACATAATATTTTATAGAGAACTCGGGATACATACTCCAACTGAAACTAGTTGGTATTGCCTTTCGTGTCAACAAAACTCAATTCACCCTTGTGTATCGTATTCTTTTTTCCGTGGATAGGACGTTTAATACAGTAGTTTTTCTAAACTACAACGAACAGCAACTTTTGTATAACTGGCGGATAGAACAGGACCGCCTCGATATAAATAATTATTGTCGGAGCAAAAAGACAAACTAATTGTCGGGCGGTAGGTTTGTAGAGGGAGTTGTAAGCAATTAGGTTTCGTGGGTAAGGGGTCCCTCTGGGCCTTCGCCTAACACGGGGGGCCCTGGGTTTAATTAAATTATTTTGCACCTAAACCCTCCTCCTTCCCTTCCGTTTCCCTCATCGCTGGTTTAAGATTAAACTCGCCATCCTACGAGGCCGCGAGGGGCGGAGGGTTAACCTGGAGCTCTGAGCATTATGCTGCGTTTAGGACTCTGAAGAGCTTCGGGATACCGTTGAGTAGATTGGAAGTACATCGAACTCCTGTGATGGCCTATAGAGGCATCGAGTCTCCAATCCGACACAAGGACGAGTTATTGAGTTGGCTGAACACTGTCCCAGTTCGACGCAGTACACCATCATGTAATAAAACATACTGATGATTGTTAAAATAAACGTCAAACAAACAAAACAAACTATTTCAGCGGAAACATTATTGATATTCTGATCAATTGCAATAAACAAGGAATATCCATGGACATATGATTCCGATCTGGCGACTCTTCAAACCTCCCTCATAAAAACACATAAGGCCCGTATTGAGCTTTATGCTCCCATCGAAAAGAAAAGGGAGGAAAGATGCCTCGCATAACACGGGGAAAGACATCCCACATCTGCTTGTCTCTGACCTCCCAAGCCTGTTTTTCCTAACATTGAAAAATACTCCCTCTCTTGCGCAGATCTCCTGATTTACTTCCCTACCCCTGTCTATCCCCTACTTTGAATTGCATGAAATAACTTTTCCCTACCCCATCCAAGAAGGGTTGGATTTCCATTTATTTAGATACTTTCAGCAACTCTTTTCCTCTTTCCACGTATTTATGTTCTAGAGCAAACGACTCCTTCCATTACCATCGGCTTTTCCTTGAATAAATTATCCTTCCCCTTAAATAGTTTTTCTCTTTTTTTTCTTTTCTGATACTCCTTTCCGCTTAAATTTTCCTTAGTTTTCCTTTGCTTTTTTTCGAATCTACTAAATTGTCATCTTTATTTTAGCGTTGGTATACATCTATGATAAGATTCAAACCCCTCAACATGACTTTAGGACTCTTAGTTGCTCTTAGTTGCTAAAGATCTACTAACTCAAAAACCGTAATTCAGTAAAACTCATGTATTAGAAACTAAAACCCGTTTATAGCTTCATCTTTCAGGCCACATCTGCCTTACAGTATCCTGTTTATAGTGAGGAATTATGAAGCGACTCAATGTTTTCGATAGCAGTGGTATCAGTGGGGCAGTCGTCGACTCTCATCAATCAAGTGATCGGCCAGGGAAGCTTCACGGCCTCTCCTCGGGGTCACCAGGGTCCAGTATTTATACTGGTTATAAATATCTTTGGTTATAACCATCTTTATATAAACATATAAAATGGTTATAACCATCTTTGGGTCCTGAGAACGCCAATAATCCTTGATATCTTTGGAGTGCATTGGGATCTCGCTTGGGCGCTTCTACACGAGTACAATGACTTCACAACATCACCATTTTATTTCATTTCCAGCTCCAGTCAAAGCGCTGTGGAGCACTTCAAGATCTTTCCATTATCGTGATCCTACTGCCTCCTGCACGTTGACCACCTGCCGTTCTGGTGATCTTGCCACAAGTTACTTTGGTAAACCTCATTGGAGCACTCAAGGTAAGAAGCCTTTTCTGGAAATTCGGAAAGTCAGGTTCGCCACAAGAGTTGATCTCCTTCTTTGTGCAAGTATTCCTTTCACCACAACGACCTCCCCTCACATATTAAGGAGTCTAGCATTGATAAAAACCTGTATTTACCTGTTCCATTGTCTGAGCAGTACTACAGATTATCTGTTTGCTGATTTTAAACACGCAATTTATACTAAATTGAACATGTGAGAAGCGATCTGTTAAAAATTCCACATTTTCGTCCAGTTTTCAAACGAATATAGATTTTTTTAAAATCAACATTTCGTTTGAATATGCGTAGAATAAATTATATGTCATTACATACCGTTCAATCTGTATTCGGTTATCCCTATAACAACACCTATGTATTGGTATACCAATTTGTGTTTCTGTTCAGGAGCAAGCTGTGTTTCGTCTTCGCGTTGAATACTTGAGGTCTGAGTATAGCGATCAACATGAACATTAATACAGAATACAAATGTGCTCAGCTCGTACAGGCCATTCTTCCCATTTCCTCCCTATAACAGATGGAGGTTGATTCACGTCTCACCGTTTTAATCAACCCAAGTGCGATTCCCTCGAATCCGACCGACCGCTTAGGTAGTTTTGTGCTATCTGCATACTACTTCATCACCCGCCGCCCCTCATGCAAAATCCCAATGCTTTTTACCCAATTAACTTAACGTTGAATGACGGTTTGAAGGGGAACCGGAAAAAAAACTTTTTTTTTCGTATTTGTAACGTCTTATCCCATAGTGCATTTCCGTCAATAAATAAACGTAATGCAATCCACTATCGACATGTCCCTGTGATATACGAATTTATCAATGGGCCTCTGGCTCACGAAGATTTATGGAACATCGCCCCTCATACAACCTTCTCTTTCCGTAAATTGGATTTGGGCTTGTTCGTGCATTCGTTTCATTTGACGTATCGATCCCACGATGGCACAAGGTACTATCCAATTTCTATATTCATTCGCTAATGTACGTAATTTTAATAAATAGTTGATCGAAATGGATGAAGTAAAAGTAAGTAGAAATTCTAGTCACTGTACCCATGATATCATCTGAGCTTGTAAACACACCGTGAACATAATATTACTGTGTGTAGTGAGGGGGAGGAGTCCGGGTTCGATTCCAGGGCTGGTAACATTGTACACGAACAAGTGAGCTAAGAGTAAGATCTGAGTTGGTGTTTCAATTTAAATTATAAGTAGTAAGGTGCACCATGTTGTTGGTATAATTGTGTATTTTTCTATTCAGTAAACAATATGGTCATCAATCATTCACGCCTTAAAAATACGCATTTTTCTATGTAATTATGCATAGTTATTCTCCGTTAGTAGACACCTATCAAAAGTGGACAGATTCTGTGGTCCTGGCAGAATCCAGTATGCATCAATGCATTTAGTCCCTCTCAATACTGGACATGGATATTCGAAACCGGTCCCAACAGGTATTTATCACCTCCCTGTTCTCCCCCCTGTTTCTCGGAGAATGTAAGCCATCGGGGGGTCGATACATGCAAGGTTCGAAAACACTACAACTTCAGCCAGGTTGACAGGTTATTGAAGGTCCAGCGGCATAAATGCCTGCAACATAGTGTGCGCAATCTCAAGTAGCTTATAAAAAGTAGATTATAAAGCTAAAGAACGAGAGCAAATCAGTGTCAAATCGGCACTAGCGCCAGGGCTGCACTCTGCTTGCAACTGGATCAAGCTTATTGTAATACGCAATATCGGGTGAGAGATCAAACAAAGTCAATCCCAGGGGATCCAACTGTGCAAGTGCGTGTTTTCCATAGGATTTCCTCATTTCGCTCTAAATTATCCTCCTTTTTATGTATTTTCTCTTACTTTTCTCAAGAAAAGGACCTCCTGTTGTGGTTGTTAAAATGTTTAAGGACTTCTTCGGCAGGACGATCTTTGAGCTGGAGTGTTCAGAGAACTGCAGTTCGAATTACCAAGATTACACTGTACTCAACCAACCTCCACTCTCAATGTTCACTATCGACCAAACTCGAGTTTAATCCTGAAGCCCCCCTCTCACGTGAATATAATAAAATCGCCAATAATTCACTTTTGTCTTCCGTCCGATCCGACAACCGGTGATTTTCGGCGAGAAATTCCATTCTTTTCCGTCGTTGGAGCGATACAACGTTTTTGAAAAAAACAGAAAAACGATTGTTATTCACCAATGTTGGAACGCGACGCCCACCACCGAATCGTTTTACCTCCAGTGACACGTGACTTCCCCACGTGCGTGACCACCATATCATTAAAACTGTGTACGGTCTACCAGAAGCTTCGAGCTCCAACCAAAACGGAAGATTGTCATCTCACACGATTCATAAACCGGTTAATTTAAAAAATGTATCGCGACGTAACGGTATGTGCTTGACACGTAATTTCCCCTCTCGTTCTTAATATAAAACGATTTCCTGATTACATGTTACACAGAATTTAGCTGATATCCTTTGATTAGCAGAAGTTTTTTCTGGGACGATTGGTAAAGACCCCACACGCTCGTAATAGCGCAATTAGGTAAATTACATTTTCCTGCACAAAAGATCATGTACGAGATCTGCAACACATCTGCACTAGATGCTATTGCTGAAATATGCAATCGATCTGCACTCGTACATGTCGTAACAGCATCTTTTTGACAAAAAAAATCACCTGTGGCTGAGAGTCCTTAATCAAGGACTCCACCAAAATCCATTTTAGACCATTGTAACAAAACAAAAAATATATATACCATAAATTAATGATGAGCAATGGTATAAAACTTCAGAAAACGTTACTGTTTGATAAATTGAGTTTCGGGGTGAATTTGTTAAGTGGATTGACAAAGAAACGACTCGACAAATGGATAAATGAAATTGAACCTTTTGAATATCTGCTCATAGGACACTCAGAATCGAATGAATAATTTACGATTCTTCCAGTGTACAGATTTGGATCTTCCAGTGTACAGGAAGTGCAGATTTGGTTGGATTTCATTTTTTGATTCTACGAATCTTGGAGTTACAAAGTTTTTTTTAATACTGAACCAATAATACAAGTGGAACGAATTCGGCAGACACAAATTGTTGATATTATTGATTACAAAACACGAAAATTCTCAACTATTATTAGCACCTTCCTTGAGGGTAGTTTGAGAACGTTATTTCCAAAAATAGCCCATTACGCCATGATGCACAACTTTAACTTTTATTTTAACAGTGTAGTGTGACCCAGTGTACAGACCCAAAAGGAATTAACATTATTTTTGCTTGGTTTTGGCCCTGAATGTGGGTTTTTTCTTAACTCAATTTAGTGATATTTCGAAAACAGGGGTTCGGTTTCAATCGGCTTCGAAATTCCTGGTAAGGGTGCAATTTTCATTGAGGAATTTCAACTCACTTTCGACCGAAATACGCAATTTGTGGCATCCTGATCCCAATCCTTGGTCTAAGGATTTCATCGCACTATCGACCAGAATACGCCATTAATGTGGTCCCAACCACTTTAGAAGGAATTGGTAAAATACAGCGTCACCACCGTTTTGGTTATTCAACCCCTTGATTCAAAAATTTCAAATAGGCCATGTAAATTACTTCAAATAGTTTAATAAGCATTCACAACCATTTTGGTACGAATCAGTTTCTGGGACGTTCTGAAAGGACAGGAAAATACGTACGTTTTGATTCTGAATCTCAAACCTTGATTTTAATAGTTTAGTGAATTTTGTTTTGACATCTAAATTCAACCCCAGGTTTAAACATTTTTCGGTATTATGAGGGAAATCATATGCCATTAGAACTCAACATTTTTAATGGGTTCTTCGTTTTTAGAAGATCGTTCGGCACCTATAAAACCTCTCCAGGACACCCCAAACGCACTTCTTGATTTTGAAAATTACGAGTAAGTCGGTTTCAATGGATAAATACCATGTGTCTAGTTTTACTTCGGTATTGAGATTTTTTAGCGAATTTTTGAAGAACAGGAAGCTATTGTTTGCTGTCCAAAATTACAAACTCGAATTTCCGAAATTTTTTCATACCAAAATCCGTTTTAGAATTTACTGCCAAAAGACACCACAAACTTTTTATTATCGTTTTTTTGTTAAATGAATTTTTATTGTATTTTAAGGTTGTTGTGTGTGAATGAGTATTTTTTGGCATTAGTGTAATTCATCTTGGGCTGTTCACTCAGAAATGGACGAGGGGCCCCGGGAACCCGCTGTGGTGGGGCGAGCCCAGGTCCGTCCGGTCGTTCCCCGCTGGGCTTTGGTGATTCAATTCGCAGACCACATTGGAAAAATACATTTTCACTGTACGGCTTTGGATCAATACCGGTAACTACCGTCGACGATTATAATATATTTTATGTTTTCACAATAAAAATTTATTCATTCATTCAAGTAATGGCGCGTTTCATTTTTGGGTATTACGACGTGGGGGGGTCTTCGAGATTGTTTCAAAGCACACTAATAAATCGCGGACGAGCGTTAAAACGTTAAAACCGTCGCGAAGCGGAAGTTACGTCATCGGTGGAAGGGGAGGAGCCGCGCCGACTGTGTGCTCCGGTCAAACATTGGGAAGGTTTAGGAATTGTTTGCAGATCTCTACACAGTGGGACGGGGGAAAAGCGATGGTGTCGTCCCTCCCCTTCCTTTTCTCTGATACGTAAAACAAATGGACGGAGGAAGGCACGGACTGTGTGCTCACCCGTTAATTACAATCGGCCTATACGAAGCGATAAGTTGACCCTTTGACGCGCCACGGTTTGTTATTTGTTCGAGCGCTGTATCTGTACTGCCGCATTGTGTGCACAGTGACGTACGTTATGTTACGGCACAGTGTGTGTCCGAAATGCGGATCCTGTCGAACTAAATTCACACCGACGCCTTTCGTCACTCTCGGGTGACACCATTTTGGAACGCGTTTGCGCACTCAACTGTGCATTAGCGCTACAGGAGAAGACAAAACAAAGATAAGTCTGAAAACGCCCCCGTAAAACTTATAACCACCAAAACGTTGTTACCACCGCATAATATGCGGCAGATTGTTCCATTGCAGATCAAAATATTATTCTGATCTGCAATGAAACAATTTGCCACATTTTTGGTTCGACGTTTCCAATATTGAACCAATGAAATCTTTCTGGTTTGTGGTTTTGCAAAAAATGGCTCTGCAAAGAAATGATCTTGGGAATACGTATTTGAAATAATTATTCAGCGTTTTGGTGTGTAGTTTGTTCCACTTTGGTTAGTCTGTAGAAATACACCGTTTCAGGCGAAAAAAAAATATTACAAAAAGGGTTTTCAACAGTTCATACAAATTTAATCGTGTAAAGGCTTCACAAATTAAGACACTACTCAAAAATTCGCTCATTAGGTCATGCTGCATGAGACGTTGTTCTACCCCCATTAAATTTAATTAAAAAATGCTTGTTGCACTGTAGAGTTGAACGGTTTTGAGTATATGGAGAAAATATATGTACGAGTTTATGAAAATATATCGACAAATATATACAGAAAATCGTCTTTTTCACGGGGTTTCGATTGAGTTTATACAGATGAGTTGATCCAGGGGTAATGGCTTCACAGATTAAGAAGTTTTTGAGCACTACTCAAAAATTCGCTTATAAGTTCATGCTGCATTTGACGTTTTTCTACCCCTATTAATCGAACATTGGTTATAAATGCTTGTTGTCTACTGTAGACAGTGCTGAACATAATATGTTCATATACGTATATGGACATAATATGTTCATAAACGTATATTTTCTCCATATATACCTACCTAGGTACTCAAAACCGTTCAGCACTGTCTACAGTAGACAACAAGCATTTACCTATAACCAATGTTCGATTAATAGGGGTAGAAAAACGTCAAATGCAGCATGAACTTATAAGCGAATTTTTGAGTAGTGCTCACAAACTTCTTAATCTGTGAAGCCATTACCCCTGGATAAACTCATCTGTATATTATACCGAAAAGTATAATATATTATGCAGAAAATCGTCTTTTTCACGGGGTTTCGAGTGAGAGTACTCATCTTTATAATATAAATATTTCAGAAATATTTATATTATAAAGATGAGTTTATCCATGTGTAGGAAAAAATGAAGCCCATAGAAGCCCATTGTTTCCGTTTTATTCGTCACGCTGAGGGGTTCTATTCAAGGGCCAATATTTTTTGGAATGAGTTGTCAAGGTCAATCTAAAATTTTCGCTCGAACTAATAAGCGCGCAGAGGGTTTCGGGAGTTCGGGCCGTCACGCGGAGCTCGAAAATCACTATAAAGCAAACCTTCGGTCAAATGCAAAACAGATATTCCCGATCCGACAACAACCTTCCGAACGGGACGTGAATAAATCACAAACGGTCTTAGAATCCCTTGTCCTCCATAAACTAAAACGCGAGGGGAGGACGCCCCGAGATGGTAACCAGCTTTATGAATATGTAAAGTTCCCGTAATACAACATCCAGTGCATTTGAGCTCCATGGCCGGCCACCCGCTTGATAGAATGCAGATGTCCACAGCTTTTCAACCCCTCAGAGCACTAAATAGTGGCTGGGGCGGCTACAGGTACAACTACTGGACAATGCTATATTTCCTCAGTATTTATAGGTTGAACGCACCAAGAGATTGTTATGGTTAACCGAGAATGTATTTACATGAAACATGTTTTTACCGGCGTGATTCGGTTTGGAGCCCTGTCCGTCCGTCCGCTAATTCTAATGGAAAATAGGCAGATTCCATCTACTTTCGCCCTTTTCTTATTGTTGATTATAATCATAATAATATATCTTAATATTGGTATAACCGTGGATAACGTAGGTGTGTTGTTATTAGAGAGTTCCTAAGGGGTCATTCCTAGGGACACAAGTTTGAACTTATCTCAACTGCGCATGCGCGTCGGCTGTGTCCGGACACATCGCCTCGAATCGATCACAACCGGACTTATACATCTGTCCATTCCTCTCTCCGGACACATCCTTAACGAATAACCTTCCTTAACGAGTAACCTTACTCCGGGATAACACTGTTATCATAACAGTGCAGCGCCTAAGGGATGGATTGCGCGTTGTGCTAAGGTGACTTGACGTTACTTAACATGTGATCAGTTCCGCCATATTGGTTAGCATCCAGAAGTTGCTCGCCTTAGATGTGTCCACTAGATATGTCCACAACTGAATGGATTTATCTCTTAGGAACTCTCAACTGTTGTGATGCCACGGTGCATTGAGGCCTCGTGACAAAACCCTCGTTGTCAAGACCACTCTCTGGAAAAACTCCGTTATTCCCTTTCAGAAGTATAAGACACAGTGAAAATAAGGCACAGACAACTGACATAGGACACCTGAACTTTCTAATCGTCTCACTCCAACGTGCAAAAAAACGTCGGCTATTCACAGTGTCATAAATGCACTAAAACATCTTAAAGGTAACGTTACCTGTTCCGGGTTCACGTAGCTTGACGTAGGACAATAAAACCAAACATTGCAGGTTTGTAAACACGATAAGGCGAACTTGTGGGGCTATTGTGTTGGGCTCTCTTCCTACTCCTCCTTTTAAAAAAGTCGGGTACGGTGGGAAGTAGTAAAAACCGCGTGGAAAAGGTGAAAAAAACGGAGGGAAACCGTTTAAAAGTTGAAGATCCCTCAAACCCTCGGCTGAGGAGTAATTTATAGAAAGCGGAATCGCCGGTGCAGGTAACGGTGACATCTGAGGTTTGTCCAGTTGATGCCTTTCTGAAGACCATCGGAGAAAGTCGTATGAACCGAGAGACCTAACGGTATTTTTTTTTTTTTTCAAGTTTCTAAGGGCTTTTTATAAGGGAGGAAAAAAATGCGAAGAATTCGAAGGACAACGAGGCCGCCAGACGTACTTCTTTGAAATGAAGATTTCGAGTGAGGTTTAGGGTAGAGGCCTGCCGAGATCGGTCCTCTCATATAATTTCAGCCAAAACCATAAACATGCTGAAATTTCGATTAAACTTTGCGATTTACTAGGGGTTTATTCGTCCTTCAAACTGCGGTAAGTGAGACACCTACATCATACTATGAAGTGTTTTTTCTTTGTAGGTATAGGTCATCACACAGAATATAACTCTTGGCATTATAGGTCATCACACAGAATATAACTCTTGGCATTATAGGATAATAAACCCCATGGTTAGTTTCCCTTGGGGACGTTTTGTAAATGATAGACTCACCATACTTAAATTGGAAACCTGGTTAGTCTCCACAAGAAATAGAACTTATTTACCGATAATTTACATTGCAACAAACTTGATAAATTGAATAGCTTCAGTCAAAATTGAATCAGTTACAGTAGGAGTCGCTTAGTAGAAAGGCGGTTAAAGGAATAAGTCCGAGACAAGGATGGAAAAGGTCAGGTCCCGATCGGTGTATTGAAAATTGGCCTGATATTGAGATCAGGTGGGCGTTTATAGTGTAGGGTTTCGAATTTTTGACCAAATGGATGGAGACCTCTCTGGTAAATCCGGTTCAGAATCAGCAGAAAACGGATCTTCTCTCTGCTCTACATTTATTAAAACAATCCTGGGAAAAAGTCACTTCGGAAATGATAACAAATTGTTTTAGACAAGAGGACGACATAATATGTCTTGACTTGCATTCTTCATTCATAATATGTCTTGACTTGCATTCTTCATTCATAATATGTCTTGACTGCAACGAAGATGAGCCATCAAATGATGAAGACAACACCGACGATGTCAACGCCTCGAAGAAGCAATGCCACCTGATACGAAGCAAGCAAGAGAAGCGCTTTCAGTTCTCACCAGATTCGTAAAGCATAAGGCGACTAAATTTGAGCCACTCTACGAATTTCGAAATTTTGTCAAAAGTTTATTGGTTGCTGATAAACAGACCCACATCACGGACTATTTTAACAAAAATGTTGATTATTATAAATGATGAATGATGATTGTGATACATAATACCTAACCATAATTTTTTGTGATGTTGATTAGTTGGGATTCGGTTGTTCGGGATTCATTTGTATGTATCTATTGGTCTGCCTATAGAGATTGACCGCTTACAGTGATCGGTTTTGGTCAGTCCCGATGCGATCACTATAAGTGACTTCCACTGTATATCAAAGGATGAGAAAATTTTGTCCTACTTCTCCGCATTCGAGGCCTCCAATGACGAATTGAATCGAACACATTCGGCTTTTAAAAAATGGTGTATGTACAATTGCGATAGCTAAAAGTCATCAGCGAAAACGACGAGGGTTGCAGCGTCAAATGAAGTATTGGGTGCAATAATTAGATTCATCGAAAGGTGGCCAACACATGTTGCTGGAGGGAGGAATCAAACGAGGTGCCCCTCCTCCCTTTAGTGGACTTGTTAGCCGGTATATCAGGAATATGGTGGCTCCCTCCCTAATGCGGACAACACTTGAATTATGGTAACCAACCCCCTCCGACCAATCTAACACTGGTTTTAATTCATCTCCAGTCCCCCCTCAGCATCTACAGTCCGTTAACCTCCTGCCCACAGTTTTCCAGGGGATTTTTCAACCCTCATCGCTCTTTCCCGCCACTTCTCTCGCCATTCTCTACAACTGCGGAGGTTTTTTTTCTGAATAAAACAAACCAACCGATAAATTCTTTTTTAACCCTTTTTCCTCTCTCTACACTCTCATGGCGATTCTAATCCGCGTTTTCTCTTCTCCCCGCCCGTTGGGAGTCGCCCACCTTCTCCGTACCGCAATCCACCAGCTTCCTCATAAATCCTCCAGGGTTCAGTCTATCCCAGTCATATCGAACCTATTTGAAAAGTTACTACTCAAAAGGCTAAAACCTATTTATCGATGAAACAAACCTCATTCCGTCAGATCAGATTTGGGGAACAACACCCGAATCCCACGAGAACAACTTCCAAATTCCGAAGTCATTATGACTCATACTCTAATAAAATATAAGGAATAGTTTTCTCAACTGAGGAAAGTGCAGGTGTTCCACAAGATCTACCACAACCACTGGAAAAGCACCTATTGCTGATCATTCTGCCATTTATGCAGTTGGACACTCCGCAGAAGAAGCCTCCAGTAACCTACAAGCAGCAGAGGTTGCAATACAATTGTAACATAAACAATATAAAAAACATCACGAAGTATGACTTAAAATATATCTTCCTTACGATCTTATCATTTGACAATAAATTCACTGCTACCTCCTATTTAGCTTTTCTTCCTCAAATCATCTTACTTCGACCCAAGGAAATCCGCGATTAATTGTTCTCAACCAACCCCTCCAGACAAACTTTGTCCCATTCACCCCCTCTGGGAAATCAAAATAAAATTTATCAAGTTTTTTCTTCCCCCCCGGGGTGAATACGTAATGCAATTAAACCTATAATGCAACTTTAAAGCTTCCCCAGTGTGATCGGAATAATCAAGAGATGGAAGCGAATAAAAATTAGCTATACTCTGATGACACCTCGTCTTAAGTCTTCAATAATTCAGTGAATGAACGGTGAATTAAATTAGTTGTGTTTATAAACATAGCAAAGTTTACGTTCAATAAAACAAAATCAGGTGGATACACCATTGAGATATTAATTCCTATAAATTATGAAAGGTAAATCCACTTACTTTAATGGGTTGTGGACTGGAGAAGAAAGTAAACGCACAAGAGTATCGAAAGCTGGGAAGTTGAAGAAGTTTCAACTATTTCATAGCATTATCTATGTTCTGAACGTCATGAGTCAACTATTATGGCTCGTGCAGATCTTTGGTGAGTGGGATGAACAGGGTTCTCAATCTGCAACTAATGCTTAGAGACCGATCGAACGTTTCGGGGGAAAATATAAGGCGATTCCCTATTTAATGAAGCCGGCGTACCTCATGGCTCTATATTATCGTCGTTGTTTCACAACGTAGTAACATTTAATAAATTTTCCCATGCTCAATTCGCAGATGACAGGGAATCTCAATGAGTGACACACAGTCTTCAGGCTCATCTCGATATTTACCCAAATGATGGCTTAGCGCTGAATAAAATTTATTCATAATGAATTTCATTTAATGATATCATTTAAGTTCATCAAATATCATTTAATGATATTCATGGAAAAATGCCGACTTCGGTACCACCATCGATACCTTCTCACTCCTAATCCCAAGGTTCTAAAACAGGCCATCACGTGAGGAGTTTCCCTAGGATTAGCGTGCATCGTATATTGTTTTAGCGCATCCATATATAGTAGTTGAAATCCAGCCTAAAGCTCAATGTGTCCAAATGTTGAAAGTATGAGGTCAGTCGAAAAGGTGTTGTATAAGTGATAATATCGTAAGAATAGGTGATGTATATGAATTGTATTTGTTAATAATGATCAGAGGCAACTGAATTATCTTCAAATGGTATGCAACTGAATTATGAAGATGTTGTACTGTTTGTTATCATAGAAAGGCAACTGAGGTTCATTCGAGTGAGTTACGCAGCTATTAAGTTAGCGTCAACGTAATGTTATATAGCTCTTTGGTTGGGCTGGAGAAGAGCAAAAGGGAGAGGGAAAAGCTATTAGAGGAAGGAGGAGCTAGAAGGATTCTCCGCCGAAGTAGTGGTAACTAAAGACCCCGCCATGGGGCCAATAAATAATTTAAACCCGCCCCTCATTTGTCCTATATCTAATATACCGTTGGGCGTAAATCATTCCCCTCTCCGGTTCGCCAAGAACTACTTCTCTCGTTGCAGGGTAAGGGAAACCTACGAAGTATATAAGACACCAGCGTTAGCACATTAATCCTGGAAAACACCCTTCCTGAAGAGGGTGAAAGAGGGACAAGGAAGGTGAGGGCTTTTCGGGAAGGAATTATATAATTAAAACTTGATAGGGAATTTCCTTGCGAAATTAGAGAAGAGGAGGAGGGAGTGAAAGAAGAAAGGGTGAGTGGAAAAGGGATGATAAAACTGAGGAGAGAAAGAAGGGCCACAGCTGGGTTCTCTGTTCCTAAGGAGAACCTCTACAACACGAGAGGGAGTTGGTTTATTAACTGGTACTTCTTCCCTTGAAGCTACTACGTGGAGCAACGCACAAGGAAGGGTTTGGGAAGGAAACAATGGTCTGTGGATCTTGGCCTCATCAGACAAGTTGCGAGGTTCCCTTAAGGCCTTTTGTTATATAAGGGGCCAACAACAAAAGGGAATGCTGATATTTATGCTGATATAAGGCTTCCTCCTAAGTAGTGAGCCTTTACAAAGCGTTAAATCCCTTCTTCATGGGTTCCTTCTTCATCGTGTGTTTCAAGATTGTTTTTAACCGGAATATACGTGATTACACCACAGATATCTAAGTCACAAAATTTTCGTCAGCAGTAACATGGCATAGGACATCAAAAACAGATTGATCAAAAACATCTAATGAAGCCAGAGCCTTCACCGAATTTTCACCTTGCCAAGAACTGTGGAAACCGATACCGAACATCTATTATTGGGATGTCCTGAATTCTATTTTTTTTAGGCTGTAGCGATTTCTAGATTGATTTTCCACCTCCAAATAGTGACGCTGAACACGTTGGTGAAGTCAGAATTGCAATACCTTATTCAGTTCTCGAACTGGAGCACTTTGAAGATGAAGAAACGTGGTTGTTGCTTGAGATTTTCTTCACGGTTCATCTGCTCAAATCTGATAACGGGATAAGATATTACAATTTTGACTTCACCATCGTGTCCAGCGTTGAAAAGTATATAAACTGAGGAGTTTTTAGTTTTCAGTTCGTTGTGTGAAGAAAAAGCAGGGTGTGCAAACCCTTTTTCCCTCACTGCATGTGCCATTCCAGACTAGAATTGAGATAAATTCGATAGAATTGAGATAAATGTCCAAATTTGCACAAAAAATCTGTCTCAGCATTCGAAAGGCTAAGTTCGTAGATGGGCAAAATCGAGCCACTCTAAGGAGTTTTAAGCGTGAAAAATTAACCACAAATTCCAAAAATGAAACAGTCTGACAAGTGACACCTCATTTTAAAGATTTTTTACGCAGAACGCGATGGGGAAGTCCGAATTGCGATAAGATATTATATCTCCTTTGAAGATGAAGAAACGTGGTTGTTACTTGAGATGTTATTTACTGTTCATCTGCTCGAAACCGATAACGGGATGAGATATCGCAATTCTGACTTCACCATCGTGTTCAGCGTGAGAAAAGCTATAAGCTGAGGTGTAAAATGGAGACATTCCACCCAAAACCAGCAGGTATTTCTTCAACATTTTTTGATAATAATTTCGATTAGTGTATTTCTAGAAATAAAATTTAGTTCTAGAAATACACTAATCGAAATTATTATTATTAAATGAACGAAGAATCATTTAATGAACGAAGAAATAAATATTACAGACATTTGTTGGTAGAGGTTGGTTCAAATTTTTCAGGATTTTCAAGAGTTTTGTTTAACGACACGGTTCACTTGGGAACTAGGTTCACGATACAACATCTTTGGGTCAATGAGGAGTGGTAGAGCGGTACTTCGGGAGATATCTAATAAATTCATGAGACTATACTTCTTGGGAGTTTGCTATGATTTCCCAAGAAACTTGTGATTTATCCTCGCCTCAAAAGTGGTTGGGAAATAGTTCTCTCCATACTTGGCAATTAATAAAGTTCTGGTGTTGGGACGGTAGTGGAGGGGGGGGGGATGGATATGAATGAGAGAAGTGAAGAAGAGGGCGCTAGTGTGCTCAACACAATTACCTCTCAGCAGGAGTTTCCTGCAAAGTTTCTCAGCCTCCTCTCATCCCACTTCCGTTTCCTCCGGCACCCCGCACCGCCTCTCAGAGAAGCGTAAATTGGGCTCAGGGAGTTTGCTGCCGTTCCCGGTTACTAAATACACTTGTCATAAGAGGACTGTATTGTAGTTGAAGGTGAGAAGAGGCGGAGGGATGAAATAAGTGGACGAGGGGGTGCGTGCCGAGGTGGTTAATTAACTGTATAACTCACTTTATGGGCGGCAGGGCGCTCCCTCGTTCGGGAGGTTCAGGGTTGTACAGAAGGGGTTGGTTTTCATGTGAGTTTCACATAACAAGCTGTTGCTGCCTCATCCCCTCCACTCCCGCTCTTTTTCGTATTATTTAGGGCGATGCGCACAACAGAACGTTGTGAAAAACGTTCTCAATTAAAACTTCAAGAACTTTTTGTTTATTCCACCCCTGAAGGGAAATAAAAAACGATACACGGTGATAAAGCCCTCACGTGCGATCGATGGTAGACTTCATGAATACACTTGACCGCCACGAATTTATGGTCACACCCTCACACAAATACACGAGTGGACACGAAAATGAACATAAAAATACACATTGGTAACCTCGTAAGCTCCAAAGAATCTCTCTCCAGAATTTCAAGGGTAAAAACAACAATCAAGGTGCGTTTACTGACTCCACGGTATCAAATAGCGCCTGAAAGCCCCCAAAAGTATTCCATCAAGGCCCAAACCAGTACGTCCACAGAACATCTGATGCTGATTCAGCTGTCTAATTAGAAAGACTCATGTTTAGCAAATAATCAGATTCGAAATTAGAGCTTGGAAAAATTCAAACTTCGCGGATTTATGGTACAAATCGTTTTATTTTCCTGAAGAGGAATTTTATACAAGCCTGGATGAGCTCATCGGTTCTTAATCTCAAGGTTTGAAATAAAATTATATAGAATTTCCTTGTAAAATAACATAAAAAGTATGTTGCCTGAAATGGGATTCGAACCCACGACGCGCCGTCAAGTCGATGTGCTTGAGCCGGTGGTGTTGTGAGGCGGGGGGTCGGTCTTGGGCGAAGGAGTAGGTTCGCAGAGGGGGTCGACTCGGATGAAGTCGGCTGATTCCGTTTTTCACAACCAGAATCCGACTTATTTCCGATCGTGGCGGAAGATACCAATAGTAGGTGACTTCCGACTTATTTGCGGGTTGTATGCCTCACACACAGATCGTCAAACGTATGGCGAAGAGATACTGACGGCTCTATCACTCACGTTAGGACTACGAGTAGAAAAATGTAGGGTTTCGGGAGCGACTCGTATCGGGCCCGACGAACGGAGAGAAACTGGACTCCCAAGCAACGCACGGGGGTTCCGACGCGAAAGCCAGCCGGCTTCATCGCTGTTCACTTTCGCACGGAGTAGTAAACAAAATCAGCCGTATCTTGGCTGCAGATACAAGGAACAAAATAAATTCCAAACTGTTTCTCAATGAATAGGACTTTGGAGAGCTCCTGGCGCGAACAGATGGGCAGAATCCATCCTCCCTTTTCCTATGCGAATTTCGAAAATTTCCGAATTTCAAAAGCAAAACCGGACATTTCCGAGTCGAACGAAGAAACCAAATTATTAACATGAATAAAGTCTAAATAGCGTCTTAAAAGATATAAGCTTTTTGCAATACCGGCCTGACGGCCTCAATGAAAAAATGATGGATAATGAAAGTTGTAGCATGAATTTCTAGTTGCTAAGATGAATTTTTGAAGAATAAAATTCTTCATGTTTAGAAACTCTAGATAGGAAGCTACTGGGAACTCCTCGTTGGGGTTATCTATTGACATTTTATGTCTTTACTCTGGCACATAACTTGAAAAACGTTACACAAAAGCGTTACACGAAATCGTCACGAAAATTTCTGATGATTTTCGCTTACAACCGATTCGTAGCTACGGAACTTTCTTCGGCAGTTATCGTCGTACAAAAATCGTTCACCACTCGTTGGATAGCTCTCGATTGACCTAACCATATTACGTTAACCACTGCGGAGTGCGTGGCCGACAAGCTGCGGTATGAGCGTGATTGTTTAAATAATTGTTTGCACACAGGTGATCATTCTCAATAATTTATATTGTCTATACGAATGAACCCTACAATTAAGTACGAGTATAACAACTACGCTACTGGGGTAGGTGATGTAGCATTGTTCGAAGGTTCTTGAATCACTTCTTTAAAGACATAAAATGTCCCAATGTGTTGCAGACTCGTATGCAAGCATTTAATTCTCGACTGTATCAACAACAGGATGGAGTTGACATTCGTTTGACATTTTCATGGCTTTGCTTTGGCACATAAACTGAAACGGGAAAAATTTGTTTCCTTGATTCTCCCTTTCCCTCAGATCACGTCAGAACACAAGCGACAGGCGGGCCACTACGTCAGAGCCTATGACGCACGTGCGTATGACGTTAGACGGCTGGCCGGAGGCCAACTAGTACGACAGAGCCTATGACGCACGAGCTTATGACGTCGGACGGCTCGCAAAAGGCCAACTAGTACGTCAAAGCGTATGCCGTAAGAGCCTATGACGTCAGACGGCTGGCCGGAGACCAACCAGTACGTCAGAGCCTATGACGCACGAGCGTATGACGTCAGATGGCTGGCTGGCTAGGTGATCGGGTTTTAATAAGCCTCTGGAATTCCGCGCCTTCCTTTTTCTCAATGTATCTGAGTTGACTTTTGCTCTTCTTGAGCGTTCATTCGAATTCAAATAAACACCTCGATTCGATATGAAGTCGACTTTTATTAGTAAGATCGTGCCTACCTAGAACCTCCGGTAGGTCATAAAAATTGTGTAGGTGGGACCTAACTAATAATTAGTATATTTATTGAAGCAACTTCTAATAAGAATAATAAGGATTTTTAGAGCTGAATGACCACCCCAATTCATTTCATCTGTAAATTACTGATATCGTAAGATAACATAATATCGTAAGATAACATAACATTATATTATAATGTTATTACATATATGATACATATTATGTAGGTATTTGGTTTGCATGATACCGATGGATCTAGGATTCAGTATTTATGTTTTCTAATACTGTATTAAGCAGGAAATGACAATATGTGAGGATGACTTCACTATAGACATTCCGTATCACCTACTCCCCACAAATCACAGCTCTAATAGGGAAAGCCCCATAAATCCGCGTTAGCAATGATTAGGTGGTCGCCCCCTATCTCTGGCAACAGGATATTTGACATCGGAGGAAGCTGACAGTTGAGGAACGAGGCGCAGATGATGAGAAATCCTGGGTCAGAAACGCATCGAGCTCTCAGGGCCGCCACATGTTCCTACTACATCAATCTACTCGTACCTATGTAACTCCCCATAACAACTCGTCGGTCCTATATCTGTCAACGTTTTCTCACACGACAAATCATGATTTCAGGATGAGCCCAGTTTGACGCGCAAGGCGCCTCTCCGCACATCATTACAGTCACTGATATATACTGGATATTATTAACAGCGTTATCAATCCTTGTACCAACTTATAGTCCCTCTAAAGGACTGATCTGTTGATCACCGGAGTGCACCAAAACCGTGAAAAACTGACAGAAGATTTCTCCCCCTCCCTTGGAACCTTCATTGTTGGCTATATCTCAGCAGTTATTTATCAGCATGAATTTATTTGAATATATTTCGATTATTGAATCATTACCATCATTTGATTTTTTAATGGTTTAGTTTAAGTTAATTGATTGAAGTAAGATCGTTTTTTTTTTTAATAAATTCTTAATTTACCTATTCAAGGTTAAGATAACAACTGAGCCATACAGTCCATCCAGCTACTTCACTTCGCTTTAGGAGCCACTCAGATGATCCAGGGCCTCGGCGGCGTCAAGTTAAAGTCCAAACCTAATTGCCCGTAGCTCAGCAACGCTTAGTGAAATAGCTAGATGGACTGTATGACTCAGTTGTTATCTTAACCTTAAATAGAGAATTTGGGAAATAAGTTCGTACTTTAAAGGGAGACATTGATAATTTGGCCATTCCTAAGGTATAAATTCCTTGAACTATTTTTTCGAAACTATACAATTCGACGGTGAAGAATTGAGACCTCGTGCCTATCTCCATTTTTGTCAAAAACGGGATTTTGGTTTGTATTTCGGCTCAAAAGTGAAACATAGTGGTGAAAGGAGTTGACGGAATAATAAAGAAATAAGGACGTTTTTTCTCTCTCCTGTAAAGTATGCAAAATTTGAGATACGAGGTCTCAATTCTTCACCGTCGAATTGCAGATGGTCACCTTTGGCGTGGGGGTAACGATATTGTTTGTACTTCACAATGACGTTACCGAGACACTGATTAAGTAATTAAGTAATAAAGATTGTTTCGAGGGTACGAAGAACTGATCATTTTCTTCAATGAAACTAAAATGATTAGACTCACCGTAATACCTATTTTATTTGTGATTGCATGCATATAATTCGAGAATCGGAAATTATGCGATTAAAAAAGCCCTTGTTTCAGCATTGAACCTGCGACATGCTGAGATGGCTGTATAGATTGTAATGTACCGCGTGATACCGCATCTACCGAGTACGTAATGTATCTCCGTATCCCCTTGCAACACCCCTTATATCTTCACCGGAGCTAACGCCGCGGCGTTGCCACAAATCTCGCTCGGAGCTGCTCCCCGGTCGGTTTCGCACCTCATTACCGTCACAAGGAAAACGAGCCATATTGAGACAAACCTACCATCCAACCGCTGCAGACTCCCACCTACAAGGCCCTTCCTCCGAATTAATTAACGCCCCCTAGACGTCCCGCTAACGAATTCAAAACACCCAAACTCCTCATGATCATTAGGCGAAACCAACTGGAACAGGCAACACACCAAAGCGTTGATTGTTTAATCACGTAAAAATAAATAACGCCGACCGTAACATCCTCTGTTTTTTTAAAAATATTAATTAAATAAATGGTAATTACCATTTATTGTAACAAAGAAAGTGCAAGTTATATGAAATGTAACAAAAATTCAACTTATATTTAATTCACAAAAGAAAAGAAAAAGATTACAATTGGCAATGAAGAAATTGAGGCGATTTTAAGGAATTTTCCGGAGATCAGGAGTTGCAACTAGAAGAAAGATAGACGAAACAAACTTAATGTAACAAAAGAAATAAAATTACAACACGGACGGGATACAATTAAGAGAACTTTACATTTCATTATGTACTGCAGCCATTTATGCGTTTATCTTGCATTGACATGCCAAGATATGAATCGTTTGAATATTCATTCAAAAGAAAATCCTCCACGTTTTTTTTAAATTTATTTGCGGATACAGGACGCTTCATATTTACAGACAAGTCCACGAACAAACTAGGACCCAACCCCGGATTTTAAATCTTAAGACGTTAGTTTACTCGCTCTTTGAATTTATTCTAAACACATTCCAACTGCAACTATTCGTCCCACACGTTTTCCAATAAGAGAATCGTCACCAGGAAATTTTCGAATTTATCATTTCGTTCGTTATTACAAGCATTTTGGGTGAATTTTGGGACCACGGGCCAACAGGAATGTTTGCTAAATAGGGGTTCAAATGTTCAAAACATCATAATATGTTTCAAAACATCATAGATATTATCTTGGAAACGGTACAAATCGATTTTTGTACAAATTTCAATTATAATCCGGAGCGTTTTACGTACAACCAGCTGTTCATTCACAATGAGGGCACAAATATAGAACAGGAAAAAATCGTCAAGTTGAGGCTAAGCAAAACAGTTTTTCATGTATTGTTTTTCGAATATTGTTTAGTTGGTAATACAGTGTTGTGCAGTAAGTAAAAACTGGAATTACTGGTGTAAATAACTATAAATTACAATTCATTCATCATTCATACGATTCATAATTTATACAATTAAATTATTGTTAGGTTGGTCCGTAATATAATCAAATTGTTCTGTGTTTTTATGAGATACTGAACAGTGAAATAAAACGTTGTTGAAAAGTTTACCGTGTTTTTAATGAAGTAGTCACAGGCAGATATCGTTTTGAATAGTATGTCGTATCCCTACTTATAATTCAAGGAGTTTGTTGTTTATGGCCGTTGTTTAATACGAGTATTATACAGTCAAAATGTAGATATACGTTGAGAGACACATGTTTCAGTCATGAATGAGAGTCCATCTTGCGCGCGTGAATTAAATGATTACCCAACAATCATGGGTCAGTTGTAGCTACTGATTATCAACCTAATTCATACCTCAATTCGATACAGATACGTGTAATTAACCTACACTGAGGCGGAAATGATTCGTTAATTATGGCGAAGAGATCCTGTTGGTAGTTAGAGGGGAGGAGAAAGAAGCGGAATGGGTTGTGTTTTCGTTCACACTGAATCAGATAAGCGTTAGGACTCCATCTGTGATAATACTCGGTTTGGCAGTTGCCTGAAACCACCAACTAGAAGTAAACTGGTGCTTTGGTATGATTGCCGCACGAATGGACGGTTTTGAAATAACTCATTCAACTCGCGCACGCCCGACGACCACTCAACAGCATTTCGTCATGATTGTACTACAGACACGGGGAAGAAGACTTCATTATGGAAAACATCCGAGATTTTCAGTGAGTGGTCTGTTATACACCATTGAGGATTGAGATTTGGTGCCTGAGGATACAGGATTGAGACGTCTAGCGTATTAGAGAATCACGCCAGCAGTAGGTGAGGAGTAATGCTTGGATCCAATTCGATTGTAACCAATTACAGGTATACTGCAGTAAATACATTCACCAACATAATGTGTCACATTATGTTATAACAACTCGTATATTCGTATTGTGCTTCATGGTCAAAAATAGAATACCAAATTTCAATAACCATACTACGCTTCCCATAATACTCCTCATATTTAATCAAGCCAAGCTCATTGAGAAAAATCATTTCACATTGATTGCTCCAAGTGTTCGCATGCTTTGCCGACATATAATCTTCTATTATATAAAACTGCTCATGGTTGTGCTCTATAGATGGTCCAACCGCTGCACCAATTTTAATAGGGATTGCTCCAGCGTGATCAGCATGTTACAAGAATGGCATCTGTCGATATTACATTTCACACACCTACTTCCTACATCGTGGACGAGGCTTTCCTTAGTTACAAACAGATAACGTATCTCCGTCGTCAAGCATTCCGGTGTGATGTAGTAATACAATTTATTACTATATTAAATATTATTACTATATTAAATTTTAATATACCCATTTTACACGAATCTCTCACGCGAGTAAAGTTAGCCAGGGTTCTAAACATCACGGTGGTTCTAACATCCATCCTATTCGCCCTAAAGCGCTGAAATTTGGTACACGACCTTATGAGGCCACGGGGAGCTTCGTGAGCGATACAGCTGAGCTTGTTCACTTTAGGGTGCTGGAATTTGGTACTAACAGTAATATAAAATATAATACCTAAATGAACTATGATTTTTATTTAACTTCAAATTTGAATGAAACGTTGCGTAAATTTACTCAAGTAAGTAAGATTTTGTATTGATGAGCATTTTTCTAACAGTGGAGCTGCGACAGGAATAGTACTGAAGGTTCAGATTCATTCGAGTACAGCTGTAACAACTCGTCGTGTAGCATGAACGGTCTCAGGGTGAATTGGTACAATGCAGTGCATTCCTGTGTTTAGCAGTGAGAAATATTTGGTCCTAGTGCCGGATGAGCCAATATACGCGGATACACTGAAAGTGTGTTAGGGTTCCGGGCACCTTGCAATCGCACTTAATTTACTACTTACATTTCAAAAATATATACGAAATATTACGAAATTTTAGCAATGTAAATCAAATTAGGACATCAACGTAAGATTTTCGGTACCAATTTCAATGTCCAGATCTCGAGGGTCCAGTAGCTGATATCACACTGGCCTCAATCCTACTAATTCCGAGGCAATTTCCAGGCTGCCACGTTGGTGTAAGAGGAGGTCCTTCCAGCGAATTTACGAACGACTGAGAAATATTATTCATTATTCATATCCACCAATATAATACGAATTCAAATACTCCCTGGGATGACCTCCAACAATGCATTCCCATAACGCTGGCTGAAAAACAGTACAATTTATCGCAAGAATTTTTCAAACTCCGAACCGCATCCCCCTGCGAACGCTCAATTCATGACCGCTTCAATTTACATTTATCCAGCTTTCTCGACGAATTTCAACCGATGGAAATATATTTCTGGGACCGTGAAACAATGTTTTCACCATGTTCATGAGGGAGTTGGAAATAGGAGTTTTGTATATGCTCATATCATGGGCCCCGCGGGAGAAGCGAGTTAACCCGAACGGCAAGGTTTGGTTTTTGCTGCGGCAGCGTTTATTAAAACAAGGTTTTTGCTCTCGTTTGAGGATGATTGTGGTGGCCACTGCATTAATTAAACAGCGAGCTCTACTCCTTTATAATATTTCCGCTCGGACGTACGATTTTTTTTCTTTTGCCTCAACGTAATGCACTAGTATTTGATATCATTTGTCTGCTGGTTTCTCCCTCCGGAATTGTACGAGACTCTGCTGATCCACTTTCGTAATTCCAGACAATTGATAGTGGTGAAAAATGGTCACGGCAATGAACAGTATAGGTAAATATCAATCATACACCGATCCATTGGACTTATAACCACCTTTCTATTGGAGTTAAATCAAGCTGTAACTTTCACCAAAGAATCGATTTTTTGGGAAGAATCGAAAATCCAGTTAAGGGTTGATTTTGGGTTGGAGTCTAAATGGCTAATGAAGGAGAGGAATAATTAAATCAAGTAGTGTACAGTAAAGTATGGTTTATACAAGAAGTGCACATTAATCAATCCAAATTAGTTATACTTAATTTCCGTGTAAATTCCCACATACAGCAGCAAGGTTGTGATCTAAAATCAATGATCTTGTAGAAGTCCAGCCTGGGGAAGCTGTAAATAGAAAAGGGACGAATCATTGTGATTTTAAAAGAAAAAGCATTGAATTCACACGGAGCCTTTGATGTCAATTTGCTGTATTGTGTTTTTTTTTTTTTTTTTTGAAAAAGTTGATTTTGGGGTATCGTTGTATGTAGAATGACCTCATTTTCATTTCTGATGCAGCTCCAATGGCCTGAAACTATTAAAAACCACAAATATGAAGAAAAGAGGTTTGAGAAACCCGTCAAAATATTGAGCTCCTCGTGCAAAATCTGCAAGAATATTTCAATTCAGCCCAAAATCCGTTCTACAGGAAGATCGAACTGTATTAGTCTAAACCTGAAGTGTCTCCATTGGCCGTCTCTTGCACCGCTGGTTCTCCTTTTTTGGGGCAATTTCCATCAATAAACTGCTCTTAAGAACACTGGTTCCAAATCCCGTCATTTATACATTTAAATTTGAAATGATTCAATTATCGGTTTAATTTCTTGAAATTTGGAGAAAAATTCTTTGATTTGATTTTACTTTTTTTTAGGGTACTTTACCTCGTCCCAGTTGTCGGTGGTCAGTTTTTCGTGTTTTTTAGATTCACAGAAACTAAGGTGGTAGAAGGTCACCTGTGGCCATCTATTGCTAAGGCCACCATGGAAGCTTATCGATAATTGGAAGAAAGAAAATTTAATGATGATGTTGATGGGTTACATTCAACACAATTTCAAAAGTAACCTCCTGCACGTAGTGGGCGATTTCTACGTTGAAACGCGAAAGTGCGCTTTCTCAAACGGAAGAACACGTACAACTATGAGGATAATGAAGTACAGGGCGATAGAGATGGACCGGATTCAAGTGGATTAAACTGTTTGATTTATGGGGCCCGCGGATGCGTTCGCGGTGGACCTAAAGATGGCTTGGTTTCCCGTCTAAGCCCACGTCCTTCCAGCAGCCTCACCGCCCAAGGATATATGCGGCGATTTAACTGGCGAAACGCTTTCAGACGTAATTAAAACGCGGGGCCAGGGTTCAAAAGGGGAAATCCAGAGGAATGAGCTGGAAGGTTTTTACCGGTTGCAGCCCTCACTCCTGCCCAGTGATAAAACAAGGGGTCCAGAAGTAATAGGATTGCCCCGGAGCTCTTCCCCTAAGTTTGGCCCTTGTGCTGTACACCGACCTCCATCCCTCGGCCTGTATACCGCGGGGACCACGTTTTCGGATGAGCGGGGAGCCTAAACTGTGGGTGGACCCGCGTTCCAGGAGTGGCCGAAGGGCGGTAAGAGATTACCGCTGATGGATAACCCGTTGGCAATTGCGCCCATAAATCTCGGCCCTGACCGAGAGCAAATTACCCGGAAAATCACTGCCGTTTGTTTTATATAATACTTTTGCGCAGGCTCGAACGTCCCAGGGAGTGTGAGATACGAAGAATTGTCTCCTAGAGACCGCAAACTGTTACGTTACCAATGTTCACGTTCCCAAGAATTCATAGTGAATGCATCACTATGTGAACAATACCCAATCAATTTAATTCTCAATAGAAATAAATAGAAAGATGGAAGAAGTCGACACCAGAACGAAGAACAAGAGGAAGAATAATTCAATCGAGGACTTCCCTGAGGTCCATTTCATTCTAAATGACCATCTCAATTCTATACAAAATCAACTTTTTCGAGTTATTTCGGCATTGTCAGGGGGCATTGTCTTCTAATTTATTTTTTTACCGATTTTGAATGCATTCAAAATCAAAGATTCAACAGGTCCGTCAGCAGAGACATTTTGAACCCAACGGTACCTACTCTTGACTCGATTTCAACAGCTTTTGGATATCAGCGAGTGCAAGTTCAAATACAACCATCCGTTGCCCGTTCTGTATAGTTCACACCGAGCGAAGTTCGCAATTGAACTTCATTCCAGAACACACAAGTATACAGGGATCGAGATGAGGGCCGAGATAGAATTTATTCGTATGCACGCCACTACACGTACTGTGTTATTATGCAGCTTCGTCGAGAGACCTTCCGCTTAATCAACCTACAAGGTATAGGCACTTTTAACTCACCTCCGAAGAAAAGGCCATACTTTTGAAGCCGAGTATAAGAGCGATAGAAGTGCCATGGAAGTTGGTTGGGAAGCGAAAGATGGCGGGAGGAAGGAGGGAAACTTGATAACAAGAAAGAAGAACGGTCCAACTTTCTTCAGGGTGAAATATCGCATAATAAAGTCGACGGCACAACCAACTAGGAAGATCTCTCAAAGTCAATATTTTCCAAGTTTCCTTCATACAACACTCCCTCCGCCTTACATCTTCCTCTCGACCGCTATAGTTTGGCTTTGGATAGCACCCCAGAAGAACAACATCCGAGCCGCTTCCTTGGCTCCACCGCATGTTTAAACTACCGAGTAAACTTGGTTTGTTGAATTAGAAGTGGACTACTCGAAGGGATTGCTCCGATTCTATGGTTCAGCGATGACATGATGAGTTTACTTTCCACAGGGCGGACATCCACGTAACGCATTCCAAATAAAAACAAAAATTTTACATCAAGTCCGGATTAATGAGAACACATTGGTTACATGATGTTGCTTGATGGGTGAAATCGCTATTAATATCAAATTAGTAATTTGCGCGGAATCTGTTGAAGATTTCTAGAATCTGGTTTCTCCATTTTATTTGCGGAGAGAAATTCATCTGAAAAAACCTGTAAAAACCGCCAAAATTTGACTTAGTTGGTTTTGCTACTTAAGCCATATTGGAATTAAACTTCCCAAGTATTGACAATACAAGGTACTACTGAATGGATGACGGGAAGGAAGTACTTGTAGGCAGCACTTATCGATTCCAATAACGCGACTCCATTGACAGGAGGGGCATTTTGGTTTTCACACATGGCTCCGAACCTCAACTTGGAAAAGATTGGTTTTAGGTTCAGCCTAATGCAAAAAACTTGTCTTGGGGCCCATTAGGCAGCGGAGTGAAGGAGAAGGGAGCTGTGCAGTTGGGAAAGTTGGGAACAGCCCCCTTCTAATTAGAGCGGTTTGGAGAGGGGAAGCTCGTGTTATGCATACCCTTGAAAGAACTCGGGAGATTTATGAGGGAGGTGAAACTTTATAAATCGTCCTTTCCCGTCTAAACATGCAGTATATAAAATAGAGTGGAGTAAATACAAGAATGGCAGAGGAGATCGACCGAAATCCCTACATATACAGCGTGTGCCAAGTATTACAACCATCCTTAGTAAGTTAGTAAGGTAAGTAAACCACAGGATTTTTGTGTACATTTTGCACATTTTGGATCACGTCAAAGAGTGGCACCAAAAGAATCCTGGTGATAAGAAATGATTGCCGGGACTCATGAATCAAACAGTCGTATCCATCGACATCCTTACATGCAGTTTGTGCCATCCTACTTGCTTCAGAGGTGGCCTGCTGAGGCTGAACAGAATGCCGTACTGACCCCGAAAAGTTCGCTGTGCGATTTCGGTTCACTAGAAGACCTACTTGGCAGTCTGTCCTGTTATGGCTGTTATGAGTTTTGGGCCCGATATTGTGATTAACGCAACTTACTGAGGGCAAAGTGGTCAATTTTTCGAATCACAGGAATTGGTTGAGTAACGATTTGGAGTGACTGCTTACACATATAAAAAGTTAATTATACCAGGAAGTTTCCTCGAGCTTGAGCTCTACGGAGGAAGTATGGGGAGGGATACGAATGACGAGTGTAACTGCACTTAAATCTGTCACGGCAATGTTGCGACAGTGCGACATGAATATTCGACTATGGTATTTCAGTAGGTACTTACGAATGGCGTCACCAAATCAAGAAGAAACGTACCTGTAACACAAGAGAATATATGATTAATACTAAGAGATGTATATGTACATTGATATAAAATATAATTCATCATGTGATAATAAGAAACATTGGAGTTTTATGTGCATTTACAATACAATTTTTGCAAATAAATGGATTAGTTTCATTGGATTCAGAATGGATTCATAATGGCGTCAGATTAAATTCTTATTTAGGTACTTTCACGAGTCTAAACCTGTCTAAATCCAAGCTATTCTTCATTCAGTTATAGTTAATATCCAAGGGGGAAACCCACTAGATTATTTATCGAAATTGTATTCATTTATGCCATTTAGGTAATTATTCATGGGTAATATCTTAGCCGAAATAAAGGAGGAAAAGTGTTACACCTTGATAGACGTGTTTAGCGTACTAACTTGGCAGGTACAAACGCGCAATTGTATTAGTTGCATTCTAGTTTTACAACTTGTGTACCAGGCTTGGTACGTCTCTCGGCGACCAGATCCTTAAGAACAACAGGTATTGGTAGATGTATCTGACTGAAAATGATTGCTGTAAGTGTACAAATCAGAAATCCCTAGTAGGGACATGGATGTGCTCTAAGGGGAAAGCACCAACAGAGAACCTGCATGAGTTGAAACCAGCTATGACGTGAAGAGAAGTTGCACAAGAACGTGCGAAGGCTCGGCGATCCATCAGAGGCCCCGAGTCCAGGATCCTGCCACTCATTAAGGGTCGTATGAGACGCCGATCGCCTTCGAACCGTCTCATTACCCGATTTCAACCCGAGCCGGTAAGACGATCTTTTACCACTCCTTAATTGTAACAGCCGTTCCGAAGTCGACATTCTAATTCCTTTCGTATGGATCTCTTTTGAAAAGGGGTCTGAAACGTGTTGCCGCACTCCGAGGAATTATTAAACCGTCAGCTGCGAGTAGTTATTATTCAGTTGATGCAGTGCAATTGGCAAGTACGTAATTAAACATCGAACTCGAACAGAACTTATGTCTCATTTACCCAACGTATGATGATGATACCTTTGCTGATATGTGTAATTGGTGTACGTAGAAGCAGTGATTTCGTCTGGTACAATACGACGATTAATCTTGAGCTTGACAGAATCAAAATCACCTGTTACGATCCGTTCAAATTGTATGCAGGAACATATTATTTGATCCACAAAAGTTGCGACCTCCACAAAGACCAGATTTCAACCTTCGCCTAGAGGATAGCGTTGACGGATCTGAGAACTTCTTAATACCCCCAGTACGGACTATTTTCATATAATAAAAACTTAATATTACTCCGTTTCTACTGTAATTCTCATCCCATAGCTCCTCAGTTGGCTTTATTGTATACTGGAATGTGAAAACACACGAAATGCAATAGCTATCTCCCTCCCAAGCATCGTATTGCTCATACTTGGTTAAAAGGGGAAACCCTTGATAAAGTCAGATGGACTAGAGAAACGGATGGTCCGCCCCAATAACTTGTCGACTGCGGATGTGCCGATGTGTATTACAAAACTCGGGGTTGTTATATTGCATCTGCTAATGTTGTACGAGGAGACGAGGCAATAGCTCAGGATCCTACGGGGAAAAGGGCCGAAAAGACATATTTTTAATAAAACACTCGCGTATTGGACTTTCCGCAGATCAGGGTTTCTTGCGGAAGGCTAGGGCGGTGGGTTATTGCCTAAACGTGACACTGAAGTTGATATTGGAGTTCTTGGCGGAGGGCGAAAGGGCCGAAGGTTCCCTCTTTTTTTGTCTTCTCCTCTCTCTTTCTTCTCGAAGAAGAATATGAAGGGTTTGGCTTCCCTTAGCACAGAGAAGGATCTCATGTGGGAGGGGTTGCCTACATAGGAAAGATATATCGTCCGACGCTCCACCACGTGCTCAGGGCAGTTCAATACCCATAGCGGCGCCAGACCTCTGGGCGTCATTTTATTACTTTGATAATACCTAATTTTGAACAAGGATATTAGAAACGAGATCCAACATGTCGCAAATCATTTCAGAACATCTCACGACTGTATAAATGTCCTTAAGATGGAGAGCAGATCGAACCCAAAGACTGATCGTTCAACCTCTCAGTTGAGAGACTGAATCGGGTTTTGTGCGGAAAAAGAGCTAAAGGGGCCGAAGATTCGCCAAGATCGCAAAGTATTTCCTTGGGTAAACTATTTCTTTAATATTGTCTTATTTAGAGCAACGACGAGGTAAAAATAATATTATCTTCATGAACATACTTTGTATTTCAATCCGTAATTACAGAGCTGAATTGTAATTCCGTAGATTTATCACAGTTTTGAAGTCCAAGAGAATGTTTTGTATACAAGAATGAGATGTCCGTTCATAAGCAGCAGGATCGAAGTGTGCACATAGTAATTTTATCTGGGAGCATTTATTATTCTGGCCGGCCGCGAGCACTTGTAAGCGCTACAAGATAAATGACTCAATCTACCCACATAATCTGTCTAGGGGCACAAAACAAGAAGCTCCAGGGTTGAAGGTGGGTTATTAGAAAAATTAACATAGCAATTACGGGAAGAATTCAAAAGGGTTGTTTGTTACCTCAAAGGCAAAACGGGAGTGGAGGGGGGAAAGCAATTTTAAAGCGATCATTTATACAAGGAGCCGTTTCCATTAGAGAGGGATTACCAAAGTAGTCTTTATGATTCATTTTAATTAAATCGAAACTGGTAAGCATAGTAGAGAGTCTGAGAGACCACTAAGGAAAAGGGAAGGGGTTAAAAGCACGCCCTTTATTAACGCTTGGCCTCGAGATTTATCTCAAGGAGGTGGCGGAAAGCGGGAGTGGAAGGCAATTTGAATTGTAATTTCTGAGTAATCTTGGATGGAAGGGGACTGGGGAACCTCCAAAATGCCAGGGTGAAAACGTCTGAGAACCGCAACGGATTGTAAACAGGGGTCGACCCTTCTTAGGAAAGCATTTTCCGCGCAGTTCATTTCGCTGGGGGCGGTAAATAAGGGTTAGCGAAGTAAGGGACAAAACACACACCCTTGGAGCATTCCTTCATTTGCGGGGGAGACATCTGTAATATTTCTAGGGACTCGGACAGGGGACTGCATCGTTCGTGATTCCCTGATATACAACTTGAGTTGGGTTGATGCTTAGCCAAGTTGGCAACGGACATAAACACAGCAGTGGTATGATTGATATGACACATGCAAGCTATTCTACGTTGAATTAACTATTAAACTACATGGATTGATATCTCCAATATATGGCGGAAAAACTGGAGAAAATTACTTCTTGATACGGTTCTTGTCCGGTTGTGGATAATACGATGCGTACTTCTGCCGAATTGGGAATGGTGAATACCTCCATCTTGAGGAAGATTTTAAAGGGTGTCAATACCGTTGGGCGTGGACTGACAGAGAGAAGATTCGAAGGAATCGGCTCAAAATAACGCCCTTAATATTTCCATGTCGGTTCCACATAACTCCAGGTACCTTACCAAATCCAAAATTTTCACGATTTATCGGTGACATTTAATGTCACCGATAAATCGTGAAGATTTCCTGCAGGAAATGAGACAAAAATCGCAATTTCTCTGGATTCTGGTACTGCATTCTACTACTGTTGTCTCCAGCCTCCCCCTCACCCAGATTGCTCAAACATCTGTCAAGGCACTTACTATTATTGTGTACATCATAATATTTGGCATTCAGCTTCAAGTAGCCCATCGCCACTAATTTATTCAACCAAAGCCATCAACCTTTTGAGCATAACTTAGATCAAGGTTTTTAAACGTTTTCTTACAACAGGACCCAGTGGTAGTCCCATCAGTTCCATTGGGCCCCAACGTGTTTTATTGGTGCGAAAACGAAAGAGACCGTCAGAAAACAGTTACTGATAATGCGAGTTTTCCAGTACAGATTGACAAGATGAAGATGAAGTATGAACCATTTCCAATTACTCAGTTTAGGAGACTCTTCAGTGCCATTTCGAACATCTTGGTTTATAACGGCATAGTACAGGAATTGGTAAATCCAAGTCGCAATAGTCGAAACTTTGTTTGGATTGGATGAAGAACTGATGGAAGTACGGGGTTGTGGTGCTTTTAGGAAACTAATGTGATTCTACGCAGTGGACCTCTTGTGTTATTCGAGATGTTTGCAGTACATGACGTTTTTCCATAGCATCGATCTTATGAGTGGAGCCACTAACGACCAAGAATGAAGTTAATGCACTCCCCTTTTCGCACATGGCCTCACCCTATGGTGAACAGTGTGAATTAATGTCCCCCTCTCCCGCTCCACGACGGTTATATTGCGCAAGCCGCAAGTGCGACAAGGACTGAGGGCTTAGTAAATATTGCTGGGCCTCTAATATCGCGTGTTGGCGGGGGGTCGTCCGCATTCCGGGGGTCGGGCTCTGGAATTTATTATATTACGGTTGAAAACAAACGTAGAATACAATCCATCCGGGTTGCCGGGCTCATCCTGGAAATTCCTTTGGTTGTAAATATTGGAACCTGCGGGTTAATAAACTCGGCGGCAGAGACGATAGATGGGGTTGCCGGGGAAGGGGCATAATGCTGAAAATTGTGCGTTGGGAAGGGGCGTAAAGGCGAAGTTGCGGCAACGTGGTCTCATTCCCCAGGAGTGAAATCGAGAGGGCAATGACTCAATCTTCATTCGTAGGCAATTGAATTTGTGACACGTCTGAACGTCGTACAGAGTGAAATAGAAGCCTTTTCTCAAGGTGCTTATGGCTATATCATGAAAGAAAAGCCATTAGAATAATTCTGATGGAATTTCTTTCGTGATAAAACCCCACCAAGCAAATCAGATCCGGGGCCTCGGCAGCGTCAAGGTAAAGCCCTGAGGAGGCTACTTAACAAATTACAACTTCATAGAGTGAATAGTAGAGAAATTAGCTGTAGGAGCCACTCAGCTGATCCGGGTCCTCAGCAGCGTCAACTTAAAGTCCTAAGGATGCTACATAACAAATAACAGCTTCATAAAGTGAATGTCCCTCAGCCAAAACGGTCAATTCACACTAGAAAACTGGACTTTTCTTTTGTGTCCAAAATTTAGAGGTTTACGCCCCTGGTGCGTCGTATAAAATGGTATAAAAACACCATGGTATAAAATATATTTTAATCAATTTGTTAACTAAATGGTTTTCCCTCGTGACATTGAGATCCACTACAACCAGCTCGTTCTCCACGGTCTGGTAGTCTGAGGAATCTTCGTGCTGACGGATGTGAAAAAAAATCATAACCATGAGCTCCTTCCCAAGGACTTTTTGTCAGTGTTTAACTCGCTTCACACCGAAACTCAAACCAAGCGTGACTAGTTAAGAGTATCAAACATCGAGTTAAAAATGATCGATACACGAAACGCTACATGTTGTTTAACAAATGACGGCGGCTTTGGTGTGGTCTTCTACGCGTTCTTCTAGTCTGCGCTATAATAGTCTATTGTTTGTCATTTGATTTGCTTTGATTAGTTCTGAGCCAATTAAAACGGTTGGGTCATACAAGTCTACATGAGATTCAGACACATTGTTGTTTTCCTTCGAGTACGATCTTCAACCAAATAAACCCAATGACACTGGTTTAAGAGGAAAAACCATATTCAGATCTATGTCAGTTGTGTCAATCCCATCTTAATTGCGAAATTTGAAGTGCCTTTTGGGGCTTGCTCCATTTGTAATCACAGGCAAATTGTAGTTTACATCGTGATACTTTCGTACATGCGCACAATAGTTTGGTGTTGTTTCTTATGAATATTGGAGCAATCTCTTCAACTATGTTCTCTGTCATACGCCCTCGTACGACGTTCTTCAACTCATACTTGGTTGAAAATTACGAAATAAAGGGTCGGAACGTTGGAATAAATCACAGACCGAACTAGTGGTTGGATCCATTTGCATCTATAAATGCTCTTCTGGTAATATAGTTACTTGTCGCCGTTTTAAATGTACCTATGCAGTGAGTATTGTGCAACAACTTCAGAAGTTTGAAAACTCAATTTTTTTTTCTATTTTTTTTTTTTCAAGAATTGATCAGTTATATTGACATGATTAGGGTCTTGCTCCAGGACAGAAAGAATCATCACAAACCTCTATATATACACATACGCGAAGAAATGAACAATATATTGTTCATTTCTTCGCGTATGTGTATATGTGTCAAACTTTGGATGTAAGTACGTGAATCCATTTGACTCAGCTTACAGTATGTAAGTGTGGCAGTGGCCGGAAACTGGTCCTCATTGGTCTGACCATATCGAGCCCGCCTCATCCTCTGTATACTGATATTACCTGCCTCCGGCCCTTTTGAGCGTGTGCTTTAGGAGTCGCGAGTAATTGGCTGTGAATGCTCCCGCTTTTACGACAAAGAGCTGGATTACGAAAGGGTCGTCGGCGGCGAGGGGAGGGGGTAAAGGGCACTTTAAGCCTAAACCCTCTCTCACACGCTCTCGCCTAGGAGACCCTCATTACGGCCTTCCTGATATATACAGGGCTGGACGATGGTCCTTCTGCTAAGTCCGCGTTAATTCCGACTTACGCTTAACAATTAAAAATAACTATAAATAACGGGAGGATATTCATTTTCGCAAATGGAAAATTCGCCAGGTGATTCGTTTTGTTTTTGGCGGGATCTTCAGGGCATTGAACCATCTACTCTAGGATTGAACACTCATCGGACGCCTCCTCTTATTTCTGGTTAAGCATTCCTTTAAACATCAAAATTAGAACCACTCCTAGATTATCTACCATATACAAGAGATAATTAGGGATTTAGGTACCTAACTTTCATAAATGTAATATCAAGAAATATACTGCCCTGTTAAAAAGTCCAATGTTTACGAAAATGGGGTTTCTTACGGAACCCCCTATTTTGGACCGGGCCTTTTCGATGGTGAAGTCCAAATTTCAAAATTCGAACCGGAAGTGGGGAAATTCTGACCATAAACATTCGAAAATTGGTCAATGTTGAGGTAAAACGCCTCAACGACACGCTGTTAAGGTGAAACGACACAAATCTAGGATGAAAATTTTCATTTATGCCTCTACACTTATTTATTTTCGCGCTAGTGTTAAGGAAAAACGCCTCAATTCACCAAAATATTGAGATCAGGCGATTTACCAACAAAAATTGACAGTATTTAGGCTTCAGATTTCGGTTGAGGCAGTCAATCAAAATTTCCTAACAAAATATCCGTTTGATTGAGTTGTTTACGTTAAGGTGACTGCCTCACGATCAAGTTGAGGCATTTTACCTAAACAAACAATCCCAAAACGGAAGCTGGAAATTTTAAATTCGCCTTAAGTGCAATTAATCGACTATAAATCGATTAATTTGCGAGTTTTTTTTTTTTTCACCGTTGAATTGGTTCAAGTCATATCGATATCTCACAAAAAATAGGGTTTTCATAACGAGTTGCAGTCATTTTACATCAATGGTTTCAGTGAAAAACACTGAGCCAAATTTCTGCAATGTTTTGAATTTTGAGTTGAGGCGTTTTCCCTTAATAGGGCAGAATAGTCGTGAGGCAAGTTTGTTTCTATCATGTACCTGTGTTTGGTTGGTCGTTGCCTGCAAGTTCACTTTCTGGAACGCAGTTTAGTCAATTCAGGTCATGTGTTCAGGTATAGTTCAGTACAGGTGATGAGTTCGCATTGATACGAAATTCGATAAGTACCTAATCTCTACAACTTTGTGCAGTTCAAAATATGTCTAATTATCTCGACATAATGTTGAAGAAAAACTCCGAAAAACAACATATTATTGAATTGTGTAAATCAATGGATTCAACAACGGTGAACAGAAATAGGGGAAATATGTCGTTTTTAGGTACAAATTTTGTAGTTGTCTTGAAAGTTTCCAATCGATAACATAAAAATTGAGCAAATCTTCCACGTTTGAACAACACAACCACTCATCATCTCCACAAAGCGTTGCCTAGTTCCGCTGTAACGTCAGCGTTCCATTACATCGAACCGCGTAAAGCTATTAGAACTGTATCAAATGAAAAGTGGACGTCCGTTCTTTACGTTCGCGAAAACCAGCCATTTCCACCGGCGGTAAATCTCCGAAGAAACCCACTTCTCCTTCCCAAAAGGACGAAGAAGGGTCGGGGAACCGATAGATTGCCAGCTCCTCTGGCTCCGATGAAACATAAATCCGGGATATCCGTTTCTTGCCACCTCCGCTCACGATGATATCCGCCCCCGCGGCCTCGCTATACGAGTATATAGATGTTGCTGAAATTGCGGTTCCCAACAATTTTCTTGCCCTCGGTTTGTCGACCTTTGGTTTTCGAACCGGGCAAAAACTTGAAATGGGGAGCTAAACGGTTTTTGATGGCGCTTTGAATTGGAACTCTCGGTTGAAGAGGAAAAACCTCGGTCACCGTAATAACTGCGCTGTATTTTGCATCCAATGAACCATGAATTACTATTAAATCGGTATAATTCCAATTCATTTGGCAATCAATTGTAAACCGAAGAACTACCAGCGTAGTCATTACAATACATCATGTAATGTATTGTAATGACTACAATAAAATTCTCTCATCCTTTCAAAATGGTGAAGGAGGAGCAACCCATTTAAGAAAGAAGGATTCGAAGTGGATTTCATTGTGTCAATACTGCGAGTTTGGTTCGTTTGGACTGACCATGTCCCTGAGAAAAATATCAAAGAGGTAATAATTATTACAGTTTTGAAAATATTTTTATATTTGGACCAAATGTTTTGAAGTTTCTGCACCGTTCTCTTCAGCCAACTATACCTGATAATGATATTGTAAAGGGAAACCACCAGTAGATTCACATTGTATCACAGTCGAATTGTTTAATATTAAGCGGCATGATGTTTTACCATTCCATCACAGAACCTCCTTAGGCTGAATCAGTGAACTTCTTGCAATGACCTTGTGAGTCCCATTACTTACGAAATAATTGGAGAAATGAAGTAAAATGTTATTTGCGCGTCAGAGCAGGTGATCAGAATATTAGATAAAACGGGGTTTATTTTTAAATGTTAAGGACGAATTCAGGGTTGAGGATTTAGATGGGTCGGACTAAAGCACATGTCACATTCAGTGGTCTACCCCTGTTTCGGTTCTGGTGTTTCTTCGACCTCGGAAACTGGAATATGGTAAGTTAACGGATTTTAATCCAACTCGATATCACAGGGTACCAGAAACGATCGGAAATGAGCTCCTGAAATAACGTGCGCATTGTTGTGGCACTTGTTCCTGGAGGAAGACTCGTCGCCATTTTTAATAAGAGGAATAAGAGGAAGAAGGAAGGGGATGGGAAGGGACGAGGGCCGGCGGTTTATTTCAAAGCGGGGGAAGAAGAAGGAAACAAGAAGAAGAAGAACGGGAAGAGTGGGATGAGAGGGACCGCCTAATGAGGAGTATCAGTATCTCATAGGAGGCCATCGGCCAGCTGGTATCCACTTCGTGGACTCCATTAGAAACGTAGTCTTCCCACTATCGAAGATGTTGTTTTTTGGCTGCACAGACTGAAAAATAATTGTGGACCCTCTGAAATCTCAATTTCCGAATCCGTTGCGGATCTAGCTTCTGGATTGACGATGTTAGATCACCACCATGCCAACGATTACCCTAACTGGGTGCGGCATGAATTCTTCTTAAAGGACGTCAATAGATCCTTCTTCTTATATCCTTAAGGACATCAATACCCTTATGAAGGACAATTATACCATTTTCTGATGAGGCCTCACTCCAGGACAGGCGTTTGACTTACTCTCCCGTATAATAAGGAAGCAAAATACTATATTTCACCCAATCGGCTGAGTTTATTGGATCCAGAAGAACACTTCAATATTACAAAATTCTAAACAATTTCCAACTTCGTCCCGATCTCACGACACGTAAAGCAAACGTTGAGGGCGGAAGTCACTGCCTGAAAAAGAAGATGGGAAACTGCTAGACAGTTCATGTCGATGAGAGAGATGCCAGTGAGGGGCAGCACGCTTTAGCGGTTGAATCACGTGGGGGGGTCCCAAGTTAACACGATTCGCTCGGAATCTCAATTCGACTCCGCATCACGTACAACGTGATTTTCCGTATTTTGTTGGCAAAAGACGTTGACGGAGAAGAATCTGCTGACGGATCCGAGTGCAATAACCGGTTGAAACGAATAAATAGATGAACAGAAACATGAAAAAAATCCCCAAAAACAGGCCTATGTGAAAAAGTGAAATTCTTCCGTCCTCAACGGTTGCTTTACACAAGCGAACAAATTTTAACTTTCTGGAAGTTCGACTTCAGTTTATCCCTGACACGTCCTCTTTTCAAGACATAGGACTTGACACTTTTTCTGCACTGAAGCTTGAATTTGCCAACAGAAATGTTTTCGATGTTCTGGTTTTTATAATTTTTAATGCTTTTAGGGGTGGAGATACCAATATGAAGTAATAAGTAGGGATTGGTAGGTAGAAGAAAAAGAAAAGGTGAGTACAGCAAGCACCACATGAAGCTGGGCCCCAATTTAGGCGGAGATTTAGCCTGTATCTTTCGTACAGGATACTATTTGTTTACCAACTCATTTTTGTAATTCTAAAAATGACAATGGCTATTTCTTAAAAAACATTCAATAGAGAATCCGAATTCGTAATTAGATTTGTCCAAACGTTCCACAAAACGAAGCAACTGATCACAAATCCAACTTCATATTCGTATTCTCCACCCCAATAAAAATTATAGAAACCAGAACGCCGAAAAGATTTAGCACAGAAAGCATAAGCTTCAGCATTATAAAAAATAAAGTGTCAAGCCTCACATCTCGAAACTAGATGTGTCAGGGATAAACTGATGTCAGATTCAGATTCGCTTCATCCGAAAACCCTCAAAGTGTTCATTCACTTCCCTTGACCTGTGTTATTAATACAATTAGCTATAGTAATCGTAACACGAAGACCGATTAAGTGGTCTTCAATCAACGTGGTAAACACATACATTCACTCAATGAGCATATACCTAGGTACTCAACTATTTGAAGAATCAGGAATTTGGGATTTCTCTCGTATGATTCAAGCTTGGGACGTCCAAAAGTAGGCAAAATCGTGATTATCTGTAATATTGACCCTTCCAAAAAGTATTCTTTTATTTCGATACCTCTGCGTAAAAAGGGCGAATCTGCAATCGAGCACTGTGTTTCTAAAACCCCAAACGGCGTCGCTAGTTATTATAACATCCTTTACAGTTTTCTCTACTTTCAGTGGGTACCTACACTATCTTACTACGAATTCCTCAAAAGTTAATTCCTTTGGGATACTCCAGAAAAATTATTAATAAGCTTTAGTTCAGTGTGATGCAGATTCGCAGAGGTATCGATTTAATCTTCCTGTCATTTATTTTATCAAACAACCGAAGTATTTGGGTATCAATTGTCGATATTATTCAGTCTAATCCTGCCTCTATGAACGTTGATCTCTCGTCAGATCCACATTTTTGGACGTTCAAAAATAGGCAAAATAATGGTAATCTGTAATAGTGACCCTTCCGGATTGATCAGACAACCAAAATGTGTATCAACTGTCGATATTATTAAATGTAATATTGATCCTTCAGGAAGAATTATTTTATTTAATCTTTCTGTCATTTGTTTATCGGGAAAACTGTGTATTGCAATTGTGCCTCTATGATCTTCGTCGGGTCGAGGCAAGGTGTCGTGAAACCTCCAATTTCCCAATACTCAAGTCCTCGAGATCGTAACTCTACAACTACCGGTTCTCGAGAACGATCCATAAAATAAAACATTCTAACGAAATGTATCCGGCGGTCACGCGAAAAGGGCCGGCGAAAAAGCAGGTGGTCGTTGGGAGGGGCACAGGGCGAGACGGAAAGGACCTAAACTATGGGAAGGACCTCGTTCGGCTCAAGACGAGGAGCCTTTCGAGAGCGGCCATTACAAATTATCAGGACGAAAGGGGATCCATCATAGTTTAACCCCCACTCACTCGAACTGAAGAAGGTGGAGGCCGAAAACCACCACAGCGAGACGGTTTTTGTGATTAATTGCCCGTCTTTTAAATATTTATAACTCCCCACCTTCGAGACTCCACCTTACTTCGGAACCATCTCACTCTCAGATTCAAAAACGCCGAAAAAAAAGGTTTTTCTTCTATAAATTAAGTGATTATTATACTCTCTAAAACATCGCCTCGACTTTACCTTTTGTACTATTTTCTGTGTTATTCCAGGAGGCATCTCGAAACGATCCTTCAAAAACTACCGAAGATATTATTTTAATTATTATAATGGCTTTACTCCTCGAGGGCAGAACCCGAAAATGCCCTTTCCATCTCGAAATTACGTCATTTCGTCGATTACTTAAATGGAAGCCATCGAATCCGTTTTTCCGTTCTATGCGTTATTTACGATATCTAATTTCTTAATCTTCCGGAGAGAACGGATCAATCGAGGCATTTCTTCCGTTATCCGGAGCATTAAAATTATCTCATCTTGTCGGCACCCGGTGAAATTATAGGGGTGTTATGAGCGACGAGAGCGAAAGGAGATGCAAATGGGAATAATAGAGACATATTATACTCCCCGCTTGATCCATCTGAAGCCGTGTATAAACTTGAAGAAAGACAGACGGAATAGATAGACGGACGAATATGATGAATGTAGCTAATCAATGTTGAATTATCATAAATACACTTCGAGGGGAAAGGAATTCGAAAATGAAACCGCCTATTTACCAATTCCGTAACAAGGAACGTCTTCCCTTTTTCCTGACCCACGCATCAATAACAGTCATTTCGAAACCGCCACAGCGGTCGGGGGGGAAGATATGAATGAATTATCCATTTACAGATCATTGAAACCCACGCACGGGGCATCTCGTAGTATACGTGAGATTTTCAATTTGAGATGATGAAGCCGTAAAATATCCGGAGGACCGGGATAAGTGGGTGGTTCGTTCGGTGTCCAATCAATTGTTTATTCAAACACAATCTGCATACGACATCAAGAGATGACGGGTGATGGTGACGCGCCTACACTCGTTTCCGCATTAAACGTTTAATAATAATTATTATAAAATTATAAAATTATTTTAACACTAAACGTCACCTTGCAACATGTTCCCAAAAGGTACAACTTCAAGACATCACATGAATGAATAAATAAGCACGATATGCCATTTGGACCAAAACTTCCCACAATAAACAAAAATTGTTTAATACCTACTGCCTTCTCTTCGTGCAAATGCCAGAAATCACGTGATTGGAGCTCCCAGTAGCTAATGCTAACCAAACCCGTACTAACAAAAGCTTGTGGAAATCGAGCAGAAGGACCTTTTTACGTGATTAATTCCGGGTAATGCTGGAAATCAAGAGATCAATGACGAGCTTTTGCTTTGAAGGATTTGTGAGGTATTTTTATCTTCTGCTCGGAGGCAGTTGGCAAATTTAGCAAAAGTGGTTTGGTTTTTCGCTTTCCTGCCTTATAGTTTTTCTGCCCGATTTTTCCAAAGAAAACTGACATAATGGCTGGTACGTTATGGCTGAAAGGCATATCAAATCCGGCGTTTCCAAAATAAGCATTTGCTAGGGATGAGACCAGTTGCACTGAAGTACAAGTAGAATTTCCAGACAAACTCTCAGTTTTTATACAGATAACCCAATGTCCTATAAAACCCAAACAAACAAAATAAACAATTGTGGGAGGGGAAACGGCCGAGTTGTGGAAACACGAAATTGAGAGTAGAAATGATTGAAATGGACTAATCAAACAACCAATCAATCGGGATGAGTATTATTTTTCACAGTTGTTCTTTCATCACGTTTCAAGGTACTTAGTTAATTATTGCAAAACTCACTATTTAATTGCACTTCCAACATTATTCTAACTGATTTTTAATTCACAAGTTGTATTTGTTTCAGTATCATAATCATAATTTCAGTTAAAATATTTCCAAGTAATTTTAAAACATAAATATTATTCATTGGTACTGGATACTTCGCTCCCTACATTGGTTAATCTGACTTAATAAATGGATTGCAGATTATTCGCAAATTCTTAATCACATAAATCAAATATGAAGGAATTAATAGAAAACTTGATGAAGATATCCGAATTCTAAATTACGTATCGAAATAACGGATAATATGAGTAAGTGGATACGGAATTTAAGCTGAAGAAGTCAATCGAGTTGAAGTTATGTAACCTGAAGGAATTTTAAAACCACTCAGATTTACTTATTTTACGATTTTTCCAAAATGCCAAAAAATCCTCATGAATAATCATATTTTTATTGACTCTGTATCAATTTATGAGCTGTGATGGATAAATGAAAGGATACATTCGGAAAGATAATTTCTATGCTCTTAGCCTAATGTCCCTACAACACAGTTTTGCCCCATAGTCAGGAAACTCGTGATGTATAGAGTAAATTGAGCATTAAGAATTCTAGTAACGTTCAAATTTGATCCAAATATATCAACCTATGTTTAATGGAAGTTTTTTTCGTCACATCATGTAAACATGGATGCCAAAAAATGACAACAAGCAGCAACTTTAAGTTACTTAGGGGATGAGAACAATTAATCGTAGTTTTAACTCAAAGTGGGGGTATGATTCGCTCCTGTTAAAACAAGAACCAGTCCAAACGTTCCTCGGAACCGTCAGAACTCTCTGTACGACCTACCTTTGACTCTGTGAGTAGAAGTAGCTGTAAAAACGTCTAAAAACCGAAACACGCGGAGACAGTCCCGATGTGCACACCTGGAACGGACTAAACTTGGCCCCAGGTGATGACAAACGGACTCGTCAAGTCGAACCGAAAAAAAACTCTCCCCTTCCGCTCCGGGGGGTGAGTCCTAAAGATGGCCGACCCCCGAGTTACAAGGGGTGTTTTCTGTAGGTGTTGGTTCCCTTCCACTACAATCATTATAACACGGTAGGCAATCAAAGCTCAGTACCTGGATGATACCTAATAGCTTCATCAAGTTCACTTGGAGGAACCTCTGCGTGGTTCAGTATTCGCCTCATCATGTTGGACAGGGTTTCCAAGTTATCAAAACTTAGTTTAATTAGTGTCCTCCAGAACAGGACACTCCACCATAACATTATAAATTGGCCCACATACAATTGTAGTGCCCTAAAATTCACCTCTTGGTCTGGTGAAGAGGTCCTCAGGATTCTCTTCGTAACAAGGAAGGATCTATGTCACATCCTATCCAGGCACCGTTCAGGAAGCCTGTTTTAGATAGAAATACCCTTAGCAGGAATTTTGGATAGAAAGAGAGTTTCTGAACTGAAGAATGGGACAAGATGGCCAGATATTGCTCTCGGGCGTGGGGCTACAGGAAATTCACAGTCGAGCAGTAACTTCAATTAGGCACCCACTAATTGGATTATTAAACTGAAAGGTGACCTGTATACCCAACTGAATCCTCGCTATCATCATTCCCACTGACTTCATTAGTTCGTTCTAATCATTATACAGTCCTTAGTACGTTCCAATAAGGATGTTCCAGCATCAAGAAGTTTTGATGATGTTTCTGAGTTGAATGTGTTGATTGGGTGTTGTCTACTTTGGCATGAAGTAAGACGTTGTAAAGGGCTGGGATTAGGAGGATCTACTGATTACAATTCCATCATGTCTGTATCGAGTTATGTCTAATTGCAGAACCATCTCAGTACGTGAAATTTGCAAATCTCGCGCTCCTTTTGGAATTGGAAAACGTGGAAGTTGTAGAAAGTCACTAGACGTACAGGCCTCGTAGTTAGTGATTTTAATTCCATCGCAGCTGTATCAACTAAGATCCAACTCTCAAGTTGTGTCTCATTACTGTGAGATAGCGATAACCTCGTCCATCATCCAGTCGAGTCAACCGTGTCACCAGTCCGTTCCCTCTGCGCTTTCTTGACTCGCTGCTTTATGTCTCCGGCGGGGCCCGGTTTCCGCGTTTTTCTGCGCTGAGTCGTCCCCCGCTCCGTCTCCTTTGAATCATTGATTCCGAACCTCTTTGTCGAGTCAGTTTTTTTTTCCTGTCCCTCCTCTGCCCTCTTGTTCTGAGTTTGCCATCCTCCGAGGTAGTTTAATTGCCTAATTAAAACTCGGCTTGCCAACGGGGGTTTGGCGCGTTCGCGGAGTAAAAACTCTACGGGTCTTTCTCTATAACAAGAAGCCCGAGTCGTGACGACGGAGGGATGAAGAAGAAAATCGATTCAATGGTTTACTTTTTCATTTTGTTTTTGCGGCGTCCGAAAGGAGTCGCTGTATAATTGCGTTAATAACGATCACAGATGTTGAACAGCCCCTTCGGAAAATATACACATTTTGATTAATCTCAACGGTAGACCAGAAGGCATTTTGGAAGCCGTATGAAACCAAATCTTTCCACTTTTGTAATTTAGACAAGAGAAGCAACAAACTCCTCCAGCCCACAATTCGTTTTTCTTCACATTTTGTGATGGTCAAGTGGAATTGGGCAAGTTCGTCACTCAACCTACTTAGCTCATAATCAGCGTATTATCGTAGCTATCATAATTTGTTGCAAAAATGCTAATTTTCATTATTGCTTCAAAAAGTTTTTCGTTATAAATTGGTTTTGAATGTATTTAAATAAGTAATAAATAACTAACTTCGTGCATTTTTCATGTGCTGTAGCATGGTATGAGCTAGATTTGATGAAGAGGGGAAGATGTAACATCCCTTTGTTAGGATATGCAAACAGAATCATTTGGCGACACAGAAAATCGAGCTGATTTTGATGTCAAACGGCTCAAGATGTCTATAGTGTTCCGTTGTGGACCATTAAGTGAAAGCATTGACGCCTGAATGTTCAGTTTCCGTTCAGTTTTCGTCGGAGCGATAAGAGCAGCCGCGATGTTCCGATCGCCTAAGCTGGCCTACGTCTCAGTGTTCGGCAAGAGGTGGTCAAAGTGTCGATCGTATTTAAAACCAACGGAAATAAAATGATATACCAAACGGTCCAAAACCACGAACCCACTGTCGCTTTCCTCTATTGCCCAGTGGTTGGTGATACATTTTGCGAAAGGGTACTTGACAAACCCGAGGCTGGAAGATCAACTGCGAAGATGAAGAACGGTAAGTGAGTGCATGAGACGAATTTGTATGGTCTGGAGAGATTTCAGAGTAACAGTACGAAGTACCTGCATTGTGCCTGATTATCGTATATGCGTAAGTAGCAGTTTATAGCAGGACTATCGTGATGTCAATTATTGTTTTCCGATTCTCAATATGGGTAAACTCAGGTTACTCGGAACATTGAGGTCTGAATCGTAACGCGCCGCTAGGGGAACACTCGGGAGACCGGGGAACATCTTGAGCAACTTCCTAGGGGAACACTGGGGTGCTTTTTTAAGCTTTCATCGAGGCGGTCTCCCTTCAGCATCCACACGTTCCAAGTACATTCCATCAGAAATGAACACCAGAAGAAGGTTTTGAAATCGTTGGGTACACGTTCTTTGAGGTTGAAACGTTGCCTCCTACAGCCAAGACAACTCACGGTTTCGTTGTTTCTATATTTAATATATTTGGATTTGTGGTTCAAACAGGGGCGGCTCGTGGGCTCAGAAACTGGTGGGGCACCAGGGCAATATTTAGGTGCATACCTACCTATTAGGTACTCACTATAGGAACTAAACTCAAACTACCCTTACAGCTAAACTGCTTCATACTGCTTACTGGTATGCAGCTCTTAGCAAGTCAGGAAACATCGTTCTCCAAAGAGTTCTCTTGAGGAGAGGGAAGATTACTGACCACTATCCAGGATTACCGACGAGGAGGTGGCTGCAAGGCAATCCCACCTACCCACCAAAATAATCATCTTGAAAATGATAGGAAGAATAAAAGAGAAATTGTGACTGTACGAGTACTATTCAAAGAGTACATTATAAAGGTAGTCAAAAAATTATATTATTGGAGTTTCTATTACTGGGGTTTTTAAAAATTAGCAATCGCGACCATCTGCTTCCTAGCCGAGTGGTACCTTGAAAACCCCCTCTAAAAATGTCCTCTTATGCCCAGATTGCACATACGTTTTCTTATCCAATCGTATCAAAACATTTTGAACGATCACAGAACAGCAAGATTGATTTCAACTAGCTTTTAAAGTTCGTTGGTTAGCTCAAACAAAGCTCGAGTCAACGAAGTCACCATCAGTTCCAGGGATAACAAATAAAACAGTATTCTCAACGGTTGGCTGAGCTACATAATAATATTATGTATATTACTGTTATTAACGGTTATTAACTGTTATTAACTTACAGAATGTAGAAATCAACAAATGAGATTCACTTGGGCGAATAGTGATCCACGTAGTATAGTAGGGTTTTCTGTGGATACACTTCAGTCTTGACGACTAGCAAAGCGTTCACGCGTTGCACGTGAGATATTAAATTTCAATGTTTAGTTGATTAATATTATGGAGACAATAATTCACTTTTACTATGATGAGTAAATACGAAGCTTAGTATATTATAACGTCAGGCAACGTTTTGATATCATTCTTATCAAACATGGAAGAAAGCATGGAAGAATGAAACTCGTTCTTCCTTGACAAGGAACGATTCAACGATCGATTGTTTTCGGCGTTCAACTTGATACGATATTTTGGCCACCGCCCGGAACGCCTCCTATCTCGCAACACAGAGTGCCTTCCCCCACCCCAGGAAGCGCCTATACCTTCAACATTGAGACTGGGGCACTTCTGGTCGATCCGATAATCGACTTTTTTAATCGATAAATCGAAACAAAATGTGACTCAGTGGAAGTGGGTAGTCATGGAGGAAGGGAGATCTCCCTTCTTCCATGGTGGGTAGTAGTAGGTAAGATTTTTTTCTCCTTGTTCTATGTTTTTTCTGTTTTCCTTTGCAAATTTTTGGGTGGGGCGAGGGCCAAGGTGGCCTTATGGACGAGCCGCCACTGGGTTCAAATTGTTATGAGCAGGAATACTCGTGTTTATAGGTTTTTCAAACAAATGCGCTCTGTCTGAAAATACAAAGTTCCACTCAAAAAAAATCTGAAGTGGCTTATTATTTTATGGTAGTGCTTGAGGGCGTGGAAGTCTGCTCCACACTTTGATGGTACGATGCTGCTGTAGGTCGAGTCATACTCGTCCAGGTGCACACGTAGCAACATCTGTGGGGATCCGAAGGGGTCAATTCGAGACCAACACCGCCTTGAGGATGTTCTAGAAGATTCGAGTCCTCCACGAAACGGAACGCGGCAATTGTACGTCTGTCAGTCCTATTAAACGGACTGTTGAAAAGGTCGGAGAACCTATAAATCAGTGGCGAAACCACCAACACTAGAGTCCTCTCTCCGCTTCCCACCCTCCACAAAATGCCCACAAGTGCCCTCCCACGCCCTCACGCAGCCCATAACGGCTTCACGTCTATAATGATGCAATGTCGGCCATGTATTATTTGTCGATGCACTCGGAGCAGACTACATCCTGAAGGATAGTTTTGTACCGCAATTACTGGTTGTGAGTATCACGGCGGTCGAACGCAGTCCGTGGAAGTTTCGAAAGTCAAACAATGGAAATACTACCGGTAAGGTACGATCAGGGTGGAGTGGGAAAGAAGGGGCCGTAGCGGTTAAATGAGCCCCACAGCCACAATCGATCATTAAGTACATCGATGTACAACCATATAAATTGAGAACTACGATCACTGACGGTCGGTAGACCTTTTGAAATAGACGAGTAAAAATAACAACGATAAAAATTATTATAATAGGTAATGATAGAGGAGGTCGCAGGATAACCTGACATGGATACCACAAAAACAGTTAGGTAGTACTCATGGAGCAGAGACCAATCAGCCTCCGTTACGATATTTTTACCTCTTTAATTTGTTAAATCCTGGTTATCGTAGAACCTGTAAAATCGTTCGTTCATCAACACTATCCTACTATGCTAATCGCATTTTTTCTTAAAATTATATTTTATTATGTTGGCATCATGTTTCCCGACTGTTGTCTAACAATAACCTGCCCTTAGAAGTAAACAATTAGGGGACCTCTTTCGCCTAAAAGGAGGCTGAGATTCCACATCCCAATATTCCCACTTCTAAATTTGAAACAACTAATTCTTTCATATGCGAATTTGTTGCAATATGCAATTTTGGCCCTTCTTGATTTCTTATAGAGGCTGGACGTTATAGTGGCTTGTGGAAATTGAGGGCTTAAGGCTAATGCATTAGCCTCAATGCCCAGTGGCTATTAGTGAGATTCTACTATAAGAGATGGCAGCGCGATCGCCCAATTTAAGATTTTCAGATTTTTCAAAATATTATTTGTTAGCCTCATTTGTGTTCATTCTTTGAGAATAAACCATTTTTCAGATTTAAGAAAATGTTGAACGGTTGCTGAGAAAAACGCTATATACTCTTCCATCTTCTCTCGCACACTTGTCGTCCACATTAGCCTTAATCTACACCTAATGCGCAACGGCTGGGTAATAGGCTAGACCAGTCGTTATTTATCGAAATTGATAATAATATTATCTTGTCGTTCGTTTGCGAGAGCAAGCTATTTGGTGCCATGCGCTAACAGTCCGAGACCTGTCCGACGTACCAAATACGTCTCCATTTTAACACTTCCATTATTATAGTTTTTCATGAGCTTCACCATGCGTTCAGCATGATCGTTGATCACTCTCAGATGCCGGACCACCTCTTCATTTGTTGATAATCTTCCCCCACTTACTGCCGGACCACCTCTTCATTAAATGATTTAATTTAAGCAATTTAAGCTAGCGGTTCACTGTAGCTCCAATTCAAGCCCCCTTGAAGAAGTCATGCTCGATGGATGTCTAAGGTCATCTACGCTCTCAACATGTGTCTCTTCAGTCGCCAGCTTTTCCTTACGAGTGCAGAGATCAAAGGTCTCCTTCATGTAGAAACTTTTGTGGTACGAGTGTACATCAAGTTTTGGTACAATACTCGTGGCGCTATAACTACCCCTAGAAATGATTTACATGTTCCTGAAAGAAGTGTTAATGTATGAATTGGTTAATAAGAAGATTTAGGGCTGCAGGAAAAAGAATTGATTATAAAGGCAATGAATCACCAGTAAATTTCCAATCTATATGTATCTCGGCCAGTTTACACTAGAAATGTTTTCTTTTATTTAATAGAAATCACGGTCTGTTATCCCTGCTGGCCGAAGGCCCTTGGGGAAGGAACGAATTTGGTGCGTCAGACAGGTCTCGGACTGTTTGTTCAACAAATAGCTAGCTCTCGCAAAACGAACGAAAACATAAACATTATGTTATTAGGTATCAATTTCGAAAAATAACGACTGGTCCAGTGATAGGCTGTGGTTTAGGTTTTCTCGACACTCGCACCCTCGTTGGCCGTCGACATCCACCGAAATCGAAATATTTTTTACCTTACGAGCAGTGGCGGCTCGTCCATAAGGCCACCTTGGCCCTCGCCCCACCCAAAAATTTGCAAAGGAAAACAGAAAAAACATAGAACAAGGAGAAAAAAAATCTTACCTACTACTACCCACCATGGAAGAAGGGAGATCTCCCTTCCTCCATGACTACCCACTTCCACTGAGTCGCATTTTGTTTCGATTTATCGATTAAAAAAGTCGATTATCGGATCGACCAGAAGTGCCCCAGTCTCAATGTTGAAGGTATAGGCGCTTCCTGGGGTGGGGGAAGGCACTCTGTGTTGCGAGATAGGAGGCGTTCCGGGCGGTGGCCAAAATATCGTATCAAGTTGAACGCCGAAAACAATCGATCGTTGAATCGTTCCTTGTCAAGGAAGAACGAGTTTCATTCTTCCATGCTTTCTTCCATGTTTGATAAGAATGATATCAAAACGTTGCCTGACGTTATAATATTATTTTGAATGCATTGACTGGTGGTTTTTAGCTTCGTATTTACTCATCATAGTAAAAGTGAGTTATTGTCTCCATAATATTAATCAACTAAACATTGAAATTTAATATCTCACGTGCAACGCGTGAACGCTTTGCTAGTCGTCAAGACTGAAGTGGATCCACAGAAAACCCTACTATACTACGTGGATCACTATTCGCCCAAGGGAATCTCATTTGTTGATTTCTACATTCTGTAAGTTAATAACAGTTAATAACCGTTAATAACAGTAATATACATAATATTATTATGTAGCTCAGCCAACCGTTGAGAATACTGTTTTATTTGTTATCCCTGAAACTGATGGTGACTTCGTTGACTCGAGCTTTGTTTGAGCTAACCAACGAACTCTAAAAGCTAGTTGAAATCAATCTTGCTGTTCTGTGATCGCTCAAAATGTTTTGATACGATTGGATAAGAAAACGTATGTGCAATCTGGGCATAAGAGGACATTTTTAGAGGGGGTTTTCAACGTACCACTCGGCTAGGAAGCAGATGGTCGCGATTGCTAATTTTTAAAAACCCCAGTAATAGAAACTCCAATAATATAATTTTTTGACTACCTTTATAATGTACTCTTTGAATAGTACTCGTACAGTCACAATTTCTCTTTTATTCTTCCTATAATTTTGAAGATAATTATTTTGGTGGGTAGGTGGGATTGCCTTGCAGCCACCTCCTCGTCGGTAATCCTGGATACTGGTCAGTAACCGACCCTCTCCTCAAGAGAACTCTTTGGAGAACGATGTTTCCTGACTTGCTAAGAGCTGCATACCACTAATTATGAAGCAGTTTAGCTGTAAGGGTAGTTTGAGTTTAGTTCCTATAGTGAGTACCTAATAGGTAGGTATGCACCTAAATATTGCCCTGGTGCCCCACCAGTTTCTGAGCCCACGAGCCGCCCCTGCTTACGAGAGACAAAAAGAGCGCGGATACCGACGAATGGACCCGGAAAGGAGGAAGATGAGAAGAAGCAGTAGGAAGAAGAAAAAAAATTGAATACAGCCGCGAGTTCGACCACCCGCTCAGAGAGGGAGTTAGTGCTGTGTTGGGGGATGGCAGCTTCTCGTTCGAATGAATTACACTAGGGGGCGTGAGCGTTGGGTAAACGAGAAGATTGAATCCTCAGGCCCGACCGACTACTCGCGTCCCTGTAAACCTTCGGAGAGGTAAAAGAGACGGTCCCAAAAAGGAACGAAAGGTTGAGGGCATGAGACATTCACTTCTAAAGTTACTGTGTGCTTGCCTTGTGAGAGCGTTGTTGCCGGTTTGTGCCCTCCCCAGCCTCCCGCTTGTTGCTCTTGTATTGATCTATTACTCACTTACAACGGACTACATATCCCGCGGGATCCCGCCGCTTTTCGGAATGGGTTTCTGAACGGATGTAAGAGGGGAAAATTCGAGACGTTGTCGCTGAAATCATTTTGGGACGCGAGCTGTCTCTGAGCGTATGATTGACATTTCGACTGAGAAATACGCGTAGGCTACAATAATTAAATTCTGTTTGTTAAAGTTAACTTTAAAACAAAAACGACAAAAATGAAAAACTGACATTCCAGACAAGATGGAGCATTATTTATTTATTTATTTTTATCCAAAGTAAAATCAAAGGATAAGTGCAAATATTCAACAAAATTCACTGTCAAAACAGAACAAGTTATTCCAAATATTTCACCATGATAGGTAAATAAGTTGTATTTACTGTTAATTACCTATTATTGGATTGTCAATTGTCAGGTTCGGCGATGAAATTGTGTGATATTGTTGATATTTGAAGTTGGGGGGTTCCAGATGCATTACTCAGTTCTCGGAGGGCGTTCAAAAGCTGATGCCCAAAATATAATACCGTATCTCCCAAGCTCTTGACCCATTTAAAATCAACTGAGAATTGAAACCACTGCTACCCTTAGCTCAACAACTAAGAGATTATCGATCAAATGGACTCGTTTTCGGCTCATAAACGTCATTCGGACCACGGGAGAAAACAAGATTTGAAATATTCAATACGCTATACCTCGTTGAAATGGACCTGTAGGTAGGTATTCTGTTTGTTTTACAAATGCTAATAGCCTTCGACCCAGACATGTTTTAATGAAGGCAATTTAGGACAGTGGGAATTCAGACCAATTGTCATACTCGGGAACAGTGGATTCGAACTACAAGAGGTTTTGTGATATCCAGTTCTGAGTGTTTTGTGTCTATAAATGTTGGGACTCTTCTGGATACAGGTAAACCAAGGCCAAGTAAAAACCCTTGAATTATATTAATACAAATAGTTCACAATTATCCAGCCGATTAGGAATTTATTTGGAAAGATGACGAGACCATCACTGAGCTAGTTACCAACCCCCTTCTCCAACTATATTACTTCAACTATTTCGTACAACGAGGATGCTGCATACATGAGAGAGATCTAGACAAGCGGGTGATGTGTATAGAAAATGATGAACCGTTCAGGACAACATTGGAGTGTTAAACGATTTTCGGTTGATTATTGAAATGAAATCAAATTATATGTATAAGTCGTAATGTATACAAAAAATGAGCATACCTATTAATGATAACCCTTACTCTCCTGATCATGGAATTTTCCAGCAAAGAATTTTTTTACCTTCAAAATAACTTCATTTGGGTCTAAATAAGGTGTACTCGTAAAAGCCACTAAAAAAATTTCCCCTCATACATTCAAAATTTTACTACTAAGTACGAGTATCATAGGTATATGATACTCCAGTAGGATAGTATCATAATATGATACTATCCTACTGGAGTATATTATACGAGTATCATATGTATATGATAGGTACTTCAGTAGGGTAGGGTAAACTAAAAATACCATTTTTTTACATGAAATCTTTCAATTGAAAATTTATGGGAATACACGCAGTACCTTATAATAAAGATAATACAAATTAACAGTAAAAAATTAAAATGTCTCAATATTATTTATTAAGTTGAAAAGATAAGGAATATAAACAAAGCATTGATAATATCATATTATGAGGATGGCTGTTACACGCAGATCATCGATGTGCTTGGGTAAAGCGATTTCGTTTTATGGTTAGACACATTCTCAAGTTACATTTCTCACAGAACACATTTGTTTGCCCAGTGTGGCATATCCGACATTTCCCCCTGTCTCTGAAGACGGGAAGGGCCCCATCACGCATAGGGGAATGTTGCAGGAGTGCACCTACTGGAGTGAGATGGACGACCTCTTTTTGGTCGCTTGTACATAACCAGGCTGAAGCAACAGAAAACTTGAGAAAATAGTTAAAAACACAACATTTTACTCAGAAAAGTGATATCAAGTAAGGACCAATCGTTGTCATCGTATCATATTATGATACTCCAGGAGGATGCAATAAAAGTCGTTCATAACGATTGGTCCTTACTTGATGTCACTTTTCTGAGTAAAATGTTGTGTTTTTAACTATTTTCTCAATTTTTCTGTTGCTTCAGCCTGTAGTAATTTTTCTGGTGCTTCAGCCTATAATATACAGGCTGAAGCAACAGAAAATGTATTATATTGTATTATATGATACATACAGAATATCGCCAGTAAATCAACCAAAACTCTATCAAAACCTATACTGCACGTTGCATTAGATATAGGTATATAATATGTTTTTTTTTTTTCATTTAAAAAACCTTTCTGCATTGTCCCCGTTTTTCTGATGCTTAAAGTCACGTTACACTTATGAAACTGTGATCACGCTAAACGTCTATGGATACTGAATCGAACAAGACAAAAAACACCTTTCTAGCTCATATCCTTATTTTCTCAAACATCCGGAAAGTTGTGGTATCACCAGTGATACTTCGGTATAATAAGGGACAACATTGGAGTGTTAAGGCCGGTCCAGACGCTCCGTTTTCCACCACGACTTAAGTTTGCGTAGACTTGCTGATGGACTTCAGAGGTCCTCAGCTCAGACATCGCTGCAACTGCGCGACTTCCCGACGGACTTAAAACCTCACCGTTTTCCGGACCCCACGCAACGTCTTGTCTGCAACGACTTGGTCTGCGCAGGCAAGTCGTGGTGGAAAACGGAGCGTCTGGACCGGCCTTTAAACGATTTTCGGTTGATTATTGAAATGAAATGAAATTATATGTATAAGTCGTAATGTATAGGAACAAATGAGCATACCTATTATGCTGCTTGAAGTGTAAGTTCTAAGGGGGCTACATACCGAATTACAGCTTCATAGTGGGAATAGCATAGGAATCAGCTTTAGGAGCCACTCAGCTGATCTTGGCCCTATTCAGCTTAAAGTCTAAATTCTAATAAGGTTACATTCCAAATTTCAAACGCGAAGTGTAATGAATTGTCTTGATACACCTGAAAGAGGCCCGTGAAGCTTCCGACGTATGCAAACGCATTCTGTACTACTGACGATCGATTCATCTCCCACAAACCGCATGATTCTATTAAAACGCTCTACAAAATAGGATTCACTCCTCGCGATACCGTCCGCGCACGGGCGGTTAATCGGATCCCCATCGGACTCCCGTAATAAGTCACAATCCTCCGCTCCGGTAGCGCGGTTATAACTCCGTCGTGACCGACTGGGAGTCAATCGGGGCGAAGACAGGTGTAATCATCCGGCGTCCGCTGTTTTCATATCTTAATGATGAAATGTTTACTAGTCTCGGGGAGTGAGGTCATATCATTGATCGCGGCTGGAGGTCACCAACCCGACAAACCATCTCCCGAAACATTACAGTAACTCCTCTTTCTGCCCTCGTTCCTTCCTTCATTGTTACAGCATCCAGTCTCGCGCCTCCCATTGTATTACTGACCCCCATTGTGTTTCGAGGCGAATTTTTGAGCTTCCTTCGAATTGTTTTTTTCGCTTGGTAAACAAAGATTCGGGTCAATCGATCACTGTTCAAGGTCACCATTTTGGTTGATCAATTTCATCGATCACTATTGGAACCATCGGGTTAAACCTGAAAACACTGCTTTAGTTCTTTGGAACTTCGATCATTCTGAGCTTATGTTGGAGGCTGGGAGAGAGTTCAGTGCAGTGAAGAAATGGCTGGATGTTAATTCATTAAGTTTGAATGTTGGCAAAACAAAAGTTATGAGTTAACATGAATAATGTTTTTGCGGTGGCCTACCAGAGTTGAAAAGCGTAACGAAGTTTAAGTCACGAATTTATGTCACGAAGATTTTTAATGATTTTCACGTACAACCGAGCCGTTTCTAGGGAAATGAAACTTCTTTAGTTTTCAACGGACAAAAATCGTTCTCCATTCGTTGGAAAGCCTTTAATTCATGCATAAATTATATACTGCCAAAACCGCTGTAAATATCGAAGAAGCTGAGATACAGCCCTGAGTAAATAAAAAAAACTAATAAATTTTCCGCACATTTCTTAATATTTTCCATACAGACAAAGAAAAGGGATAAGGAAAAGGGGAAACGGGACGCAAAAACATTATTCATGTTTTGCATAGCAAATACCTCGTTCTATACAAAGTATAGAAGAGAAAAGATCCGGGGGGTCCAGGGGGGCTTGCCCCCCTGGCGAGGCGCGAAGCGCCGAGTTTTTCAATAAAACAGGTTTTTTCCTCTGATTGGAGTTTATTAAAGCTTCATAGTTATGATTGTGACATGGCTGCTGATGATTGTCATTGTACTATGTTGCCATTTTCTGATACTTGTAAATACCTGGGAGTGATTTTTGATTGCCACTTAAGTTTAGGCAGCATATTGCCATTCTGATTTCTAGACTGAGAAAAATAATGTATGTTTTTAGAGTTCTTTCAGACTTTTTACCTAGAAACGTTTTTCGATCAATTTATTTTGCTTTGGTGGGATCTATCATAAACTATGGGATTCTGATATGGGGAAGTACTTGTGGATCTCACCTTCGACCACTTCAGGTGACTCAGAATGCCCTACTTAGAGTCTATTTGCGTAAGCCTATGTATCCTACATAACTTTTATATAAGAAAACCAAATTTCTCAATATTAGACAGAGCTTTCTCTTCGCCTCCTGCCGGCAGTTGTTCAGGTTGGGCATTAGCAGTGAGTATTTGTCATTGGCGAAACAGACCCGTGCTGCAAGCGGAATTAGATTGCCTGTACAGAATTTTTTGCTAGAACTGCATTTATACAGGCCCTTAAATTTGGAATTTGGATTATTGGGTTATGTTGTGCCTATTTTTAAATCTGGAAAGAAGTCGTTAAGAAGTCTCACTACCGTGCTATCTGTAAATTATCCGTGATTCCGAAGGTATTTGAGTCGTTGATTGTGGACTTTATAACACCGATATTCAGAAACCTTATATAAGAAACCTTATATATGTACCATTTCAACATGGTTTCATCAATGGTTCAGTTACCTCTTGCATTTTCAAACGTACGCCCTCAATGCTATGGAATGTGGCCAACAGGTGGATCCAATTGACACTGATTTTCACAAGGCTTTTGATCAGGCGAATATTCGTCTGTTGGTCAGGAAGCCTTTGGGTGTTTGTGGGCCTGGGCTGCTGTGGTTGACGTCATATCTGGAGAACAGAAAACTGGCTGTGTCCATAAATGGCTGCTTGTCCTTCGTCGGGGGTACCGCAGGGATCTCATTTGGGACCTTATTTTTGTTATTTATAAATGATATTGGCGACGTTTTCCGGAATGTAAACTTCTTATTGTTCGCTGACGATTCAGAGATATTTAGAACTGTAGAAACGGATTCGGATGTGAATGTTTTCAGACAAATCTTGACTCCCTTCAGCGCTATTGTAACCCAAATGGGCTATCATTAAATGTTTCTAAGTGTTGCACCATTTCTTCCTCTCGAAATCTATTCGAAATGGTACGACTGACCAATGCACACGTCTGATATTCGACTTGGAACGAAGACAAATTTGAATATCTAGGATTTCAATAAAATAGATCTGTTCTTCCACACGTCCGTTATTCGACTCGAAAACGTCGAAATATTTCGAAAAAAGTGGATTACATTTCAATCAGATCTGTGCATATGCTACAGGTTTATTATATACTAATGCTAATACTTGAGGTTTCTAATCAAATGTTCACGATTTTGAAAGCTCCTGGGACCATCCGTCCGGTTCTCGAGGGATCGAGGTTCGAAAAAAGCGCAAGTCAATAGGAACGTTGCTCAATTGGAACTTATTAAAATTTATTATTGTTGGGAAAAATCAGGAGCTACCGTGTCGTTCCAGGGCTACTAACGAGTTGGGCGATAGGAACGGAAGCCCTGCGAAGTCAGAAAGATCGCGTTTGGTGCGACAAGCTCATCCCAAAGAGGGCATCCCGTATGCTAATACGATACGGGCGGGGATTTGACACATTTTTTTCTCTTTCTTTCAGTTCTCGTCTTTTTTCAGTGTACGCCTCCTTTTTCCACAATGTCCCAAGATAAATTTCCCAAGGTGAGCGCATTAATCAAGAATTAAATAAGCAAAGCCTTCCCCGTCCCCACCGCCGTTCTGGGGAGGTTTCACTTCGACTGTGATAAACTACGGCCGCTTGTGCTCTCGGAGACCGCGATTTACGGTCTAACAGCTAAACACGAAAATAATAATTTATTCCGTTTGAACCTCCTGAGAAGGGGCCAGGGGCTTTCGAGGGTCGGACCTCAAGCTCAACTAAGCACCGGCACCGTTGAAGTTAAGTTCGTCTAATGAAAGAGTAATGAACTTTTGGGTTTGGGAGTTTTTCACAATTTATGCCTATTTCCAGTTACACCATAGATCGTCTAATCCTAGTAGGAAAACTGATTGTGGCGTTATTGACATTTTCTACTGTCTCAGTTGATTCAACTCTTAGTGTTTTTCACACAATACCTATTGACCATAACTACTCACTCATCGTACAACCACGCATAGATTTATTTATCTCCTGTGTTAATGTGTCACAAACATTATGTGTACTTACCCGAACAATAAAATATTAGAATCATGTAAACACTAGTGATGTCTGTACAACTAACACACCTTCCGGAGAAATCCATCGTTAATAGCAAATCGATGTCTGTCAAATCCATCAGACACCAAGAGGAGTATTGCCTCGGGGGCTTTATGATTATGCCCTCCTTCAAAAAGTATCTCAATTCTAGACAACGTGATTTTAAGGCACTCATAGCTGAACTACCAAAATAATGAATTGAGATGTCACAAGAAAAGCATGTTCAATAATTTTCCCAGTAATCATGATACAGGTTGCCTCATAATGATAACCTCTCATCTCCTCTTGGACCTCAGAATGACAACCTCCCAACACCCAATTTCTCAGAATTTTGAATTTTGACATTTTATGTCTTTACTCTGGCACATAACTCGAAAAACGTTACACAAAAGCGTTACACGAAATCGTCACGAAAACTTTATCTTCGCCAGTTATCATCGTACAAAAATCGTTCACCACTCGTTGGATAGCTCTCGATTGACCTAACCATACTACGTTAACCACTGCGGAGTGCGTGGCCGACAAGCTTCGGTATGTGCGTGATTGTTTAAATAATTGTTTACACACAGATGATCATTCTCAATAATTTATATTGTCTATACGAATGCAAGCTTCATAATTTATGATGAACCCTACAATTAATATAACAACTACGCTACTGGGGTAGGTGATGTAGCATTGTTCGAAGGTTCTTGAATCACTTCTTTAAAGACATAAAATGGCCCAATGTGCTGCAGACTCGTATGCAAGCATTTAATTCTCGACTGTATCAACAACAGGATGGAGTTGACATTCTTTTGACATTTGCTGTGGCACATAGGTAAACTGAAACGGGAAAAATTTGTTTCCATATTCACTCTTTCCCTCAGATCACGTCAGAACACAAGCGACAGGCGGGCCACTACGTCAGACGCACCTATGACGCACGAGCGTATGACGTCAGACGGCTGGCCGGAGGCCAAGTAGTACGTCAGAGCCTATGACGCACGAGCGTATGACGTCAGACGGCTGACAGGAGGTCAACAAGTACGTCACAGCCTATGCCGTAAGAGCCTATGACGTCAGAGGGCTGGCCGGAGGCCAAGTAGTACGTCAGAGCCTATGACGCACGAGCGTATGACGTCAGACGGCTGGCAGGAGGCCAACAAGTACGTCACAGCCTATGCCGTAAGAGCCTATGACGTCAGAGGGCTGGCTGGCTAGGTGTTCGGGTTTTAATAAGCCTCTGGAGACCGCGCCTTCATTTTGCATTCATTTAGGTACATCTTCACGTTGAAAAATCCTTCATCCTGTCGCTAATTTTATTTTTGTATATTTGGCTTCTCCAATTTGTTTTTCACAATCTTGCGTCTAAAAATTGTCGTTATTATCTCCAAGAAGTCCCCGTCATATATTATGAATACATCCTACGAAAGCCCTGGCAACTGCAATGAAGCAACTGCGCAGTTTTTCCCTCTCCTGTAAAGTTTGATACCTAGTACAGAGATGAGATCATTCTGGGGTCCAAGGGGAGATGAGAGGTTCTCATTATAAGGCTCTCATTGTGGAAACCTTTGTCGGTTTCTGTTATAAGCAAAACGTAGGTAGTCTCCCTCAAGGGCCTTACTTTTTGTGTTCCAGTATATTCCATTTTTATATGATTATACCTACAAGAATAATTCGAAACATTTCCAGTACCTAGTAATTATTACTAGGTACTGGAAATGTTTCGAATACGCCGTTTTCGGTTCTGTCAATGAAAAATCCGTCCTACCGAACGTAGAACGGGTAAAAGGGACATCCCCAAAGAACGTGAACAACGCTTGGGCGATCCGAACATCAAAAAAGCTTGTTTTGGCGGGCACCGGGCGATTGAAATGCGAGCGGGAATTGAATGGCGATCGGATCGTTCGAGGATTTCAACGGTAGGAGCGCTTAACTCGTAGCGCCATGATGGCCCGACCCGCCCGGAGCGGACTCCCCCATTTACTTGGCAACCTATAAAACCCTCCGAGCCCTTTTGTGATACAAGAGATGTTTTTATCGGCTGACAATACTCGCGGTTGTTTCATTATCGTTGTCGATAGTTTGGTTTAGTCCTTTTTCGCGTAAGGCGACGGAAAAACCTCCGTAGCCGGCCACCACGTCCTCCTCCAATCCGCCTTTTAACGTCTACATTATGAAGTGATTCCGATCGAAAAACTTCTCGGTGGAGGCTCTTCGTAAAAGGGTCGTTCTGGAGGATTTAGATTACCGACCGCGGGCTCCTCGGATTGAAGCCGGTAAACAGAACCGGTAAAGTGCGAGTCAAATCTTCTTACCTGTTCGATCGCCAGCAACTGTAACACCAAGGATTTGTTACCTACAGTAGGTATCAGTATATCGAGTTGTGGTGGGTCCGTCAAGCCGTACAAGTGTAGAGCGTGCGTATAATTTCGTGATTATATCATACAAAAAATACTGTTAAGATCGACTGTTGATTATTTTAATCGCGGGATGAAGATCCAACCAATGCATATACCTACAGTGAAACCCCTTTCTGGCCATGTTCCTGGCGTACAGATTGGAGAATAATAATTATTATTGTATTTTACCCTCTATATACCTAGTGGTCGCTCTCTATAAGACGTATAGAAAAGTTCAAATTGTTCATATGACAGCCATTTTTCTTCTAACTGAGTTCATTTCCCATTTATTTCCATTTGCCAGCATTTAAATTCATTGGACCCTGACACGAACTAACATTTGTCTGGTGCACGTCCTCTTTGTCGTCAGTCTCATGTTTTATTTGTGTGTTTGTTGTCTTTGTGATTTGTAACTTGTACATATGTGTGTACCTATTCACTTGTACAGTATGTGTGTACCTATTAACGTCAAATTTTACTAATTTTTTTTGCACACACCAAATAACAAACTAGGTAATAAAAATAAATACATTTACATGTTTTTATACCCTCCTACTGAGGACACTACTTGGTCCAGGAGTGTCAACTGTAATAACTCCAGGAGTGGGTAATAATATCTTGTGGCTGTAATTTACAGGGAACTATAATTATAGTTATATAACAAGATATACAACTAGGTAATAATCTGCCGTCCTGAGCAAAAAGAGAGTAGGTATCTCAATTTTTTGTGATTTTTAGGTGTTTGCAATTATAGAATTTTTAGGAGCTTCTCCATTTTATGATTAGGCAAAAATAACCTTGAACATAAAAAAACGATAAGGAAGATGGGCGTACCTCAAAAATTGTGTCCTAAGCCAGTGGACCGTATCTCATTATCCTAAACAAAGAAACAGTAGGTATCTTTTGAGATACGCCTTTCTTGCCTAATATTTTGGGAGCATTATGGAGATACGCCAACTAGGCACACATTATTTATTCCTAGATGATGAGAACTTTTTCATACAAGTTGATTTTTCTTTTTTACTATCATCATTTACAGCATTTTAAAAGACTCAACTTCAAATGGAATTTCAATTTATAGTACCTACCAGTTCATTTTATTCTGAAATGAAGTTTTTTCATAGAAAAATTGATATATTGTTATTTAGATAAGTACGAGTACCTATTTATTAGGTGAATCAAATGAACTCACTAAGTTATACCTATTATACCTACTGTGAAAAGTCGCAAGGTTTGAATCATGCGTTTTGGGATCAATGGGGTAATAAACATAATTCAACTATTTAGATGCAGAGAGGTATTTTAATGAAATAATTAAGTACCTAGCCAGGTCTGCTTGTTCTTTCGAAAACACATGGGCAAGTATACCTACCGTTTAATGCCTCCACATTGAAAAAGAAAAGTAATTATCTAAGATAATAAAGAATAATTCTATATTATTACCTTTCTCAGGTTCGCAATTTGTAAGTACACGAGCAGACGCTTTTGCATGACATAGTTTTGAGTCCAACTCGCTAAACCCCTGAAGATTTCACTCTAAATTCCTCCAGTAGTTTTGGTTGAGCCGATTTGAACACCATAAAAGCAAAGGACAGTTTTGATTTCAGACCACTTCAGATTTTATTTGGACAATGTTTGGAATGTGCATCTTTATACTAATTGACGGTACCTATTGTAAAACTAAAACAAAATTCTGACATAATTTTTACCTGCGGGAAAAAAACAGGATTTTTCTCTACGCCTCATTGAATTCTTGTATTTATTATGTTTTGGTACTAGAGAAAATTCCTTCAAAAAACACATATCCAACGTCAATATATACTGTCGTATATATTATATAGGTACATAAAAACGCTACAGAAGTCTGAAGTCAAAAGAATAGAAAAAGAAAACAAGAGAAAGATGAGCCGGTGGAAGGAGGAAGAATGACCTACTATATCTAAGGCTTCTCTCGTTCAACTCTCAGCAATGGATCAATAAAACGGTTCGGTCGGTGGCCCATCGCGTTTTTATATACGGCCTTTTACACCCCCATTCCAGTGACAATGGAAGACCGAATGGAAAACAACCCTTTTCTATTTTATTTTTTGGTCCTTTCCTCTCTCTTCTCCTACGGAAAAAAAAGACGAAGAAAATACGTCGGGAAACGTTTGGAGAAGGAATATAAGAGGAGGAAACGTAGAAGAGGGCTCTTTTCATGGGAAACTCTGCCTGGCTTTTATTCTTTTCATTTTGGCATTTCGGGTGGGCACGTTGGTGTCGCGGGAGCGGTAAATTTCGAAGAACAAATAAGTCTTCCCACAAAGCTACACTTGAATAGGAGTGAAAATCCTTCGAAAATGTAGCTGGCGAGGATTGCGTCCGGACACAAAGAAATTCCATATTTTCAATTCTAAAGGTGATTTAGACTACTACGCCTTCTGTGTATACATACAAATATACAACCCACAGTGTCTGTATGTAGTCATATTTTGTGTTGAGGCATCAATGCTGAGAACAATAGCATCTTGTTTATTTCTGATCTGAAAAGAGATTGATTGATTGTGTTCATCTACAGAATCAGGGTTACGTAGGGCCTTAAGGCCTTCTCTCACCATAACACGAAAGTGTTATTACTGGCATTTCACTTTAGTTATATACGATTAATTGTATAAAATTTCCTTGGTCCAAGAATGATAATAAAATAAAATGGCCTAAATACAATACTGCCGTGTTAAGGAAAACCCTCTCAAGTCCAAAAATCAAGTTTTCCAGAAATTAGATCCAAAGTTTTTTTGTTTTTATAAATCCCCGTAGTTTCTCTCCTATACGCCCTATAGATCTGATTCTTGTTCAGGGGCATCGATAGAGATCCAATGCTCCATAGATCCAAAGAAATCGCAAAAAAATCTATTGTTTCAATCGATTAATCGAAGTTCTTTTTTTTTCAACGACTCAGCTCGCTAAGGTCGTTTTACCACAAACGACTTGACTAAGTAATTCAAGATTTTCCCTTGAAATTTCAGCTGTGTCGACATTTTCAGGAGAAACGTCTCCGAAATGTCGATCAGACGACTCACGCAAAATCTTAAGCTAAATTTCGTTAATAATTACCATTTGGAGGAGAAACCACTCACAGCTATTTTCGGCGACTTGAGTCGTTTCAACGTTCACAGGTTTTGTGGTCGTTTATTCAATAAAAATTAGTTTGAGTGGTTATAGAACAAAATTTGTGTCGTTTTACCTGAAAATTACGTCGATGAGCCCTGTCTCCTCAAAAATGTCCGATTTTTGCATTTTGACGATCCAAATTACCCCCACTTCCGAGCCGAAATTTGAAATTCTGACTCCACCATCGGAAAGAGCAGGTCGAAAATAGGGGGGGGGGGGGGATATGTGAAAATCCCAAATTCGCCATAATTGGACTTGAGAGGTTTCTCGTTTTCACGGCAGAATACACGACTGAACTTATTCATTACATGCCAGATACTTTCATTGAAATCAAATTTATTTTAATTTATTAATTTATTTAATTGCATATTTCACATATAAATGCATTAATTTTTCAAGAAGTTCACTGTGAACAATAATATTTTACATAGGTTCTATATTATAGAACCTAATTGCATAAGCACAATAAAATTTACTGTAAATGGACGTTCTATGGTCAGTCAATTGAAGCAAAATGAAAGAAATGGTGTGGATTTCGTTAATGGGAGAAGATGCCAAAAGTACGGAAAGCTGAAGGGTTTGTACTTACAGATAGGGATCTTAACAATCAGTGATAGAACGTACCTGCAACAATAAGACAAAAACATGGATTAGAATGATGATAATTGCACGAGACTCAACCTTACTATAATAACATAACCTACAAAATCACAGAATCATTGTATGGAATTAGGAGAATTTTGAGAATTTTACCACACTGGAAGAAACTGTAACCGATCGAGACTCAGAAGGGCTCCAATGCGAGTTTAAGAACGGTTGAATGCCCCATAGGTTTTCGTATAGATAATATACATGTTATTTATCTTATAATAGTAGGTATACTTGTTTCAAGGATTCCAAGGCTTTGCGTGTTGAAAATATAGAAGGTGGTCTAAAAAATTGCGAATCCAGGGACTTTGAATATATCGTCAATGCAACAGTGACATCATATATCTCAGAAAGCGCAACTTTTCAGAGGAGCCAAGAAACATCAGATTCTGACATTCTGAGGTATGGGGAAATTCTCCTAGATCGTTTTCGATATTTAGGTGAGATTATCTTCACTGGGAGTGTTTCAATCGGTAGAAGACACCCGAAAGATACCATAAATGAAATAACAAGTCCCAAAAATTGTGCTATAAGAAGTGACGGTTACATCGTCGATATTGTACGGCGTATCAGCCTCCAAAAACGATAACCACGATTAATTTTTCGTTCGTATTATGTACGGCAAAAATATAGCTTAGACACTTAGGAATTATTTTTGGTTATGGTAGTATCGATTCTTTTTCAGAACAATATTCACTGAAAATTCGCTTCGGTTAGTGGCGTAACACATGGCGATTTTGGATTTCCGTTGCAGACACGTAATTTCCAAAGTGCTGCCCCGTGAAATTTGCATTCGCGATACACCGAATATTGCGAGCCATTTATTCCGGTCTTGATCACTGATGATATGATGGAGCGAGGGCCCTTACAGTAAGTATAGGCGAGCTGAGCGGCCTAAAAGAGGAAAGATGCGACCAGTAGATATCGTGTGGCTACCTACGCACAGGACCAACGAAGAAAGTCAATGCTCAACTGATATACGAGGGAAACACAATAGCTCGCCCGAGTTTGAAGGTGCACATCGGCCACAGGCCCCGAGCCACCCCTGTAATAATAGCTAATGAGAAAGTTGGGGAAACCTTTTTACCTCGTTTTTTAGCGTACGAATGAGGGGGTTGAAACGGCTTTTTCGACCGTTTATTCCTTCAGGAACCGGACCGACATTTTTTTGCTCAAGGAAAGTTTCTTTTGTAACAACTGACGTTCGAAAAAAAAAACAAAGCGGGTACCCAGAGAAAGTTGAGGGTTTTTTGAAATGTTAACCAGTCAGTTTCGACTATTGGAGCCAGCAGGATGTGCTACGCGGGCTCCTTTGACGCGAGTTTAACCGGTGAATGTGCAGTACAGCGCATGCGTGAACGAAATCGGTGAAACGCATTCATGAAGAGACTCACGTAAGTCACAGTCCCCGCTGCATGCTACCCGAATCTCAAACTGACGTACAGGCAGAGTTCTTCTTCGATATACACAATAAGAAGATCAGAAGTAAGTTGCAACCATGAAGCATGAAATTATGAGCGAATTTTTGAAGTGACCTTGAAACTAAATATGTAACATACACATATAATAAATGTGTATGTATCCACGTAATTATTAACTGACACAAGAACTAACTACTCGACGTACACTCATAAATAGCGATAAAAAACACACGTTTATCAAACGGGCGTCACCAATGCCTTCACTCATACAACCTTGACTGTCGCCACTATGCCTCCAAAAGCTACCGAGCAAACTTGTATGAGTCCCATTAGGGTTGAATTGAGTGGACCCCCCCCCCCCCCCACAACAAGCCTAAGAACGCGATTTTTGGCGATTTTCTACTGACAAAAACTCAAGTTTGACTCATTCTTCGTGATCCAAAAAAGCTGGTATTCGAACGCTCTTTAAACATCATACTGGTACGGTCTGTGGCATTTTGACATGCCGCATTCCCAATATATGGGTACATAAATTGTCAAGTGCGAGCAGGTGGAAAAATCACCATGTGTATCGGTAGTTATATAGTAAATACACGTATTAACGACATAAACGTGATGGTTCCCATTAAACAGTTAATTAATTAGAACAAGCCACTGTCCCTAAGTGCTGATGTAGGGCGTCGATAACTTTTTTGTCGATTGTTGTAATAATAAAATGTTATAAAAACCTCGAAAATTTTCTGTTCAATTAATCAAACGGCCTTCATCAATATTAATTTATTTATAACGACTTGGTCTATTAAAGGCTTGTAATATGGTCTACCTACTAAGGGCACGGTATTTTTTTTCGTGAAAGCTTCCTGAATATTAGTCCGATAAATCAAAAAAGTGATTATTCAGAGATATTTATGAAAATGTACGAGTAAGTAGATTTTGGGGGAATTATAATTTTTGGGTGAACCAGTGGCGAGGTGTGGAGCTCTTAACAGTCACAGTGCAACCTGCAGTGGTCTTGCAGTGCACCTGCAATTTTTAACATTCGGTTTCGGATATTTTTGGGTGCCTAAGTCAAGCCCTAGACACAGTATTATGTACGTTTAATCGCAAAACTCATACGGGCCGACATTGGTTGTAGCATGGATGATGTTATCCGATGAGGTGAACTATCTGAGGTGAGTTGCCTCCAATGGTCGATTTTGACTTGCTGCAAGTTTTTCGGCGATAAAAACCTCAATGTTTATTATTATTAATTTTTTTCCCGATTCAGTTTTATGGAACTACAAACACGGTGGTGATAATGTTCATTAAGTACACGATTTTCATTTTTAATTCAACACGAAGAGGTTATGGGACGATGAAAATACAGTTTTAGTACAGTCAATGATAACAGTGCTGATATTCCAGTCAGTTTGGATCTCCATTGGGCCTTGGGTTGTTGGTTACATGTTGTAAACCAAGAAACCAATCATCGAAGAAATCATCAGGAATTAATCGCTGATTCTAAAATGTCCACAAATATAAATTTTGATAAGATAGTTTTCATCTAAATTTGTAAACTACCACCAAAAAATCAAAATTAACTTTAATTTAACGCTCTTTAATTTCGTGAAGAGTTGAGCGTTTTTGGCCAATAACTGAAAAAAAATCGAAACATTTTGTGGTTTTTTGGAAGCCTTGGAAAAGGGGAGGAAACTTGGATACTTTTGTATCTTGTATCCACCCCAACACAATGTAACCTACGACCTGATATTAAACTGAAATGCAGTGCCAATAAGCCCTTGTACCTCTACCTCATAACAATTCATTCAAAGTTACTCCAAGTATGTGCTGCAGTTTTATGGCTGTGGCTTCCATAAGTGAAGTCCATGACCTGTGGTGGTGTCTGAATCACCTAACACGGAGGCGCCACCGTTTTATCGAAAGTACAGATTACCGAAGGATTCATTAAACTCCATTCCCATACGACCAAAGCAGACGAGACAGAGGATGGAACAAAAAAAATCCTTGATATCATAAATTAGTGACTTCAAGCGAAGACGGATGATTTCATATCGCATTGATTTAAAGTGTTGGAAACAGAACGGCTATTATTCATTGGGCGATAGCAATCACATAAATCTCCACTGACCATCAAGATGTCGCGACCAAGGTTATTCCCTACATCATTCCGAATCTGAGAAGCTACTCGATCCCCGTTTCAAACCTTATAAGCGTCATCTCAAGACCAGCATTTCTTGATATTTCCAATCCTTATAAACCCTTCCTTTAACGATACAATTGAATTGCATTTCACTTCGAAAATTATTTTTTAAAAACTAATAACAACAATTAACTTTGATTTGGCCAAAACAATTGATTTGATAGTTGATTCAATAATAAATATCAAAACTAATGGAATAAACGAATGGACATAAATTACAAGTGTCTCTTTTCGGGTGTGTATAGAGCGATTCGAAGTGTCCATAAAACATCACTCAGAAAGCTAGTGATTTATTTTGTATCTTCAATTAAAAATGGAGGTACATATTAACCATGTTTTCAAGTGGTAATCGTAGAAGTGGTTGAACTGAAATCGCCGAACCAAATTGATGGGCTTCGATAAATTTCTGGTTAGATCAGTTATTGTTGGTACTTGACAACCTATTCTCCTCAATGTTGATGTCTTAACTTTTCTCATATGAATGGAGATGAGATGGTTTACGGTTATAAATATGGAGATTGGAGGGAGTGATGGATTTACAACAACAACAAATTAAAAATAAAGTGTGTGGTGAATGGTGGGATTTACAATTCAAAAGAGAGCGTGGAGGGACTTTGTGGATATTGTATTTTGGTTGTATCCTTGCGGGTTGTAGGTGTACAAGGGAATGTCTGGTTTTGGTGATGCAAGGCTTCATCACAGTACGTCATCCTATGAATGGTAAAGATTGGATGCTCGAAGGAGGCATCTAGGAATTGAATCCTTTGTTGTCATCGATGCTATCAAGATTGTATTCCGGTGTCTGATGGGACGTAGTGTACAGTTGAAGGAATCCTTGCGTATTGTGAAATCCCACGATATGCTATGGTATTTAAAATCCGAATTGTATTCCAGTCATTCCAGAAAATACGAATGATAACGTTGCATGATGGTTTATACGTGTAATTGTACAATACCAAGTACAAAACTGTTTCTGCCAACTTATACCTACCATGTGTCTCCAATTTTATGCAACAGAGAACATGTCAGTAATCCAATTTATAATAAAACTTAAAAACTCGTTGAAAACGCCCTGCATGCAACCTTTTAATATAATAATTTTCACTAAAGTTTTCGTGAAGGATGTCCAGAGATCACTGATATCGTGCAGGAGAATATTCTTTTTCCGCGGAGAGATGAGTTCGAAAGTGAAACTACACGTTTTGGTAGTTCATTATCCACGACCGTTTTGGCTGCTCTTCCTCTAACTAAACCTAACGAGTGAAATAACAGGGCCTTTCACTTTACAATGAACTGTTTCACTCAAGGTTGTTTGTATTAATTCTGGTTAGTATATCGATACTTTTGAAGTCCATAAGAACTGTCAAAATCAAATTTGATGGTTCTAAGTTCGACTAAACACATTGAACATGGGTTATTTTTACTTCGAATTACTGTTTAAAGTATCAGGGACGTTGGTAAATGAAGGTTATTGCCATTGAACACAGTTCTCAGTAACCGAGTGTTGCTTACCTCGACCCAGCACTCGTAAAGCTTCTGGGGACCCTGGTTCAATTCCCGCTTAGGGAACGAGATCAACTCAGCGAAAATATCGATTTTGACGAGGTGAATCAGCTTTGCAAATTAAACTAAACGCTTTCATGAATTACTAAATGGTCAACACAAATCAACTCTGATTTTTACGGATAAAATTCAATTCTGCATGGTATTTTTGGGAGAAAGGTCTGACAAGGGCAACGTGTTAGTTACAGGCATTGGTTCGTTGGAGCTTCGGTTCATGTGAAACAGTGATTTCCAATGAAATACAATTTCTTCTGTTGAACGTTTGACTGACAAATGAACCAGTAGCATCAACTTGCTATGTGGATAAACTGTATCATAGTGTTTAAACTTATCATAGTAAGTAAACTAAATCACACACACTCTTATCATAGTGTTTAATAACATCTGAAATATCGTCGGTTAAGCAGCAACATGCTGTAATTCAATTCAGTAGCATCAACTTGCTATGTGGATAAACTGTATCATAGTGTTTAAACTTATCATAGTAAGTAAACTAAATCACACACACTCTTATCATAGTGTTTAATAACATCTGAAATATCGTCGGTTAAGCAGCAACATGCTGTAATTCAATTTTCCCAATTTTTCAGGAGAGACAAAAAACCACTTCATTTCTTCATCAAAACTACAAGCTCAAGTTTTTCAATGATTCCATCAATAGATAACACTTTGAATTACCTAATTTTTTCGATGAAACTAACTTCACCAATCGATCCGGCGCGAAAATTTGAATTGAGAATGACATCTAACTCATTTCGGTCAAAATTTGAGCTACCTATAGCATGTTGCTGCTTAACCGACGATATTCTTATGTGGGCTCTTCAAAATTGAAATTAAATGGGAATCTGTACGAAGAAGCCATGAAAATCGAAAACAGACGTTCGAACTAGTACACGCAACGAGAGCACGGTGTTATGTAACGGGTGCGTATGTTGGTGTTCGAATTTTATCGAAATTGGGAAGTGATTTTGAGGTGTATGCGTAGACATTGTGTAGGTAACAGTATCACTTTTATATATTTGTAGGTGAAGTAGGAAAGTTTTGGGTTCAAATCTGATGTTTTTTTGATTGACGATTCATGATTCAGACCGCCTCCCAGTCGAAAATACATCACTTCCCATCAAACGGGATGTCAATCCCAGACGATCGTTTCCCCGGGTCGGGAATCCATTAGAAAGACCTCGGGATTCTGTTGGAACGCCGTCGCTCTCTCATCGTAATCGTCGCCTAGCGCAATATGAACTCGGCCATTAGCATAGTCGTAAATAGCCGAGGAGCGATGGGTGCCTCGCCCTCTATAGAATAGTCCGATGATTATTTCAACTCGGGAAATATATTCGAGATCATAAATAAACATGTGTATGTACAATGCGCGATACTCGAGCGGCTCAATAGGCGATGAGGACTCCCACGTTTTGAGTCAAGTTGCTCAGCATTCACGGGTATAAAATCACCTTGATGTCGACTCCTGAATGAAACCAAAAGCAACATGAACTGTATCATAAACCAGAACCACCACACTTCCTGACACAGCTCGTACTACTGGACCCACCACGCCCTTCCACCCACAATGTCTATTTCATTGATTTTACGCACTAGATTGTACTATGTGTCTATTATTTTTACGTACTGCGATACTCTGCCTGTCTACAGGCTCAAGGAGTAGGTCAGTTTCGCTCAAGTCGAATTGGAGATACTCAAATCTGAAGATTCTTGATGCTGTGACATGTTAATTCGAGTGAACTGTGTTTATGTTGAAACCAATGGAAACGGTCATTCTGGACAGTTATTTCACATTTTAACATGCGTTTGGTTGGCCAAAATATATATAAATGGAATCCCACACGTAGGTACACTTAACATAATATTATTGAAAGCTCAATGCCAACTGTTATGACTGTTTCCACTGATATAAACGCCACTTGCACGAACATGAAATTTGCCGGGGTCACAAAATACACGTTGTCCTAAACAGGGAACACGAAATAGCGAATTTAAGGAGATGGAGCTGAGGGTCTGAAAACAGCTCTGTTCCACCGGTGGGACGTTATGCATCGAAAGGTGAAACAATTATCGTTACTGAAATATGAAGATCGAATAGGTAGTAACAAACAAATTGATTACATTGGACTTTGATGTAAAATTGAGTGCAAATGAAGAAAATTGTATGATTAAATTAAACATTAAACAATGGGACTTGTCACCAAGTATTTTAATATTTGAAAAAAATAATAATAATAATATTTGCGGGAATGACCTTAGCCCTGAGCAAGGCATTCTGCTGTTCAGCTGAAATAAATGTGTATTGCAGTAAAGTAGTGAAGTTCTCTGAAGAAAAAAAAAAACATAATTCGAACTAAAAAATTCGTTCAACAACTGATATTGGTTCACTGTCAGGAATTTCAACAATTTACAATAAAATCCCTTCTAAGTACATGAAATTGATATTATGAGGAGGCAGGAGGAATTAGTATTGTGATTAGTGATGAAAACAAAGTGGAGGTTGATATCCGGCCTTCAGAAGGACCAAAAAGCAGTACCGTCAGTTCGTGGAAATTCGAATGTGGTATTTGAAAGCGGTTAATGGGTATTTGTAAGTTGGTTGATTGGTATTTTGTGATTGTAATACGTCGAATACTTCAATTTAAATTGAAATCGAAGGTTGTATCTGCTATTGAGTCGGCAGTTGATGTTGAAGCTCAGTCGCCGCTCCGTCCGATGGGACCGACGGCGGCGGGCGGGCCAGGCTCTCAGCCATCTTGGCTGCGGGTAGAATGGCCGACGGCTCGCCTTCCAATCCCGCCGGTCCCACCTCCCGCTTTAGAACGTCAACTCGCAACACAAATATCACAAATGTAGAACTTCCGAGGTGAAATTGCACTGAAAATATTAACGCTTCGCAGGATTCTTCTATAAACCGTAACACCTTCAAATAATTAACACTATCGATTCTCGGATGATTTAGTTACCGGCTCCTGTGAGAGTAACTTGAATGACCACAAGAGATAGGTACCTTACACCATCTAATAAACCGAATAATTCCGTCATAATTTATGCATCTGTTGTATTATAAAAATGTACAATATTTCATTAATTTGAAACCTTGAATTTATTCATATTCAAGATATTCATAGTTTCAATATATTCATTATATTAAGGTATTGTTTATAACCTCATATAGAGAAATATAAACAGCAAAATTTATACCTACTTGTAAATGTACACTAATTTTACTTTCCAAGTAACCTCCTAATTTTACCCAGTCCATATGTGTTCGAAGAAAACAATCATTCACACCATTTTCAAAACGAGATTGAAGAACATACATTATGCAAACCGCCCTATAGCGAATTCTGAAGATGCCCTCCAAAATCTAAAACTCCAAATCGGATCACCAAACACAAGAACCACTTTTGGGTCACTTACAAATACAGAAACTGAAAATTTACCCACTAACTGCATTTTGAATAAATTTGAAGGTCTCAGTATGTAGCTATGGACTAATGTTGTCTGGAATAGGGTTAGGTATATTATGAGCGTATAAACACACACCTACATGATCATTTCAGCTTAAATCTAGAAATATATTTGGAAGGGTCTGGTTCTTAGGTCCATTCTCTGATAATTTCAGCTTAAATCTAGAAATAGATTCGAAATGGTCTGGTTCTTAGCTCCATTCCCTGATCATTTCAGCTTAAATCTAGAAATAGATTCGAAATGGTCTGGTTCTTAGCTCCATTTCCTGATCATTTCAGCTTAAATCTAGAAATAGATTCGAAATGGTCTGGTTCTTAGCTCCATTCCCTGATCATTTCAGCTTAAATCTAGAAATAGATTCGAAATGGTCTGGTTCTTAGCTCCATTCTCTGATAATTTCAGCTTAAATATAGAAATACATTCGAAATGGTCTGGTTCTTAGCTCCATTCCCTGATCATTTCAGCTTAAATCTAGAAATAGATTCGAAATGGTCTGGTTCTTAGCTCTATTTCCTGATCATTTCAGCTTAAATCTAGAAATAGATTCAAAATGGTGTGGTTCTTAGCTCCATTCTCTCCCCAAATTACCACTGTTACCTATTGGAAGTAGAAGATGAAGGACGCCATTGTGTGGTGTTTAAATAATTATGTTCCAAGAAGTTAAAAACTATAGCAACCCCTACGCGCTGAAATGACTTTACTCCGTACTGGGTTATGAAATATCACAACTGTCATAAATGAAAAGAGGTTCAAATGGCAAAAACAGATTTTGGAATGGAAGAATTACCGTGAGATTGCTGACTTTCTACAGGATTCTGCTCGATATAATTTGATCGACAATCACAAGGGCAGCCCGCAGTATTGGCCCAATTTTTAAATTCGAACGGGGGAAACCGAAGGCGTATAAATCGTGTTCATCAGTCGTTTTTCGGTCGGACATCATTACAAGTTGGGACGCGGCCAAACCTTCTCGAGTGCCAGCGGGAAACGGTTTCTTTCTTTTTTTTTCCTAAAAATAAATCTCCGCGGGACAACACATCCGGGGATTTATGGAGTCAGTGCGGATTTTTTCAGTCGCTGAGCGAAACTCAACGGAATAACGTTCGAGAGGAATTGGACGGTTTTTCGTATTCGAGCGAATGGGAGGAGGAGGAATAAAACTATTCATTCTTGTTGGGTCCGCATTGAAACAACCCCCAGACAATCCACGGACGAATATTTGGGACTTGAAAATGAACCACTTGTAATATTTATGAGCCCCGTGGATACAACGTAGATGCGGCTACATTGCAATTTGGCCGGAATCCGTCGTTTTCAACGTCAGAATTGGATTCTACAACCCGAAAAACTGCTAAACTACACTTTTGAGCTCGGAAATACGGTGTATATTCAACGGGGTAGGAGTACAAATGAAGCGCGTGACGTCATCTGGACCTCCAAGACCGATTGACGTCACACATTTCCTTCATTGCGCGGTGCCGTTCTTATCAAACACCTTTGAAAAGCTAACTTAGAATTCCCACTGTTCAAAACGATGAAACCCCGTTAATTCTTAATAAATTCTAAACTCCAAAGTAACAAGCATCATTGATCTTTGTCCACATTAAGCGAACTTTATGTGGAAAAAACGCTGTTGCAAGGAGTCCAAAATTTTTATATTTTATATTTTTATATCAAAATTTTTATATTTTTATATTTTATATTAAATTTTACTGTTGACTTTATACTTTGACTTCATATTTATTTTTGACGTTTATATTTTGACTTTTATGCTGAATGGAAATTATGTACCTATCAATGCATCATTTCCATTCAGCATGAAAGTCAAAATATACAGGACGCCGCACGTTTCGCTCTAAATTCTTCAGCAGTGTCCCTGTTCAATGAGGAGGTGGTACTTCATTGACTCTGGTTCATAACGCAAACAACACGATGAAAACTCGATTGAAACCCCATTCAAAAATAATATCCGTCGGATCAAAAATCGATTTAAATCGTCCAAAACCGCTATGGATCACAAACTGCAAGAAAAACACCCGTGATGACTGGGTAAATTACCTACGAAGAAATAACTCAAGCGTGAAAAATTGTTCAAATATTCTAGTCCTGCGGCATGCCTGAAATGAGCGAATTATTTAACGAAGCAATCTCCTCGAGAAGATCTTACTTATTTGACTTTTCTTTTTCTTTAAATATTTTTCTTATAGTTTCAGTTGTTTTTGAACTCTAAATCACTCAAACATTTGATCACCGTCATTCGAATAATATCGATGAATCGATTCACCGTTGGAAATTAATTAAGAAGAAACTCCCACGGGGCGAAGGCGCATCCCGGCAGTTTCACGCCGAAGGGAGGGATGGCGGAATATATTTTTTTTTGTTCTAAAAAGTTTTTGAAAAGTTGTAAATCACGGGGATTACTTGGCACGCCACATGGTCTCTATCCCCCATAAATTATCCCCAAGTAGAGCGTTACTGAAATAAATTGAACCTATAAATTTCTTCCGTGTTTGTAAACAGTTTCTTTTTTAAGGTTTCGAAAGCGCCCACCAGGGAAAGGAGGTTTCCTGCCTCTGAAGGATTCGACGGATATTTTTATTTTAAAATGTCCCCTTCTCGTCTCAAAAGGGAGAGGGAAAAAATTAGTTAAACAAACGAGGGAACGGTGAGGTGTTGCGTAGGACGTCGCATGTTTCTTGAGGTGAGTGCGTCGGTAATTACCGTTGAAAAAGACGTTCGAGTAAACCAAATTCTCTACAAGTTCGACTGAAAAAAAGTTCCAATCACGCAGCATGAATCGATGAGTCATTTTCGAACGGACAATGTCCACAGTTTTTATACCGTTGAAATCGGAAACGTTTGTGTTGTTTAAATAATTTTCCGGGTTCTTGTTGTTTCACGGAATTCATTCGCATTTAGTTTTCATTCGAATTTTGCCCAGCCACTATTAGTAGTTGCTATCAACACACTGAGCTCCTAGAGGACACTTCGAGAGTTCAATGAGTGTACCCTCAACCTTTCAGCTCTCCAGATCACCAAAAATTTACTGTATTTGAAATAAAAATAGTCAAATTTGACTTTTGAAATTTGAAATAATTGGCCCACCTGTTTGTTGTTTGTGTATTTTTATACCATAGTTGGAGCAAAATGGTTGGGATGTACCCACAGACTGTACACTTTGTAGTATGTAATTTTCATTGAAATCTAGCGGTAGATTCGGAATGTGCTGACTTGAACTTTTCTGTGTTCGAAAAATTTGTGCTCAAAAATGTGAGCACATGGCGTTTTTTGTCTAAAATTCAGTGGGTGATTCAATAACTGAAATTATTTAGGTAATTGAAAATTATGAAAAAATGAAAATTATTTGAACTAATGAATTTGGATAAATGGTCAACACGACAGTGTGAATCACAGAATCTGGTGTGTAAGGGTCACGTCCTTGGCCCGTAGCGCTCCTCGTGGCGGATTTTGGTATCTGAACGGCAAACTTTCCCGTTGTTCTTGCAGTGAAATGTCAACCTCCGCTTCCCCTTACCGCCGTTCTTCAGTAGTTTCAAAGGTTCATTGTCCAACAGCTGACCCTCCCGTAATGATATCAGCACCCTCGTGAAATTATAAGGTAGACCCCATGGCCTACTGCCCTACCCGTACCGCCCCCCTCGTCGAACCTGAAGTAACTTCTACGAACCCTATCGCTCCCTCGGTGGCACCTCACGGAAAGATTTCGCCCCCTACACTTTTCGAAGAGCTCTAAAGTGGGATATTGTTTTTCAAATTAGTCGATACGTGGAGGGTTTTCGATCAATTCCAACAATAATGATAACAATATAATAGTAGTAATATTATTATAATTAATAATATAGTCGAAATAGAGCACCAAAGGAAAACAATAACGTACCAAAGATGGGAGGGAACGATTAAGATCCTTAATATACTGCGAAAACATAAGAACTAAAGTAGCTCTAGAGGTTCTTTAATATGTGCAAGATACTTATTATAAGTAGATAAAATAGTTGCTAGATAATAGATAATGGCGGTAGAAATTACGTGTCAAGTGCGGGTGTGCGAGATACTCAGGGTTAAGTGCCTAAGTGTTCAATCCAAGGTAGGGGGCCTAAACGGGGTTCCGAGATGCTCTAGTTACGAAAGTCAAGGGAAAGTCAATATACTGTGGTTGGGTACCTGTAGGTGGGCCAAAATACTACAGGTAGGGTAGCTGTGGGTGGGCCAAGATACGTAACATAGGGTGGGCCAAGATACTTTACATAGGGTAACTGTAGGTGGACGAAGACACTCCACATAGGGTAGCTGTGGATGGGCCAAGATACTTAACATAGGGTAGCTGTGGGTGGGCCAAGATACTTTACATAGGGTACTGTAGGTGGACGAAGACACTCCACATATGGTAGCTGTGGGTAGGCCAAGATACTCTACATGTGGTAACACTTGAAAGGTTAACAGAGGAACTAACACAGTTCAACGTGAATCTAGTGGTAGCAACAGGATGCTACCCTAAATTCAGAATTGCCAACAACAGTAACTGTGGTAGGCCAAGACACTCTACATAGGGTAACTGTAGGTGGGCCAAGGTGGGTAGGTCAAGATACTTCAAATGTGCCAAGATACTCAACATAGGGTAGCTGAGAGTGGGTCAAGATGCTTTACACGGGGTAGCTGTGAGTGGGCCAAGATAGATAACATAGGGTACCAGTGGATAGGTCAACATACTCTGGATTGGGTGGTCTTAGGTAGGCCTAGATAGACTAGGTATGTTATCTCTGGATAGGCCATGATAGATAGTGTCAGGGGGGGGGGGGGGGCACAAGACAAGAAGTGCAGGGGTGAGGTTTTCCCGGGGACTTGGAAATAAAGCACGAGTAGGATGGCTAAGGGTGGGGAGAGGGTTAACAGACCCCTTGGAGGGGGTAGAAAGAGGGATGGTCTCAAGTACGGAGGGGTGGGGATGAATCGCCCCTCCGGTATGGCCTGTAATACGTCACCCCTCCACCAACCCCTTCCCTATCCCATTGTGCCTCTATTGATCTACCCCCTCCCCTCCCATATCCATCCCCTCCCCATTACCCACCCCACCCCTCTCACACTTCCCCTCACATTCCTCAAACACCTTCACCTCACTCACGCCCTCCAATTCAACTCACTTCCTTAGCTATTTGTCATGTTTTTGTTCCCCAACAATTTTTTCTATTTCAACACTTTTTCACCCCAAAAATCCAAAAATTTAAACTTTTATTAAACAAAACACAAAAATAATTTATTATTTACCTCCTATTTATGAAAACAAAAAAAAAATAGAAAAAGGAAAAGTGCAAGACACTTAGTGCGGACGTCCCTATAACATCAATTGGGGCAATCAATGTTACTCAATAACCAAAAAATTACCTAAAAAACGTTTCCGGTGAAAATAAGTTTAAATATTTGCTTTCCCACTATCTAAAAATCCGATGATTTTCTTCGTGTGTAGGTGACGACCTATTGGTTTATTATCTTCGATAATGAACCATTGGAATCGCCCAAAGAAAAAAAAATTTTAACCCCCCCTCAAAATTTGTTGGTTTACGTTTCAAGATACGTAGATTCAGAAAATCGAATAAAAAAAAATCCGTCCGTCCGCCGTACGCCGTCCGCCGTACGCCGTCCGCCGTCCGAGGCACTTTGCCCAGTTAGCGTTGAGTTAAAATTACGAAATTTGGTTTCTGGGTTTGGACCAGCCCCACAATGATCCACGAAACTTTTCATAACCCTAGGTCAAGGGGAAGGGGTTCAAAACGAATTTTGAAATTTTGAAAATTCCATATCTCGGAAAATTCCCATCAAACGGTATGTTTTTTATTTCATATTTAGATAGAGTTTGTTCCGTAGAATTTTTTAAGACCATCCGCAGCTTTGTACGACCAGCCGTTCGTTCACAATGACGGCTCAAAGATTGTGCCTCACAACCCGATCGTGAATCAAACTGTTGAAATACAGGTCCATTTTCATACTAACAAGCTCTTTGGAACATCATATGGCTTAAGTGATGTCGAGTTTGTTGTTCTGAGGTGCGTTTCGAGCTACGGAAATGAAGGTAATTTCGAATGTTTGTTGGTAGGTACTTCTTTTATAGAAAAATTATTACCGACGTAGTATTAAAAACCCCAGAATTATATCGTATTAATTAATCATAATTAATAATAATAATAATTGGTAATTATAAATACGAATTATCAACACCTAACAATAAATTATAATAATTTTCAGTAGGTACTTGATAAAATTGTTAATAATTAGTGATAATTGACAATAATAATTAATCTGACATTTAGGATCTAGACATTTAGACCTAGTGATCTAGACAGAAGGGTGATCTGTACAAAGAAGATAATGAACCGTTGTGTCAAGAATTTGCAGAGTTTTTTTACATTTTAAGGCTAATGAAGATAAGGGAATGCCAAAACGGATAAGCCATATCACTATGAAATGAAAGTCGTAGCTGTGTTGCTGACTACATTGTTTACCCTCATTTTTTCATCCTACCTACAGATCATCTGTCACTGAAGGAATGTGCGTCTGGTAATTATGAAACTATTGTATAAAATCTGAAGATTCCAACGAGCGGTGAGAGATGGAGTTACACACAAACGGAGTTACAATTACTTAGTTATGGATTGGTTGTAAGCGAAAATCATCAGAATATCAACTGTAACTTTTTTTTTTTTTTTTTAATAAAGCAACGCTTTTGGAGTCCATGTGCCAAAGTAAAGACATAAAATGTCAAAAACACCCTTAATTTTAATTACATACTTTTACATTTTAACTACATCTTAATTACTACATTTAAAAAAATTACATACCTACTCTTGTTCATTGGGCATTGCCCGGTTCGTAAACTAAATAAATAAATATATAAATAAATTTAGAGAAAAAGAGAAAAAAATTAAGAAATTTAGCATTGGAATGTTAAAACATGGCAATATGTACAGGTAGGATTGTTCAAGGGGCCTTTTTAAATTATAAAACAATTTTGATTGAAATTAGAGTTAGTAAAAGCAATTTTACCCAAAATCAACATTTTTACTCGCGTTTTTTGGCTTCCTGAAGAAATTGGTTCCTCGTCTGTTTGATTTCAGACATTAACCCGATGGCTCACATTGAAATATAAGTACCAACCGATTTTTAAAATGATCTTAAATAACACCCTTAATTTAAAGAAAAAGAAAGAAATTGAACATTGGAATGATAAAACATGGTAAAATTTTGCTACGACTAATTCCAATCAAAATTGTTTTATAATTTAAAAATGCGGTTGAACAATTCGACTATTATAATAATATACAAGGCATCGAAAATCCAAAATCGAAATTTCTACTCGCGTTGCATGGCTTCCCGAAGAAATTGGGTCCTCGTCTGTTTGCGTTCAGATATGATTCTAATGACCCACATTGAAACATAGGTACCAAATGATTTTAATGGAATTCCGGATATCTTAGAGATGTTAATGAAATTTATAGGATCTACGGTACACACCTAACACAGGTGTCCTTCGAGGATGGTTCTTCGAGGGTCTACCCATCACCACCCTATGTTTTTGGTTAGAATTTTATTTATTTTTTTAATTCATTTTTAAGAGCAAAAACAGATCTCGCCAAGATAGAGGAAATTCGGGTGACAGAAGTAAGAATAAATGAACGACCTCCCGATTCCTAAAAGTAACCTTTTCCACCTTCATCGGTTATCTGAGACTCTTGAGTTTTTATCGCTGTCCTCTTCCCTCTCCCGTCTTCACCTCTCGCTCTGTTTCACTTTTCCCGAGCCCTCATCCTCAGGGGAACCTTCGGGATACAAGTGGTGGAATGTTTTTGAACCAGTTGCCTCACCATTAATCAATGTACGCGCAACCTTGTTCTCGTACGTACGAGCCCACACGCACCCCTCCGCCCTTTCGTGAACCAATACGATCTTTCTTTGTTGTTGTTAAAGGCGTCCTCCATCTGAGAAACAAGTAACGATGAGGCCGTCTCTTATAACGTGGCGATTCTTCGTCGAAATGGCCGCGTCATCTTACGGAAGTTATCGCTTGTCTTATAGAGGTTGGGATGAAACTGAACTTCTCCAAAACTCATTACGTTGTCTTCACGCTTCCGAACAGTGTCAGACCCGTCCTGTGTGCTGAAGGAACATGGAGTTGCCTGCTCCATCAATGAATCATGCAACTCCCCAAGAGTCACGCATGTCGCCAGCATTCGCTACCTCGAAGTAGAAGTGGACTGGAACAAAGGCTGAGGTGGGATCAACGCCGAAGCAATGTTGTAGCAATGTGTAGAAGCCTGCTGTACACTTGCAGAGAGATCAGCTCCTTCCTCCCACTAGAATCAAAACGTTTTACTCGTACTTTGCAATGTCTCAGACCACACTAATGTATGGGATGAGGGGGGCTGTGAAATAGAACTCAGTTCTTATTGACTCCTTATTTTCAATCCAAAAAAGGCTAATCAGAGTATTATCAGGGAAAATTATTCCAGTACTGAAAAGTCGCCATCCACTCGAATCTACTAGATTGACAGAGCAACTGTCATAAAAATCGCCAGGGTACTGGCAGTGGGAAACTTGAACAATTCAATAACAGTTCCTCTAGAACAAATGAACATAACATTACCCGGCTTCCGTGCAACGCAGACTTCCCAGTCGGTGCTGATTTCTTGTTGAGGGGAGGAGTTGCTAGGTGAGACAGAAGGAAGTAGCATTGTATCCCTATGTTGCTCTTTATTTGTGTCATTTCCAAAATTTGAAGTCACATAGAGGAAATGCCAGCTGGTGGGCAACGAGTAAAAACTCACATAATTTGATGAGCCCTGGGAAGAAATGGAACTGCCCTATTTCATATTTTTGGTGGAAGCATTTGGATTTGAAGTTATTGGCCACACGACAAGTCGAGAACGAACTTGAAAGTCGACGTACTCAATAATGACTCAGTTAGTTCGGACATCTAAACTCACGTCTTCTGCAACAGATTCGAAAAGGATGAGGGGCGCGATGAAAAAGACTTTACAACTGGGAAGAGGTCGCGAGTACAAGCTCAGCAGTGTAGATGGGTTTCGGATGAAGGCGGCAAACAAGGTTTTGATAGAGATGGGGAGCCCTGCGAAACAATGAGAGGTCCTGGTGGATACTGGAGATGGGGAACCGGAGGTTGGGTCCGTGATGAGATACTTACGCTTGCCATTAATGTGAGATCAGCGGTGAAATTGGGAGAAGGGATTGTGATTCCTTGAAAATATATACCACGACGGTGGTTCTTCCTAATTTCAGTCCGCTGATACGAGTCAGTGTGTTCAAAAACAACGTAATGCGACCACATGTGCTACTTTACGATGTTCAAATTTTGACATTTCCCCTATAAGGATTTCTGTGGGAGATTCAAGTTAGGTCGACGTGGAGCTCTGTAGCTTACTGTTCAGATGTAGTTCAATCCTTCGGAGCTGGCATATTCAAAACTACATACCCACTCGAAAATGTCTTCTGTCCGCATAAGTCCCAATACATGATTTAGTGAGACTGATTTTCACTCGTGTTGTTTACCATCGGCCAAAACATACTGGACATTGCTAGAGTCATTGAGCGGCATTCAGACGATTCTGCATGTCGTCAGCCTGTAAGTGATACCTCGAGACAAAAGATTTCGTTATTCTGTTTTTGAAACCTATTCAGAAAAACTGGCCGTGTCGATCTAATGAGACCACATTATGACGAAATTTGTTTTTCAAAGCTTTTGTAGATCACGAACGTTCGATTGTTCAGATATTAAGCGACTCGGGAGAAAAGTTTGTTTGGAAGGTGATTTCTCAGTAGGTGATGAAGATGATGATTTCTCAGTAGGTGATGAGGAAGATGATTTATCGTCTATGAAGAAGTCTCGTATGCCAGATTCGGATGATCATAATTGAAATCATAATTCGCACACGTCTTTTTGTTGCAACGCTTCTTTTAGTGATTCATAGGAAAAGTTATCATTTGAATTTTTAGACAAAGTAATAACTTCGCTTTGTTCAATATAGAATTTGGGCGATTCTAGCTGGGTGCCATTGGTGCCACTTTTCTAGCAATAGGTTGTGTATGTTTACTTTATGTCAAGGTGGCCGAAAAATAATTTTCACGAATATTGTCAGATTTCATGAATGTTGTATAGGGATGAAAGGGAGTTACCTACCTACTTGAATAACAATAAATCAACCATTTTCCAGGTTTTACGTACTAAATTATTTAATCCGGGCGGTGTTGACTCTGAAGAATGTTGAGAGGAATCAGATTCTCAAAATCAACCCCAAATTTCAACAGGTCGCGGTTTCAAAACAAGCACCAAAAGCGTCGTCCGAACTCACCGTGTGAATGAATGTTAATTTTCATCACGATTAAACGAAAAAATTCCAGGCTTCGTTTCCTCCATTAAATCATAGAGCTAATTGGCTGTGGGGTCCCTTTGGGAAAACTAATTGGTCACGATTCTCGAGGGGCGCGGAAGGGAGCAAATTGTTAGTGACACGACTTGACGGCCATGTTAACCGGCCTAATCAGTTCGGTCTCGTCGGAGATTGACTGTACGTTCAAGACAACCAGATTCAGCTTCACCTTTTCTTTGTATCCTCTCAACAAATGGAAAAAACGGGTGCGTCGCTTCGGTCCGGACGGCTGATGGAAATTACAGATAAACAAATCCAAAATCACATTTGCCTTCAGATAGTCCAAATATTGACCGTTTCAGTTCCTAATGAAAATTATTTTTATTATTATTTGAGTGAAAATTACGATTTAAAATCTGAGCCAGCCTCTATGAGTAACATGAGGAACAGGGCGTATAAAACCCCCAAACTTCAACAGAAAAATACGATTGTTGGAAGAAACTTGGATCAGCAAGGAGTAAATTTTTTTCGAGAAATTTTTCCATTCTACTTAGTGAAACCTCAAGTCCACAACTTGTTCGTATTAGGTGTTAAAACCAGATACCTACGTTTCAGTACTATTACTATTAAATGATGGCAGGATTCTTATATAGTTTCTTGTCATTTCCACAGATTAAATGCAGCCAATCCTCCTAATAAAAGTGCAATTTGGCATATACCGTGGAAGATGGACAGCTCAGCACACGAGTTTCCACAGTAGCAAAAGGCCAAGGAGTTCCTCGTATCACATGTTGAGAAAACCACCAGAGTGTAAGAAATAAGTCTGAATGAGCCGAAAGAAGGTGAGCCGATTTTGTTACTGTTGTTGCGATAGTCCTTAAACTCACCTATTTCTTCAACAATTTGGCTACTAATTTCTTTAAATTTGGAATTGTCGTCTTGAAGTGCACGGGTATATTAATGGAGATAACAAAAATAGATTCATATCGAGGGGTGGATTCAGAACAATGTTATGTATCCTAACAATGTTTTCTTTGCGAATCCGCAAACAGTTCGGGGTGAAAGTGATATAATTGCATGCAGCGCCTAAGTAGAAGTCTAGAGAGATAAGTTTTATAGTAATTTTGCGTAATGAAAGACGAGACAGTAGCCCTTGTGGGACGAATCCTGCACTTAATAAACATTTCGGGATTTGCATAATGTTTAATTCATTCACACTTATTTACAGTGGATGGGGTGAGGATGACTTGTCCAGGAGCGGCTCTGGGGATCTTGTATAATAATTAGATGATTGCAGAGTGGATCCGGGGAAAGAAGGAATTTGCAGGGGAGAGCAATACGAGTCGCGGAACAACAAGGCGATCTCGGCAAGGAATAACGCGGGTTATTTTACACGACTTTTTCCCAATGAGAATTAATATTTATTATTCTCGGGAGTTCTTCAGGCTGTTGTCGAGACGTCGAATTCACAACATTGAGTATAATGCTGCAGTGTCTTCGTTAGACACTACAGTGTCATCAGCAAAGTGCGGTGAATCTGCATAGAAATAGGACAATCTTACCTTTGTCTATAAACAACTTGGTATTAAATTGTGACCATTTAACTTGTATACAAGTCTAATGGTCACAATCCAATACCAAGTTGCTGAATGGCTGAATGTTCATCGCCGACCAACAAGTACGATGGTTTCTACTGGAAAGTATGCGATAGACATATCGATGGATTTACGGATCAACCCTGAACAGCAAGTAAACGGTTTCTGCTTCAATGTGGTACAAGATAGAATCTTAGGAATCACGTACCTCCAATGTGGTTGCAGGGTAATTTTCTATCTGCATCAGGGTTGCCAACTCACTCGGAAGGTAAATCCGCAGATTCACCTAATTCCACCGATATATGGCGGGCTTTCAGCCGTGACGTATGTGTTGTGTTTTTCGTGAACATGATAAGCCATCATCATGATAGATGGCTCGTGACTGCAGTACATTTCTGGTGCTCACACATTAAGCCAGCAGCCTGGGACGTATTTGTCCCGGTTCAAGAAACCACTTCGATGGATTTATGGTTCTACGTAACTGAATCGTGGTTACCAATCGGTAGATCTCGTAGAAAAAATCAGAAAATTCAGTAGATCCACAGGATTGAACTCTTTACAACCTCTGAACATGGTCAAGTGATTTGGAATTTTTGTGACAAAATTTGTCACACAATTTAATTCATCAACACTCGAGTAGATGGTGCGTTCGAATAGAATACGAATAATGACCATACATGTTACAAACATGGACGATGCATAACTTGGCACATTGGTTCTTAGGTGACAGTTAAGTCTTTAAGAAGCCCAGCCATGTTGTAATGATATAATATATTATATTGAAGTTAACAGACATTGGAGGAATAAATCATATTCGCAGATGCTGCTGGAAGAGGCAGATTGGCCGTACGGCCATTTATGGCAAATCTACCCTGCGTTGGTAACGTTGGTGGTCGCCCCGGATAAAACTGGTACTTCCAGTTGGTTTGGAACACTGGAACGAAAGCGCAGATTTTGATTGGGTGATGCTGAGAAAGACGGCAGTCTTACACCTTCGGAAGACAGCGGGACAAGGACAACGGCGAAAGAAAGAAGAACTGTACAGGATTGTCGGAGGACAGGGCTTCGGTGAAGGAGGCTGCATCCGGAAAATGATAAGGTGCTGGTCTCGTGTTCCCGCCAAGAAGGGCCCAGTCCGGGGCCCAACCACACTAATCTTGCCGGCCAATCAGAGAAGAGCTCTCAAGAGCTCGCCCATATAAATCACAAACTCGTCTAATTCATCTTGTTTCCCCTCCGCACGCCCCCGGCTCCGTCTTCCACAGTTCTCGGCCCACCACTAAACATCGAGCCTTCCTTTTTCCACCTTCCTACCCACTTTGCATTTACACATACCGATGATAAATCAAAATTATCGGCCCTGTAGGCCGAAAGAGAGAGGGGCAACTTCTTTCGGGTCATTATCTTCTTATTTGCTAACGGCGAATAATTTATTTCTTCATCCTCGAGCTTCATTAGCTCTTGGAATCAAAAATAAGTGTGGGAACTTGTATTTCTTGAGGATCCCCAATTCGATCATTCACCCTTACATTATCTATTCACTTCTCCCTTAATATTGTAATATCTACCATTCAGGTCTTCAATACATTTAGGCCTCAATTCGACAAAAATAGATCCAACAATTGTTTTTTTAAATGTACGAGTATATGGCTCCATCTCTATGCTATTTTACCGTGTTTTTGCTTCTCCATAATCAATTTTCAATGATTAAATTCCAACTATTTTGAATGTAAGTTGAGGTCAAAATTCGAGGTGCCAAGTGCAATCAACGACCAAGTACTAAACCCTCCCTTATTTCCTTATTTTATAGGTACAACGAACATAAATAAAATGGAGATCCCATTGTGGTCGTGATAATTTTGTTTCAATCGGTATGACATACTCATTCCGTATTTACTCAAACTCAATGCAAGGAGTGAAATGGAAGAACCTCCCAAGGAGTATAGTGATACTTTGCCATGTGAGGCCTATCCCACCAACAATCTCTCTGCGGTGCTTGAAATTTCCATATCCGGGAATTGATCTGATCAAGTTGAAGGAAGTTCCATCACGGAATTACAAGTGAATGAGAACATGCCTTCAACTGCTGTGACCAGTACAACTCAGCCCCGCAGGAGTTACCGTGATAAATGATTGACATCGTATCTTGCCTACAATTATACATGTAATCATTGCAGAAAGGGATCTTACTGTCAAAAATGCACTTGACGCAGATGAAAGTGAGTTGTGGAGGCAGGCGATGTAGGAGGATCTAGATTCATTGGTAGAAAATGGTACTGGGCCCATAACATTTTGAGAAGCCCAGTTGGATGGAGAAACACTAAACAAGTCAACTGACAACTAATACAAGAACATGTAAAAAAGAAAAACTGTAGACACAGACAAGCAAGTTTCATAAAGGACTGCCGTAGTAACGTTGGAGTTACAATAAAACAGTTGGTTGATAGGGGTGATGATGTACGTACGTTGATGTTGCATCTTGTGTCAAGTAGCGTAGCTATGAAGTTTCAACAAGGTGAAACGCATCTATGAACATTGAGGAGGAAATTCCCTTTTCTCTAGGCCTATGCCTTGAAGCTTAGATTCATGAGGACATTTCTCGCTGAATTTTGTTCGTCATCAAGTGTGAAAAAATGGCGTGAGGTTTGCTAATTTTAAAAATCAGTACCTATAGGTAATTTACTGAGTGTTTATATATAAACAATTTCACGTATACGCAATTGGACCAACACAGTTAGATGTGCTTGACTGTTCACGAATTTGGCAGGTGTACAATTCCTCACAGTATCTGATTAGCAAATAATGGCGTTGAGCCGTGTGGAACTTTCTTTGATGAGACACGAACCTCGTGTTGAGTGAAAATAATCTTAAAGACATGAATTTTCTCAAAGAGGAAATAGCGGCTTTGGAGACGAGCGATCATGGCTTCGTGTGAGGTAAAGGATCGAAATTACCTGCTGATTCCTGGATGATCACTTGGAAGGTCGTGATCAGAAACGACGTATCAACACTTCATCTTCGCCCTCCTCCAACGTTTCCATGCTATTTTTTCGATAAGATCATGAATTTCAATCATTTCGACATCGTCTCTTCAGAGAATATTTTGAAATCGGACGATGAACGAGGGTGTAGGTACAAGTTTTTTTCAAAACTAATTGAAGTATATTCGTCTATTTTGTACTCGTATCAAGAGTCGCAGAACAGTATAATTTTTATTTTTATTTTTTTCATGGTCCAAACAATGAAAATTGCCTCATAACTGCTCTGTCAAATCTGCTTTACAAGTGTAATAACGGATGTAATTGATCAGATTAGTGTGTATTGTATTGATTGAGAGTTGTGATGACATGTAATAATCGTGTAAATGCAGTGGAATTTGAGCGTCGCACCCCATCAAAATGCAATCAATTCACAAGCTTCCTGGTTGATTATTCACGATTTATCGGGTATTGTGATTATTTCGAGCACCCGAATCGAGATTTATGAGGATATTCAAAAGCAGGTGTGAAACGCATTTCAAATGGGAACGCTCCTCGTGAATGATGGGCCGATAGTATCCAGTAGAAGCCGCAATGCCCTTCGATACCCGACCCTTCGATAGGCCCTTGTCAGATCTAATAGGTTGAATCCCAGTGCGATCGGTAGGTGGAATAATATATTTTCAACCCCGAAGGAGGCGGTAGGGAAGCGGCAGAGTATAACCAGCCGCGACGGTCACGTCTCACACTTTATGACAGTCAATAACTAAGCCTATTACATATATATCGACTAATTGGGGGATGGTATTAGTGGTTTATTAGAGAAAGGGAGGCTTTGGGGGAAGGGCGGGTTTCTTGTTATCTTCACGAGGGCAGGCGTAGGCCACATTTCAAACCCTCTCGGAGGCTCTGAGGGTGCTTTTCCGCGGAGGGCCCCCTTCGAACTACCAAAGCCACTGCACCATTTTGATGAATGTTCGAAACCCCCATAACGAACTTTCCTCCTTCCCCTCGATCGAGCCGAATTCATATCCTATCGCTAATATACGAGAGGGAAACGTAATTTCTCGCTCTGATGCCGCTATGAATCTCAATTCGTCCAAATTAACAGGGCAACTAAAAATCGACTGAACAGTCAACATCGGAACAGTCTGTTTAACGTACCAACGACTCCACACGAGCCATCACAGACCTCTCAGAACATGCCACATATCGCCCCCTCCCGTTATCCACTACTTACCTAAATTGACAAAATAGAATTTATACACCTTCTGATTCATATTTATTCCAGTCGCAAATACTCCTCAAGCAATGCTTTATTCATCACTTCTCCGGCCAGCTGGTTTAAGCTGTAAGGTATCACAGTGTGAATACAAAGATATTTCTACAAAATTTTGTAAAAAAATGTATTTTTTTAAGAAATAACCTCGACAAATCCCTTTTATAGCATTTAAAAGTCCATCCTTACAAGTTTACATTGACCAGATTCGATCGGTAAAGCGGAATATTGACAGCGAATACACAAACCTTCGTTCAACGTCCAGTTCCATTTTGGACTAAAGTAAATTTTGGGTTTTTGGGAAGTTGGGTAGGATATAACTGAAAACACGTCCACAATCCAAGGAAAACCCAAGAAATTATAAGAATAACTCTGTGGCCGGTATCAAACCAAAAATTCTGGAAGATTCACGAAGTTTTTTCACCTTCTGAAAATTTAATTCTGGATACTTACGAAGTTTTGTGTATTCACTGTGTATTCGGTTATATAAGTGGGATTTCATGTATGAGTATGCACTGAGCAGGCCGAAGTATTGTTCAAATTTCGAAGAATTTATATCCTTCAACAATTCCTCAAAGTTGACCGCAAATGAATCAATATAACATTACGTGAACTTTGGCTGATTCAAGTATTTCATATTTGCTTATGACGCCGATATAGTTCCGGTTATAAATAAATTGAAGCATACCATTTACATGGTAATGGTCTTCATGGTATCTACATGGTTGTGGGTATCTTCTGAATTAGTTTCTTCATCATCATCACAGATAATTTTAACCACTTCATCACAGTCAGAATTTTGAATTCCAGTGGTCCTAATAAGCTCTCCTAATCAGCACATAAAACAAAACCCCCTTTAGTCCCTATACAGTAGTAGTCATCAAATTCAACCAGTTTGTTTTTAGTGAAATCATATTTTTCAAGGTTTAAGTAAATTGACAGCAAAATTCATGTTCTTCAAGTCGTTGTTTGGCTTAGGTTTGGCGCAGCATACCACAAAATCGCTCGCAATGTCATGTTAAATAATGGAACCTTTTTAGCGAATTTTCGAAGACATTGCAACCTCTTTACCTCGTTTGGTGTAATACTCCCATAATCTCTCACGTTTCCATCTAAACTGTACACAGACTATTTCAAACGCCATTCTTCAGTTGTTACACCCCCATAATTGCCCAATTTTACTTTCAAGTCCTCCTTCGAACCAATTTTTGCAACATATTTTGTGGTGTTTTGCCACGTCGTTTATGGTGTCTTGCCAAATTAGAAAACTTTCAACATGTTCCCATTACAAAGCTGCTCTTGTCTTCCCGTTACTGTTCCATCCCTAAACGAATCCGAAGAAAACCGTATTACACGATTTAGTTTCGTTACCACCATTAACGGTGGACCACCAATGTGAGGTTTAAAAGCTTGACAGCCCTTTTCAGAATTTCAACGAAGGTAAAGACAACCTCAATCACCCAACAGTTTGAGATAAACCTTAAGAGCCTCTCAGGATCAGTTCGACGACGAGTCTATTACCATGAACGTGAATAGTGTTCGCCGTTCACGTAACTCCCACCGTGTAATTGATGTAATTATGATGGGACTGATGAACTATGCGTACGAACATCTCATCGTCTTTCAACATAACAGGTAATAAATTGTGGTGGAGAAGGATGAATAATTCATTAATTAATAATAGGGTGTTATTGTCATGTTTGGAGTGTTTACAGTGATTTTGTATTGAACTTCAAGTCATCTATACGAGAAACTCAACGATGAATTCTTATTTCCACTCAAGACATGTCATCGTAGCGCCCATTCCCAACCAGATACAGCTCTAGTTGGTTTGGTTCCCTCATGGGCTATTATTCAATCCTTACGCCTGCAAACGCTGTACTTTGGACATGTACGTTTTTTTTTCCTTCAAATATCATAATGGGCCATCAAATTCATACCAAAATGGCCCATTTTCATATGGTCGTATTCTAGCCCTAAGCGCCTAGTTGGTCCAAACCCACGTTTTATAGATTGATATTAAGAAAATTGCACTCGATCCTGAGAAGCCACTCGTTTAACCAAATCCATTCGGATGACTCATTTTATGACCAGTAAAATCAGTATAGTACTTATGTTGTGATTTAGATTCGTGTAAAAGGTATAAGTCATCAATATTCAGAAGAAACTTCGAACATAAATAACAAATTTCCGCTATCTTTGATGAGGGAAATCGGTCGAATAATTTGCTGCACGGAAGATCGTGGGGTGAAGGCGAGAGGGTTCCGTTCGGGAGTTAATTTTATTCAAACCGTGTTTATATAATTCATTGTTCGTTCAATTGGGTGTTCGTATACTAACCACGTAAACGTTAATTTGTGAAGAAACGTACAACCTGACGTTCAAAACTGTCCAAAATGTAATAAACGTCCAAAAGGTGTTGAGAAATCAATAAAAACTCGGAGGCGTCGGTAGTTGGTACATTTTGGTAAAAACGTGATTGCGATTCAGAATCAAATATTCAGTACTCGAATGAGCGTTTCACGTTACTGTTACTTTTCTCATCTGCATCTTAAACCAGCAACATGCACTTGAAATCATTCACAATTGATCAATCGTTGTCATCGTGTTTGAAAACGTTCAAATTCCACCTTTCTAACCACGATTATTGTAATCATCGACGCCACCAAACAATTTATAACAATAAGGACACTATTTTCCTTATATTATAAATAGTGTTATCTCGAGCTGGAGGAAAGAAGCGATTTCCGAATTTTATATGTTTTGATGTTCCAAATCGTTCTGATCAAAATTAAATAGACATTTAGTATTGATAATATTAGTATTAATAATGAAGACAAAAAGTGTGGTTCGTTGGAGTCCAGTATTATACTAAATAGCTCCTACCTGATTATTGGTTCCAAATGGTCCTTTTAAGTGGACGTCTTGTTGTATCATAAATATACGGGTAGAAATCTGAATGCACGTAGATTTACGAAGTGGATTTAGGTTCTATTGCGTTGATTGCAGGTAGAGGTAGGTAATGCTTGGCAGATGGACTGAAAATATAACGATTAAGACTCTGTCAGTTCTTTGTGGCTGTTGTAGTCCTGATGTTGCTACTCTCATTTCAGTTAGGTATAATAGGCTGATGTTCAACACTTGAAGCGCAGCCGCAAGGAGGAGGACGCTTGTATCCGATCGTGATTATGGATTAGTCGACCGAAATTGGCTGATTAGTCGTTAATACTAGTTAAAGTTCGATGAAATCGCTCTTTAAAGTGAGACTAAGTGTAATAATTTGTTGATGGGTTCGAGTAGTATCAAACAAGGCTCGTTCCTAGTGAGGGGTTTTGGGGTGTTAGGCGATTATAAGTTGGAGAAAACGTGCCTCGTAATTCCAAGGCCATTTACAACCTGTGACGCCACCGACACCGCTCCTGCCAGCTCGTCATCCAACCAATTTTTCACCCGTTTCGGGGCCGAAATGGACGAAATTTCCAGAACAGCAATACAGGCGATACATTTCAATTGTTATGGGTAAAAATAGATGGCAAAAATAGTGAAGGACACAATGTGTGAAAATTCTCTTCCAGGCCCAAGTCTGTGGAATATTTTCTTTTCTTTTTCCATGATTGGCTCGATATTTTCTTCGTATATTATTATTTTTATTTGAGACTGAGCTTAGATAACGGATCTTTCTTTGGCGAATGGGACTACAGCCCAAATTCCTTGCAGGACGCACTTTGGCGTTCCCCACAATGAAGAAATAACAACAAATGCATGTTATACCTGGTACTATTGCAGGTCGATTTAAATTGTCATCTCATTGTATTCATTTTGGATTTGTTGCCTATTGTAGCGACTGCGTTGGGTCCTGTTGGGATTCGGGAGATGCGAAAGACCCACCGAGCTATCTCACCTGCTCGCAGGAAGCCTTTTAAAATAAATCATCAACAAAAGGCAGAAGAACAAAAGGATCGCCGCCCCATTACGACCAGCAAAGTGAGAGATAATACAAGAGCATTGTTGGATATACAACCGAATAAGAGGAAGAAGAGGGGTTTTGATAAAGATGGGGAATGAGGGAGAAGGCGTTCGTGGGTGCCAAGATAGAGGAGCTGTGATTTACTGTCCCTGAGGAGACCGAGGGTGCGAAAGCCGACGACCGCCCGAATTGGTGAAATTAACCGCTTCTCAAGAAGTATGGAGACCAGGATGAGGTCAGATGGTAGTGAAGAGGGTCTTCTTCCAAAACAGAACAAAAAAAAATGTAATTGGAGTCCTTAGTTTTCGAAGGGAAGGGCGAAGATTTTCTGAGGGTGCCTTACAGCCTCCACGCCTTTTCGTTGTTAAGAAAACCGTCGATTGGACGAAAAAAAAAATAAAACTTCAGCGGAGAAGATCTCGGTATTGGGGATGCGGTGGGCGGTTGTTCCAAGTTGATCATCCCTATAAAACTTTCTCTTCTTTCCCTCCTGTTTCGTGTTATCCTTCGAGACGGTCCAATCTCGAGGGCGTCTGATTGTCATTGGCGGGGTGTGGCATTTTCATTGGCTCCACAACTAACTGTGATTGAGTCAATCAGCAGTATCTCAATCCAATCACAACCTTCAGCACTTGAACGAAAACAGCGTCTAATTCACATCTGATGCATCAAATGCTCTTCAAATTTTTACTTGAAATACCACACGTTATGTCGAAGCTCATATGGCATCATTTGCGCGAAATCTGTTGGAGATTCCTTCGTTCGATGATACCAATAATAACAATTTGGATGTAAGCCCATCTTCATACATAACAACATCAAATGGATGAATGCCACTTTGACGAAAAAGATTTAATTGAACATAACGGGGTGGATGTAGGCCATTTTGATGATTTTCAGCAAGCTTTTGGAGGTGAATTGAAACTGTTTCGAAAGGAAAGCAACTCAGGAGGTTCTAGGCTTTATCCCAAAGAATAATTTGCCAAAAAAAAAAAAAATATTGAGCACCAAAATTTTGCGGATCTCGCACCGCATATCAAGAAGTAGGTACCTACCTGACGAAATATGTACGAACATATTCGAAAATTTCGTCTCAATCGATTCAAATACATCAAAATCCCTGCTATCTATCAAGTAACATATGTCCACCTATTCCTTAGACAAGCCAATCTGAATTTCTATCTAACTTTACAACTTACAACTAGTGGTTCCCGTTAGTTTCTGATCTCCGAATACACCTAAAGTAATGAAGTTGTTTCCTTTTATTACCTAGGTATCAGATAAGATACGAATTACATACTGCTCACAAGATTGTGAAGATGATAGATCTTATGTAGATCAAAACTCTCACCTACATCTCGTAATAATCATAATTCGTGCCTCGTATAACTGAATGACTTAATTTCGTTCTCAACACAACGAGCACCCATTCAAATCAGTCATTGACGTTCATAAGTCTAAGCAGGTGGAATATTTATATTGGTGAATGAATATTGAATAATCGGCCGTCTATTCATCGATGAAAGGGCAGTGTAGCAACTAGGGATCCGAAAAAGGCTCGAAAAGAGCGGATTTTTTGGGAATTGTAGCAAATATCCTTCCCTACCTCATCCAACATTTTAGCCCTTTTCGTTCCCTCTTTCGAGGTGCCACACTGTCCTTTTCCCCCTACTGATGGATCCCAAGGTTTCAGCTACAATGATGTGTTACACATAATATGTATGATATTATCATACAGGCGTATAGAAATTTTGTTATATAAACAATTGTTTTTCATTGATGTTTATTTCGTATAGTTATTTCGTCCCATGTGAGATGTTGAATGCATTTTCCGTTGCTAAAAGAAAAACAACTCAATTTTATGACTTTATACAGAAACGTGGCTCTTGGAGGGAGAGAGAAGGAGTAGAAAAAAAGAAGAATTCGGAAGCTTTCTCGTTGAGTGCTGAATCTTATCTCGTTGCTTCTTCCATGGCACCGCATCTCTCCAGTCTGAGCGGCCTCATATCAGCCATAAGGGAGTAGATAGCAGGAAATCATTCTCGGGCGCACTCTCGAGTGAAGCAATTGAATCCAGATTTACTCGTAGGGACGGGAGGAGGAACGAAGGGAAACAGCAGTATCGGAGCAACAGTATGAGAGGGAATGGAATTTTTTTTTCTTCTTCTCGACGATGGCGAAGGGAAGACGGGGCCAGAAGACTGCAGTGACTCTTCGGCGCGATACCATCTGACTTCACAGATCGTATCCTGAGCTAGGAGGGTCATATACACACGCTTCGGTGAAACGTCTAAACCCTAAAAACGGGCAACCTCCGTTTTATTGAAAATCCTCTCTCAATGTATTGTTGCCTGAATACATGTGCTCCTAAGCCTAAGAGAGTTCCTAAGAGATAAGTTCGTTATGAAAAGGCCGTATCTAGTGGCCTTATCTAAGGCGAGCAACTTTGGATGCTAACCAAATGAGTCACCTTTGACGGAAGTGGCCTAATCTAAAAGTAACGTCAACTCAACTCAGCACAACACTAATGAATTTAGACGCTAGATGAGTTCATTTTACACACATCAGAGAATCATTAAAGAAACATTAAACACACAATAAACACTTCGTAAAAATACTTTGTGGAGAAAGGTTTGAGCTGGCGATGGTGACTACAAGACTAAAAACGCGGCAAAAGGCGTTGCACTGTTATCCCAGAGTAAGGTAAAAGATGATTCGGAAGATTGTGCCTGGGGATGTATAAGGCCGGATATGCCTTATACGCAATAAGTTCGGACCCAGCCGACGCGCATGCACAGTTGAGATAAGTTCGAATGTATCTTCTATGACTTATTCCTTAGGAACTCTTAGGGACTTCGCACAACGATCAATTATCTAATATTGGACCCCTATAACTCACTTCATAAACAATCTCCTGAACTAAAATTCGTAAGAGTTAGAATCAAACTTGTTAGTGGTATTTTTTCCCTTTTAAACCTTTCATTTTCATTTTTACTTAAACAAAAAATGCTACTTCTATATAAACAATAAGACAATATAATATCTAATATCGACCTAAATTCTACGACCTCATACGTAGAAGTGTCAATAACGTTGAGCAAACGACGTTTATCAACAGTTCTCTTCTCCCCGATAACCTGAATTACGTGAGTCAATAACGTTGAGCAAACGATTAACAGTTCTCTTCTCCCCGATAACCTGCTACCTACAATACTCTTATTATTGTAAATTAGGTAATCGGTTTGGTGAAAGTTTTCCACAGATTTTACCATCTAGAATGCTATTCGTTGTCTGCTTGGATTTGTTTGTCGTTTCATTGTTTTTATTGTTAAGGGCGTGACCTAGGTAGGACGATTTGACTTGAGGTTTGAAATGCGGTGGGGGGGGGGGGGGAATGGAATCGCCATAATAGAAACGCCAAAACATCCAATAAGTAGAAGGTTACAAGAAATTTATAAAAAAAAAAAAAATCGAGAAAAAAAAATCGAAATTCATTTGATATCCTACTTACTATCAAAAAGGCCTTTTTATAAAAACATTTAGCCGCAATTTAAAGTGATTTATTTTATAAATTTCAAAACTCGGACGACGCAGGGGCCTTTTCTTATTAATGGTGAATTTAGAAATTTATTTCAAAACTTTCTGTCAATCACAGCCTGAGATATCCTTCAAAAACCTTCCAAACTAATTCCTGCAGGCTTTCAACACAAATTAATACTAACGCATTTATTGTTCATTTTCTACTTAAGTACCTACTAACATAATTTATTGACATGAAAATCGGCAAAAACTTGAATTTTGCATACCACGTGAGTCGTGTATGATTTATGATTTGATTTGAAAATTAAATACCTAGGTACTTAGTTTTATTTGAACTGATCAAAAAGTAATTAGATTCGAAAATACAATGTATTATCTTTTTAACCACCTTTCCTTCTCTTCTATATTAGGTATCTGATTTGCAACAAAACGCTGCAACGCAAACGATGTTTTCTGGTTATAGGTAATACGGAGTACCTATATGATATATAGGTACCTACTATATATTATAGATCCCTCGAAATTCAGCTCATCAGGCCACATTTATGTTATAACATGACTGGAACATTATGTTCAAATTTGGATGTTTACAGTTCAAAATAATCCTTCAAATTTCAAAAAACAAGAATTCAGAAATTCGCTTTCTAGGTCACGCTGCATCCTTAATTCAGTCTTATTTCACGCAGAAGAGGCGAAATTCGCTCGAAAGCTCTTCATTTTGGAATAAGATTATGGCGTGATTGATATCAATTTTTTTAAATAATCGATTCATTTTCGTCCTCAAGTTATGTTTGCCCACCTACTTATTGTTAACATATTACTAATCAAGTTTATTTCTATATTTATTTGGCGATTTTAATCGTTCCCAAGGGCTTTGGGTGGGATTCACAGTTCGAGGGCAATTTATAGTTAACAGCGAGCTCGCCTTTTGTATCATAGGCTAGCCTACTTGGTATTTATGTATTATATTGATTATTAATAAATAAGTTTAATATATGAATTTAAAAAAAGTCCTGAGGGGGATTAAAAAATGACGTTTTTTGGATCAGTTTTGAATCAGTTTTTGTGAAGTTTGGCAGCAATGGGTGTTTTGACGTAATTTGAACTTATTTTGCAGCGATAGAGGGCGTGAAAGATATGTATCGTAAGCACATGGGTGCATAAAGAAATCACGTCTTCAAGTTCTATGGTGTTGTGAAGGTGGTGGTAGGAGGAGGAGGGTGGAGTGAGATAAGGTTTTTTACCCTCTTTCTTCATTACTATTCATTCTGGATAAAAGAGTGGGAGAGAGATAGAAAGAGGACACGACAAAAAAAAGGACAAATAAAGGTGATAACTCTTCAGGCCCGAGGCCCCCTAAAAGACGTAAATAAAAGACACGAAAAAGAAGTTTCATTTAGAAGGGTAAAGAAAGTCGATGTGTGCGTGTCGTTTTCTTCGAAGAATACGTCGAATAGGTTCGTGTGCGTTTGTATGAACGTGAGTGGGAGGACGATAATAAATAAGGGAGAGAAATAAATCAGCGGCTTGAAGGAGTTTTATCAGGGTAGGAGGAGGTCGCTCAAGCGGGGTTTATCTCAGTTTAAGGACAAGGCTCCTTGTGGCTGCCTATCTTCACTTCCGCAGAACTTCGGAAGAGAGAGAGAGAGAGAAGAAGAAGAAGAAGAAGAAGAAGAAGAAGAAAGAGAAAAAAATATAAGGAAAATCTCGTATAAGAGTTTTCCGTTGGAAACGATCGATAGGCGTCGCGGATCGGAATATGCTCGTACATACGACATGACGGCAGGTTGTACCAGGCTGTGTCTATGGGATGACGAAGAATATTCAGAACAGAGATGCTTCGTACCACCTTCACAGCCGATCGGTGAGACGATGTAAAAGCACCTTCTAATAGACAATTTATATTGTGATTGTACCTGATTGGTGTATCGACGTGACCGGTGAATCTGCCACAAAACGGGAAAATGGCCGAATCGATTAATAATTGTTGAATTGAACGAGCGGATAGTCGACCTGCGTTACAATTGAACGAGAAGCTTGCTGACGAACTGAAAAGGCCAGGAAGCTAGGAAAAATCGATTATTCAACTATTATCGATTATTCAATATATGTATGAGCCCACCCATGAGAATAGATCTATTCTATCTATACTATCTATAGTATATGAGCTATCAAAAGAATAGTACAGCTGCTATCTCTACTGTTCGTTCAGAGTTCAATGAGAAGTTACTTTAAAAAAAACACTTGAATGAGATAAAATTTATTTGAAGCAAACTTTGAATTGAAATGTTTCATAATATAATTATTCATTAATATGCACCTCAAATTCAATCGGATATAACTTTACTTATCACTTAAATTAGAGCAAGGCCGTCGATAAACTGTTATTACCTACCTCATTGTTATGATTTACCTAGTTGGAGCAATCAATGTTTAAGGCCTGATTAAAATCGATATTTCTTTAAATTGAAAATGATTGAGAAATAATAATACAGTTTTTAACAAGCTATTTTACTGATTAATCGATTTTCACCTCTGAGTTTTCATTCCTTCAACCGAACGACAAAGACGGCTGTGATTAACTCAATAAAGACCTCCCACCTTTCACAATTATTTCGCTGATTTTGGCGATGCTCGGATCCCTTTGAACTATAATGTATCCATACTATACGTCACAGAAGTTCTCAATTTCATCTACAATTTCATTTTCTCAAGTTCAATTCCATGTTGTGTTAAATTTCTTGTGGTTCGAAAGTTGAATGAATATTCAACAAAAATGGTGACTAATTCTGTGATGATTATTCAAATCTACATTAGTAGTCTAAACCAGTCAGTATGGTTATTTGTGATGAAGGGCGCGAATTAGACGCCTCAAGGCGCCGCAGTCCGTTTAGATGCCAGAAACTGTAACCGAACCCATTACTTCAAGTCACATAATCTATTCCCGTAATTAACCCTATCAAAATAGTTTCACGAGCATTGTATGTTAAACAGAGGATGTAATACTATTAGAGTGTTTCTACCCCGGATATATGAGTATTCATGGGGGTCTTTCGAGTAATCTGACTAATCGTATACAACTCACTTAACCGCGTGGGCTTTAATCAATGGCATCATTAATTTCGTTAATGAACGAACACAGGTCGTTAATAATTCTCGTTTACAAGACACTGGAACGGCAGCGGCTGCTACTGTCTTGAACGCCCGAAATCCCAACTTACGACCTACAGCTTGACATTGAATTTCGTGAATTTAGTTTTTGATTTTAGATTTTAGTTGAATCACGTTTATCTGATTGAAACCGTAAGCACCTTTATATACAATGGGTGCCTAGTTATTGTGAGACTGCAGGGAATGAAAGGGCTGACAAGTTCGCCAAAAATCTACATGAATTCTGAATCTAACTGAAATGGAAATCCCTCAGAGTGAAGCATAGCTTCCTGGAAAACTGAAATGATCTACACTTGAAATGATCCACACTTAAAATGATCCGCACTCCAATTTCATACTCCATGTATACACTCCTGACAAGCCTGTATTGAATCGGGGTCGGATACTGGCATTGTGCAGAAGAATCTTGACCTTTTTGCATCCCTCCGCTTTCGAAATGGGCTCGCCTCAAATATATCCAAGTGTTCTTGTATTACTTTCAGTTGGTCTAGGGCTTAGATTCGTGCTAGCTATTCTATTGATGGCACTTGTTAGATGCTTTAAGCTCATAAAAGGCTCTTATGATGCTCCGTAACTACTTGGGTATGCCAACTTCAAAGCCCCGTCTCACCATACTCAAAGCACAGACGTATTTGTCGCAGATTTCTGGTGTACGAACTACGGCTTCAATAGTCCTTAGGTGAGAGTTGTTGATGTTTACCTGTTTTTTTTCTTACAGTGATAGTGTGTTAAGGAGAAAATTGTTCACCTACTTTTCCAATGTACATGAACTTTAAAATGATAGTTTATTTCAAGGGTAGAGACTGTTTATTTGTATTTTATTTCATTCAGTACCTAATTATTTTTTCCACTGGATTTTAATTTTCATTAAAATTCTTTAAATTGGGATTCATCCAGTTATCTGAAAATAAATAAAGCCTGGTAGGATGTCAAAAAACCTTGGAGTTTGGATGAATGTAGCAAGGAGGGGAAAATTGATCCAAAAGAGATGTTGTCCTGTTTCGGTGTATTTGAGTGGTACTTTGTGAGGCGTTGAGGATCAAAGTGGTGAGCAGCACCAGATATCGGAGTTTTTTCTATTGCAGTAGCTAGCAAGCGATAGATTCTTTGTCTTTTATATAATTCAGGGGCATTTTTACTTGTTTGTTGTAACAATGTCGGCAATAATTTATAACAACCATCTAATATTCAAAATATTGACTTTCTGTTACACGAAAAATCAACTCAGAACAAGAAACTCGGTATCAAAGTCCATGACATGGTGTTTTTTGAATCAGTTGTATCCCAGTATATCCTATTCAAATTACTCGTAGAACGGAAAACTACACCACTCCATCCGAAATTTCTGACGTTTTGAAAATGTCGAAATCCCTGTATTAACTCCATTTGAAGAGGGGAGTAGCATAAGTTTTAATTTACCTACTGTTTAAGGGCAATATGTTCCAAAAAAAATTATTATTAAATTATTTAATAAATAAGGAAAATGTCAGCAGTGACTTTTAGCTGCCTACACGACTCATACGTTGGCTTCTGTTTTGTATTGGTATGACCTGGATTTTCCAAATAGGTTTCATTTGGCATTTGAACGTTCATGAAGGGCTGTACGGTCGATTAATCATGTTGTTAGCCAAGAAGTGTCTGGCGGTTCTAATCCTTAACAACTGAGAATTCAACACCTCCATTTCCTTCTTTGGGAATTAGAACCTGTTCGCTTGGCGGTGAAGAGTGATATATCTCCCCAAAATGGCGTTTCACACTGCAGCGTTTCGGGTTGGGAAGGTCTCAGCTCAGAAGGCGTAATATATCGCTTCAAAGGAGATTAGTTCCTCCCTCTCTGTTTCGGATGTGATTGCAAGAGGGAACGCAAAGTCTACTTAGTGGAGACCTTAAGTCGACCAACGATAAGACACGTTCCTTGAATCCGCAACCGACTCACCGTGATAAGACGGACGTGCCAGAAGCCTGACATTGAAGGGCCGAGATCTGGCTCCCTGTGGCGAGACATAAGGCACGAAAGAGTCGTTATGCAGCCGGGCGAATCTCACCTGGGAGTTGGGTGTAATCGCTTTCGTAAACCCCCGTGAGGTTTTAGTGCTCGGAAACAACGTTGATAACCTGCTGATGCGCGACCGCTTTGACAGCTATCGGAGAGAGGAACGAGATACTGATAGCACACCTTGTACGGATAGCGGTAATGACGACTTGTCGATTGCATTATCGCAGAAACGCCACAGAATCATCACCCCCGACTAGGTGATAATCCTCGTTCTGCGTATGATAAAACAACAATACTCAGTTTTTTGATAACTCAGCACGAAGAGCTCAATCGTCAACATTATTAAACACCTTCACTTCCTCTTACTACTGTCGCATTAGGATTTCAGCTGCCCGATTTTCTCGACCAAAGCCTCACAAAATACACTGGAAAACACCGAATCAGAAAACTCTCTAACAAGGCATTTCCCTGGGCCAATTTCCCCATCGTTAACCCTCCGGAAAGTTCTAGTTCTACGCATCGTTACGCATACGGATTAAGTTGTAGTTTTTGACAAGATACAGGTGCTTATCAGGAGTGTATTGAGTAGGAAATTAGCAGCTTGAGCTGAGTGAATTTTACAGATAAATCATGATTTTCGTACGATCAAAAATGGCGAAGATAAATATCTATTAATATAAGAAATATAAGAAATAAGTAAGTAATAGATATTAGTAAGGTGTGGAAGCAAGCCATGTTTCTATACCAATGTTCATTCCACCTGTGTATTCCTCCTCTTTTTGTAGCCCTGGAGATGCAATACATTTATTGCGATACGAGTATGTCAGACTAGAAAAATTGTTTTATTTGGACCAACCCTCGATACTCCCAACATCACTCCTTTGTGCTCTTTGACACTGGTTTCGTCGTTCGATTTCGTCACGAGTGATTTAGTTCTTATTAGTTACTATTATTTCTAAAATGTGAGAGAGATCTTTCCGAAAAGAAGAACGCGTAAGAGGTGAATTGTTGAACAAGGACCAGTATAGTTCCAAATATCGTGTGCCCAGTTCCATTCCGGTATTTGAAGTATTACTCTATTGTCCATTTTTACAACATGAAAACAATCGTGTTTTGTATGGTATTTCCTGGCTGAGGGGAAAATACGACTTCCGAAGTTTGTCCATATTCTGACAACGGAGAGATGAGGGGAGAAAACGAATTGCATGGTAAGAATGTTGTCTGATCTGATTGTGCAGTATGCTGGTGGGAAAAAAAGAGCGCGAGAGAGGTGGGAAGGTTGTTTTTAATTTTAAACCATCCATGAATCCCGGCGTTTGGCGGAGGAAGGGAGTGCTTCCGCGGCTGGTTTAATCTCACAGGGGGCCTTCCATGGTCGGCGACTCTTCTGATTTGTGAGCTGTGGACACACGGCCTGTATTATAAGATTAGTTGGGGTTGCTACATAAACTGTATCTGGTGCGAGGCGGGACGAGGGTGGAAAACCTCGCCCTGGACCCGAGGCAAATAAACTACCCCGCGCCGCCTCCGATCTTCCATTGTGTCCGCCCCCGCACTTCTATCTGCTCCGAGCACACCTGAACAGGCCCCCAGCTCGATCCCCTTTCCTGTTTTTAATAATTAAACTCATTATTCAGTCTCCCATGGTTTAGTGCGGAAAGGCCATTTTTCATAAGGGAGAATGATATTCTACGGTTTCCTGATCTAAAGCCGCTCGCAGTCCGTAAATCACTAAATCGGTAGACAATGAGGGTAAACTCAATGCCACTGAACGGTTCTGGCGATTTCTCTGTCCAAAGCCATTTATTACTTCGATAATATTCCACATAAACTATAAATTATAGGAAGAAATCGCAAAAGATTCGCTGAATTCCTTTTAAAAGATGGGGTGTTCCCCAGGGCAGTGTTTGAGGGCCATTCGAGACATTACGATTATAATCTACCGTTTCCAACGAACGTTGATGACAATGGAATTTGAAAAATTGATGTTTTTTAACCCTAGGCCCCCCCTTCCCCACCACTGGTGGTAGGGCAAAATTCAAATACTCCTATTATAGCGGTTTACAAAAAAACTACTGCTTAGCCTCGTCTGGGTCACCAGCCAACAGTGTTTTGCATCTTTATTGATTTCTCAAGGACGACTCTTGAAAAGATGCATTTCTGCAGGAATGTCCATTGAAGGTATTTAAATGTGTTATTCTAACGACCAAATCCTGCAGGATCCATGGATCCAGTTCGGTAGATTTGTCCTTTTTATAATCATTTATCTGGACGAAATAGCGAATATTACAGTTAGTTGATCAGTTAGTGGGTCATTTCCGCAGTTACGGTTCCTGAAGAAGAATTCAGGTTTGCAATTTTGGCGGTAAATATCCTCAGCCTTTTCAATTGAATGGAAACATTCTTGAAGGTTATGGATCAAAAGGGATCAAGCAGGTTATGTTTTCTTGGAAGAGGGTTCTTGTATATATACATATATGGTCCTTAGTTTGTCATTTTATAATTTGTGTGTAATTTGAAGTTTAGATTTTGAGTTCACTCATCAATTTGTTCATTCTGAGGTTCAAAATGGACTATTGTGTCAGTAAAGATGGCTGTATATAGCATTTCCAAGTCAACTTTTTCCAAGTCAAATCCAACCTTTTCCAACTCAAATTCAACCTTTTCCAAGTCAAATTCAACCTTTTCATCATTATTAGGGAAATGAAGAAAAATACGCACAAGTATTTCCTAAATGTAGTACCAAATGCTTGTCTGTGATTGGGTACTGGGCTGAAAACAATACTCCAAACGTCAATTTATTACAAGTACCTAGGTACTCGTATTTCACAAAAGTACTACCTACCTACCTGTACTTCTAAAATACATACCTGTACCTAAAAATCGAAGATAGACTTTTTACAAGTAAGATTTTTAATTTTAAGACTTCTAAAATATTAGTAATTATGTAAAGAAGAGAGAAGAGTTTTTCTTTCAAAGAAATGTTGATTTTTTTTAAATTATATTTTTTGTTGATTTCTTTTTTAATAAACCACGATTTTGTTTTATGTATAGGTACCTACCTACTGCGTTTGGAGTATTGTTTCCAGCCCAGTCCCCAACCACTGACAAGCATTTGGTACTACATTTAGGGCTTGTGCGTATTTTTCGTAATTTCGGTGAAAAGGTTGAATTTGACTGAAAAAAGGTTGAATTTGTTTTGGAAAAGGTTGAATTTGACTTGGAAAAAGGTTGAATTTGAGTTGGAAAAGGTTGGATTTGACTTGGAAAAGGTTGAATTTGACTTGGAAAAGGTTGAATTTGACTTGGAAAAGGTTGAATTTGACATGGAAATGCTATAGTTGTGATGTAGGTGACTTTCTCCGTCTTTATTGAGAAGAGTCGTTGTGACTTGTTATCTTATAGGTGTGTTATGTTGAACTGATTGTTTACTGGAAGGGATTGACCGGAATGGCGCGAAAGGTGAATGGAGCCCCTGACCCGGAGTTCTCCTCCAAACAGGGGCATTTCTCACCTCTCGAGCGAGCTTTAGAATCCACACAGTATATTCCAGCTGACCGCACGGAAGTGGTTCGGTTTAAAAACCGTCCGTCTCCATTATGGGCAGGGATACGGATGACCGGTCTCCGTTAAGGAGAAGGTGGGGAACTTTTAATGAAATAGTGAAGGGGCGAAGAGGCGAAGGGAACGGCTCCTTGGGTGGTCTCCGGTGATGCCTTGTTCCCGATACATAAGTGGGGTTTTTAATACACACATCCACTCGGCTGGACGCTGTGAAGGAAAGCGTGGCCTCTAGATCATTCTCAGGGCGGAGGACTCAGATTTTATTTATTATTTTCGCAGAAAGGACAGACAGGAGGAAAATTCATTATTCATCCTGATATACGAGCTTAGCCAGGGCTTGGAATGCTCGTTTCCAGCATCTCCAACTTGGCAGCGAAGAAGCTCAAGTTGGAGATGAATTCTACCTTCACCAAACATGGTACCATCCAACGACGAAAAAGTGATACGACAATTGCTTCCAATGGATGATATGAGTCCAAATTTGAGTTTTCATTTGACTTTTGATACAACCTAATTTGATTCACAACTTATAATCCTAATGAAGCACCCCTTAAATCTATTTTTAGAAGCAGCTCTAAGTATATTAGAACACTTGTACAATATTATCTATTTCATGCAAATATTGGCACACTCAACGTACACCGTGGATGCTGATGGGTGTGTTATTCATGGAAATGTTGATAAATATATATTTTCTTGATATTTCTTGATAAATAGTTGCATGGCATACTACATATTATTGTGTGTGGTTTTGTTGACCGTCAGTAACAATGATGTTGAGGGATGTCGATCATTTGACCGACCCTCGACATCCCTCAACATCACTACATATTATGTAGTATACCATATAACTTTCATGCATATGTAGTATATTATACTACATAATATGCATATTATGCATGAAAGTATGATGAATATTTCAAATTGTACATGAAGTGCATGTTCGTTGTCCATGACGTTGTCATTTTCTGAGGTACAAGGATCGAATCGGACCCCCACTGCTACATGGGCGTTTTACCGTTAATATTTCGGTGGCATTTAAAATTGATTCCTTTACATATAAAGTAATTTAATTAACTAATAATTTGAAATGATTAATTAATTAAAATACTACTTGAATGCTCATCAATGGCACCCGGGAATTGAACCTGGGACTCATAGAGATTACAATAACGACTCATTCTAAGTTATTGGATCCTCAGGAATTCTGGAGAAATAACGCCAATATTCGTTGGACTGCACGTATCATCCGACTATAAATTACCAAGCTCACCACTTACCAACATACCTGTACGATCCTTATAAATAGTTTTATTGAAATTGAGAAGTTTTGATAAGCGTCAAATTCAATATAGCAGAAAATGATTCATATTGGGTTTTATCTCAACCACCATCATAAACGTTATAATAAATCATGGAATTTGGCATTTCCCCCATAAATACAATTCTTATTTCCTCAGACATGGCGTTAATGTGCATTATTGCGGTGGTGATAAATATATAATTTTTTTTAGTTTTTCTATTCAATCGAACGTCCACCATAATCTCAAGTGGATTTTGATACGAGTTCGTTGAATAGCGCAGATAATTGATTCTATAAGAACTAAACAGAACGATAACCTCAACGCGCTCTTTCGACATCACGGTCTCATTCTCTCTCTAACACATTCCGAAATGCTCATTAACTGTTTTTGTGAGGGGAAGTCGAAACTACGACTCGCACTCTTACATTTTATTAATTTCAAAATAATATTCTATCAATGGAGAATTTGGTCGCATTTTCAATAATTGAAAATTTTGGTAGATGCAATAGTTATTCAGCTACCCACAAACTAGAGGTCTTCCCTTCAAAAGTTACCCACTTCTATATTGTGCTCAAATCACTGTTAAACGTGAGTCATTATCATAATAAATATATACATTTAATTATCATCTGTATAAGTATTGTATTCTTCTATCTAGATGAACCTGAATTATATAATTATATAATTGTATATTATTGAATGAATAGTAACATTAATGTATATTATTGAATGAATAGTAACAATAAATATGAATGATAAAGTATATATGTTTATTGTAAGGGTAAAGATAGAAGCATCCATTATACTCGTACTAGCAGTCGTCACACTTCATCTGATTTCTCGACTGTGGCCTTCTTTAATGTTTCAATATGTACCTCAATGCACACATCATCATGGAATGTTGATTAACCGCCCACTCGAACCTAATTTGATTTGCAGATCATCAATCGATTAGGCCCACTTATCAATTGTACGGTGAGCCAGGTGGGCTGATGTGATGAAATGGTAGGTAGATACGTGAAAATTGAAGTACAGGATATATGGAACGATTGTATTAATATCAGATATTATTCAGGGATCGTGGCATGTTTGACAGGTTCACATAGTAAGACTTACGAGCAAGGAATTCGGCAATTATTGGGGAATAAAAATATAAAAATCCTAGGAGTGCATTTCGAGCAAGAAACCCTCGAGTCGGGAAAGTGTTTTGAGGAAACGTACAAGTAAAGAGAGCATTTCGAGCAAAAACCCACTACATAGTCAGATGAGCGTTCCGAGCGAAAATCCACAAGTCAGGAGAGCATTTCGAGCGAAAAACCCACTAGTCAGGATGTGTCATGTAGCGACAGGAAGATCGTTTTCTTGAAGAGCTGCCTGCCCTGAGGGCAAATGTGATAAAGGAGAAGAATGCGAATACAGAATATTGACTAATATTTACTAGTGTTATTTTCAATATTTTTTCGTGCTCAACATTTTACAAATTAATTTCTCTTAATTGAACAACCCTTTTACGGAACTGAATCGTGAGTTATTCCATCCACCTGATTATGATTTTTGAAGTATTCGAGTCCCTGAATCCAGGATAGGTACTTCCCCTCTTGTCGACCAGGATGTCCCTATTTGTACCTATTTAAAAAAATCCAAATTAGTGCTGATCACATGCTGATGCCTACAGAGTTGACATGACAAAAACCACCAATTCGTAGTCGATGATGGAAAGGAGACGACAGGTTTTCTGAACACTATCCCAAAAAGTTGATTATTTGACTCAATTGTTGCTATAAAACCTTCGATTGCACCATGAGTAGGTTTGACGACAACGCACAAACAACAAATCGTCCAGTAGGTGTCGAAAGCGCGGAAAAGAACTTTTGCACCGAAATTGATAACAGACGTATCGCCAAGGTCGATAGGATTATCTCAGCCTAGAAGCGTCATCCTTATCTTGACCGCTGCGTCCGAGCCTTTTTCTTCTATCTTTCCTTATCCAGGGTTGGTATGTTTTCTTGACCCGATCCGTCGTATTGGTCACGTAGGCATCGAACAGTTCAGCGGCCCGTACGCAGTTTCCTTGGTTGAGAAAAAAGATTGTGACGACGAGGGAGTTCCGATAGAGTGCAGTCAGGGTTTTATTTAGAGGCGAAACTATTGAAAGCCCTAACGAACAGTCAGCCAAGCTGTGGAACATATTAGGGACGACAAAATTAAGATACTCCTAGGTATACTTTTGAAGTAGTGAGAGGACTGTATTTAGCGAAAATTGTGCCCTTTAGGTCGAACCAAAATGAGATGTGTGGTTAAAATGTTAGTTACCTACCTAGAACTCATAGATACTTATTTCATATTTCTTATGCATCGTTGGTTATTTTGAACGGTGTTCGAGTTTTGTGTCTTTGGGTGTACCAACGTCAAAATGTGAGCAGGTAACTTAGCATAACGCCGAGTAAACAGTAGGTCGACAACAGTGTTGATATTAGCGAATTTTAGAAGAAAAGGGAGCTATTGTTCTCGGTCCAAAATGTTTAAAACTCGAATTTCCGGAAAAATTGTAAGTATACCAAAATCCGTTCCTGACCATCCTGAATTCACTGCCGAAAGACATACATAATATGTAAAAGATATGTATATACATAGACCGTGTTAAGCAATAACCACTAGGTAGGTTTCTAGGTGCCGAAAAGCTGATTTCGGGGAACACATACCTACCTATACTAAGTCTTATTTAGCATGACATATTGGTTCAGTACCAACATATCAAAAACGTAGGGTACAATAGCATGATGTAAAGTGGAGGACCTCCTAAATATGTTTCCCAGTTTCAGCTTTTCAGCACTTATATGGTTTTTGCATAATACGCATAATAATGCATAGGTAATAATTTGAACTTTTTATCTCAATTCTATCGAGAGTTATCGTCAGGAATGAAACAAAATTTGTTTTAATATAATTTATTTAATATAATATGACATGTAATATGTATATTACATTGTAGGTAATATTATTACCTAGGTACCTACATAATACTCATAGTTTTGGGAGGTTTTTCAGGTGGTAAAAATTATCCATAAATTCCAAAAATAAAACAGTCTGACGTCATTTTAAATGTTTTTTTGTTTCCACATCATCCAAATTTAATTTATTTAAACAAAGTTTACATACAAAAAGCCGAGTGAATATTGCCTTCCATGTCTGACCTATACTTAAAATTTCAAGACTCTAGCTCATCGTTGTCCTTACTAGTAAAACTTTGTTTAAACTACCTACCTCCGAAGAAGAAGAAGATTATGATGATTTTTGAATGATTTATCAACCCGACTGTGTCCTCATTCTTCCTTTCTGCTCTGTTGATATGTTTTACTAACATGTTTTTACGATAGGTACGATTGAAATTATGTAAATATTTTAGATAAATAAATAAATAGAAATAAACGCATCAGGGTTTCAGAAAAGGTGGATAGAATATATTTCTTCATCTCCAGGCAGTAGTGTACAAGATGGAGTTGGACTCCAACAGGGAAGTTCTTGCCTCCAGATCACAGAAGTAACTACTTCCCTGTTGGAGTCCAACTCCATCTTGTACACTACTACCCTGGAGATGAAGAAATATATTCTTCGAAACGTTGGCACATAACATAGGTAAATCATTTTTCATTTGACCGACCCTCGACATCCCTCAACATCATTCTTACTGGCGGTCAACAAATCACAACACTTATTATTAATTATAATAACTAAAAATTATTAATAAGTACCTAACAATAATAATTATTATTAATAATTTTCACTACTTGATAAAATTATTAACAATTAATGATAATTCGTAATAATAATTAATCCATCATTTAGTGATCTAGACAGAAGGGTGATCTGCATAAAGAAGATAATAAACCGTTGTGTCAAGAATTACCGGAGTTTTTTTTAATCGATTTTCTGAATCTACGTATCTTGAAACGTAAGCCAACATATTTTGAGGGGGAGTTGAAAACCTTTTTCTTTGGTCGATTCCAATGGTTCATTATCGAAGATAATAAACCAAAAATTGGCTGTGTTTCCAATTTCACAATAATTCATTCGGTTTATTAGGTATTTGGATATTGGTATTTGAGAATGAGTCAAACAGGTTTCATGGAAATCGAACCAATTTCAACCTGAGAAGTTGAATTTCTGTAGGGTGGTGCTGCTGCAGGTTACTGTCGGTGCCACAGAGTTGCGGTTTGGCGGGTGTTGTAAGGGGGGTGGAGGGGAGGGGGTGTGGGCGTGGCTCAGTGGAAGGTTGGGCTCGAGGGTCCGCGAACAGGGTTGGAAAGAAGGAACGACGACGGATTTGAGAAAACGAAGCAATCAATGAAAAGAACCACCGGGCGTCTGGTGGTTGTGGTGACGGTCTCGTAGAGGTGTGAGGTGGCGCGAGGGGGGGGGGGGGGGGTTCGTAGAGGTGGAGGGGGGTGGTGATCGAACGCGAGCGCCCTCTTCTCCTGACTGAGACGATCGCCGGTAGAATGCGCTCAAATCGGCGGTCGAAGAAGCTTCCGGAGGGTGCCGATAGAGCGCAACCCTGTCGAGGAACTCGGTCTTTCCCTCCACAACCACCACAACACCCCCTTCCCACAACCTGACTGACTAATAATAAGAAGAATAGGTACTTAGGTAGGTATCTAATGATAAAAACCATTTATTGTACAAAGGCCTTTTCGGTACAAAAGAATCACAAAGAACGGATAATGGCATACAATTCAGACACCTCAAAATGATAAAGGTTCAGTTCATTTTGAGGTGTCTGAATTTTATGCCATTATCCGTTCTTTGCAATTCTTTATTATACAAGAGATATAAAATAATTAAACCGGCAAAAATAAAATCAATTTAAAAACCTTTATCAGTTCATTATATTATATTATGTTCTCAGTATGTACCTTTATCAGTTCATAATATATTATATTATGTTCTGAGAAACACATTTCGACGATGTCAATACAGCATGTCGTAAAAAGTTTCTAAAGAGCAATTTTACAGGAGAGCCAAAAACCGATAAAACTAATTAAAAACTCTGGATTTCACATTCAAAGCTCTGCATATTCGTTACCTACTAGAGAGACTGCCTAGAATGAGTTTTGGAATGTAATGTCAATACACGTTAAAATATCAATGATACAACAAGTTGTCACTTTTGGGGTTCGTACGACTTGTTACACAGGTAGGCTACCATGTATATTATCAATGGTCGGTTATTCGACTAGTCATCTTTAGGAGCCCTCTTTTTCTCATTCTTCTCCGGAACCGTGGTTTAAAAAATAGGCATGATCAAAAAACCAATACACTCCGAAAAAATGGTGATATTCGACCACGGATAAGAGAAACCGCGTTTAAGCCACTGATGAAAAAAATAGGCTGAAATGCAAAACTCAGTGAAAGAAACCACATATGGTTTGAATATATTTCAATATCTTCTGCACTACGAGTATTTTTATTTATATTAGAATCTAATATAAACAAAAATAGGTACTCGTAGTGCAGAAGATATTGAAATATGGTTTCTTTCGCTAAATTTTGCATTTCAGCCTATTTTTTTATTATTATTATTATTATTATTTTTTTTAATCAGTGGCTTAACCGCGATTTCTTTCAGCCGTGGTAGAAAAAACACAATTTTTTTCGGAGTGTTTTGGTTTTTTGGTCATATTTTTTAAACCACGGTTCAGCAAAAATCCGGGAAAACCAAGTGAGATCAATCCCGTAAAAGTGCCTCATCTTAGAAATCTGTAGGGTTGGGCAATACTGCCTCGATATTTTGAAGTATCGATACTTTTGATTCAATACATCGAATATTTAGTATCGATACTGCTCAAAAGCAATATTAGGGAGTATCGATACTTTTTTAGAAAAATATCGAGTATTGAACACGGGATACTTCTATAATTACTGTGTTGTGTACGATTGAACAAAACACGAATAATTTCTTCCTTAACTCCTGCGTACCGCTCAGAACGCCTCACAACCTCCAACCTCCAACTGCCACCGTTGGCTAGCCTGCACAAACTCAGAGCATCTGTTAAAACTAGTCTGTGGGAAAAAAATTCATTTTAGATTATATTTATTTGACTTTGAATAAATGACTTGTAATAATATATGTGTCGGTGCCGTCCGAACTGTTAAAACTAGTCTATGGGGAAAAATCATTTTAGATTTTATTTATTTGACTTATATCATACACATAATATATTATTACATGTGAAATGTATGTATGATAAAATATACATATTAATAAATACATTTTGAATTTAACCCGCGGTTTTTCCATTTTACCTTGTCAGTAAGGGCACCTTTGGGTTACCCGGGAATTCTTCGATTCAATACTTTCAATATTGTTCAGTATCGATATTTTTTAACCAATATATCGATACCTGGTATTGAAACAAAAAACGAGTATCGATACCGTTAGTATCGATACTAGAGTTTGCGGTTCCCATCCCTAGAAATCTGCTAGAGTCGAATTCGCTCGAGATCATCTGATTCGTAGTAAGTTGAACTAATTTGTCATACCTACTTAATCAAGAGTTAAAAGTACATTCCGTTACTGTAACCAGAACATAAATCCAACCAAAAACTCCTGTCTTATAATGAAAATAGAATGGATCGACCCTTGGTTAATCGAGGTTCTACTGTATTACTCCAGCATAGTTATCATGTTTTAGGTTTTTTGCGTATCATTTCAAGTTCAAGAACTTAGCCGGTGATCCAATTGAACCAAATCTGTGGAGACTCTCCTCATTTGAATTTGGTTCGATCAATTTTACTTTGTTCCATTAGAAAATATTTCAGTAGTCGATTACAATTCACTGGTGGTTTCTTGGGGAAGAGGTTGTTAAATACGTGAAATTCAAACAGGAAATGCCTCCTATAAATGAGAAAAATGGCTGTAACTGCTCGAGTCAGGGAAATGTGGCGGATCAGGAACTGTGGCAGCATCTGCTGGAGATGTTGATGGAGGCGTTCGAAGACCTGCACGTTCCTGCCTTACAGTAAAAAAAACATAACTACCCTCGGCTTGTTCTTGATGGAATACAGGCGGATCTGCGGGCGGAATTTGGATAACCCACTCATTGGCGTTGAAGGACAGAGTGCATATACGCTCAGATAGCCCTAGTAGGATCTGTCCAATCTGCAGTACGGCGACCTGAGGAGATACAGTGGTACCTCTGAGTAACAAACAATGTGTGGCTCAGCACGGTAAAGAGCAATGATGGTTGCAGAGATCAAGTGAGAGTGGCATCAAAGCAACCATGAGTATAATCATTATTGTATAGAGAAGAAAATTAATTAAAAACTAATAATTATTATAATCAAGGGCTCAAACTACCCAGCAGCTTCAAATGCAATTGTAATTTTCAACTGTGGAAGTTACAATCCAGGGCAGTTTTTAAATTCAGATTCAAGATGATGTTTCGTATTTATAGGTATATTTTTATTTATATATATTTTTTAATAGCCTATTGCAATAATGGGAAAGAGAAGTGATAAGTATTTCTAAAAGATTCACTATTCACATGAACCTACACATTCTTCATTTCCGAACGAAGCCCTTTATAACTCATGTGAGTATGGGCCATTTGGTATATAATGAACAAAATTACAGTAGGATATGTGAAATAAACAGGATATATCACAGGCCAAAAACCAAAGAAGTCCCTAAAAAATCGACTCGTACCAAAGTAAGAAAACTACCAAATACTTACCGATTGCCAGAGTGTTGCCTGAGGAGAAAATAGACATTGATGAAAATCTACTGATTTGATTACCCGTGAGAATAGTAATTGCAACTGTAATCACCTGTTTTGCTGGGAACGATCTACAACATGTTTCAGTTTATTGTTACTCTCATATTTGCTCCTTACCCAGGTGTGGAAGTTGATAACGAAATATTTGGATCTTCACAAGTGAAAAAGTTTGTTTTTCTGTAGTTACATCATGAAGCCTTATGGAATCGCTAGCCATTAGACTTTACTATAAAACATTTATAAATGAAACGTCTGTTTTGTGGTATTTGATGGCATAACTTGCGAGAGTGAAATATTTTCTGGAATACACTTTTCTGTGCTAAGGACACTGAAATTGCCCACTATAAAATCCCTATGGGCCTGTATGTGTGATTGAGGTTAAAGACCGAACTAAAGATGGTTAGGGGGCAGACGTGGAAGCGCAGTGACCTGTTGTGACCATTATTTCGGAAGGGTCGGAAATTATTGGGGGCCCTCGTTACCTACATCCATTTCAACCCCTGGTACGCGACAGTTCGACTGGTAGTCGTTAGAATGCGCCACTGTCAACCCAGAGGGCCTAACCCGGCACCTGGCTGTGTATCGGGATCCGGCGTCCTTTGGGTGATAAGGGTTGATACCGTCGTCATGGTTACGGTCCCTCTGACGCCTCACCATGGCGACGGTTTGGGTCGCCCGAGGGAACGGGTATCGGCCGACATAACTAATTTTGGCTCAAACATCAATTGAATAACGATCAATCGTCACCAATAATATCTATCAAGATCTATCAAAAATATTTGTTACCGACTTACACACCTAATAAAAATCCCTAACACATCCCAAGTTTTAAAATCTATTCTTCCATAAACGCCCAAAAATGAGTAAAATAGGTAAAATAATAGGGAATTATTAATTATTAGTTTAATCCAAAATTAGTCATCCACGTCTTTTATAAACATCACTTTACCTACTTGCAATGTCCAAAATCAGGTGGCTTCTATGATCTCTCAGAATACGAAAATTGGTATCTGGCTTGGAAACTGGTACAATCGATTATTTGGTTCTGATGTTGTATCCCTACATTAAATGGTAATTGGATACTGGAAACCCTCTTCTTTTCCTCGAAGGCGCTAATTATGGAATTATAATTATCCATGGATTCGATCATCTTGAAGTGAACCAAGAAGGTTGGAAATACAAATGATCTATTTTCAATTAGTTTGTGGAAATTATACATTTTTTGGGGGCGATAAATCGATTATTATTATTCGACGTAGATACTCATAGAACGTTTTCTGTACCTACCTGGGTTTCGTATTATAAAAATCTGTTATTTGATTACTATTGAATAATTTATACTCATCCTTGATAAAAACAAAAAAATTTAAGGTTTAGGCCATCGAGCTTAGTGCCCAGTTCTTCGGGTCAGCTGTGCGGGATGGGAGTGTAACTAACAGCTCTATTGTCCCCGAATGGGAAGTTGATGGGGACCAATCACTCGCTAATTGAATTACTTATACCGAACAAATCGCCCTAAAACGTGAAATTCCCATATCGCAGGATGTCTGGAGTATTGATGGATATTGGACGGAAGCGCTAATGAAGGTCCTTCGACGGCTACGTGGGCCGGTTCGACCGCCCTGGGTGGTCCCACATCTTCGACTATCCCTTCGATACTGACTGTATGATTCCATCATCTCGTACGACTTATAACGATAATGATAGTCGATGTTTAGTAGCGAGAAACAACATGACAAGACAGCATATCGACCTCATTTCTGACGAAGAAAAATGTTCTCCGGCTAAATGTTCTCTTTTTCAAAGGACAGAACTACTTTCAACACATAGATCTTCTGCAAAGACGACGAAAGTGCTTCTGTTCCAAAACTTTTGACCTACAATTATTTCCAACATCTCTTCAGCTTTTTCGAACCACTATTCGAATATCTAACACTCTGCTGACTACACTGTTCTTACTATTCAAGTCGTATAAATTATTATTCGCATTCCTTTACTGGCGTCCACTGAAAAGTTATGAAATCTTAAAAGCGTTTTTGTACTTGAAAGGTCAGTGGTCCTTCTCTACACGGGAACCTCTTTAAATTCAAAAATTGGGGCTAATGAGGAACACAATGATTGGCTGATTGGATGATAGTTGGTAATATCTTACAACTGACCAGATACCCTTACTGTGGGTGTAGTCTAATAAATACACTTATAATTGCTGGCATTTGGAATCCAAATATGGTCGCCTAAAGATCTTTGCTTCCTCTCTACCGTACTAGAAGAAATCTAAAATTTATGTTTAATTAGTTGAGATTCCTCTTCAGCTACTGGACCTACAAACAACTGTACTGAATATTTTAATAAAAAATTTCCATTACAAATAAAACTCCTCCACTAATCAACTTCCTTTGACCTGAAGAGATAGAGGACTACGCATAAATCCAGGACATCAACCTTCTAGCGATGAGACGTAAATCAATAGGCAATTAAGTGAAGGGCAGTTCCGACGATCGTAGATCATAAAAGCCCCTCGTCTAACGCTTTTTGGACCAGAGTGAGTGAAGCAGGAACAGGAGCCCTGCACAGGTCGTCCATTCAACGTGGAAATGACACTCAGAAGAATGAGGGGTAATGGTACAATAAACAATCATAAAAAAATGAGCATCTAGTGACATGTAGTATATTTACAAATCAAAACCGCAATATCGTGCACTCCAAATAAATATGCATATGACTACAATCTGATCAATACAATCAACATAATGAAAACCAACCAAAACTTGTCATTGAAGTTTTCCAATAATTATTACCACTATTATAATATATTATGACTGTCACTAGTATATAATCACTAGTATATGACTGTCAGTTCTGAGGAATCAGTACCTATTGTTTACCTTGACTTTAAGGTACATCCTCAAATAGGTATATATATATAGTATATCTGTATACTTACATAATACTGACCATGTTTATGTACCTACCTCCTGAAACGTGTGGATGTGCACAAATTTCTTTGTGAGTGCTAGGATCCGAAATCTGGAATCACTCACTCCTATCCTATACCTAATAATTAATCATTTTAATGATCAGGAATAATTATACTTCACCATGCACATTGTTGCATCGTACCTACCTCGTAAAATTTATTTGTATTTATTTTTAATCTTTCCAATAGTGGTGTAATGACTTTAAAATTTTTTATATTATTTACCTATCTAAAAATCCCAACAACCCCTACAGAGACCCAAAATGCCTTGTGAGTTTTCGTTAAATTTGCTCATTAACCCTCCATTGCCCTTGAGGTCCTTTGTGAGTGTCCTTTTCGTTCTTATTACCCCAATTACAGGTCAATCACTCAATTGTGTTGAATGGTGGTCAAAAATTGGCTGTGTTCGGGTGTAAGAAACACAATTTTGAATTTTAAATTCAAGTGATTCAGATGTTGGCAATAGAAACATTTTACATGAGCATATGAAGTGCTGAAGAGAGTCCTTCTCATCCAAATTACTTTGACAGAGTGGCACACACGATTACGTTGTTTTGACTGTGCGAATTTGGGTTGTCCAGAAGATGCTTGAGTAGCGATACCTCACTTTTTGAATTAGTTTATACACATGATCGTGGAATATAAACCGCCCATCAAGATAACCGTGGATGTGTACTTGGTATGGCGTGCCAAAGACCGTGCAGTGGTGGTGCATGAAACTGAAGCTTACATGTAAGTGGATACTGTCGATTTGCATGCCTTTTGTTGTACACGCCATTTTGAACACCATTGCTCTAACTCAATGTGTCGTAATTATCATGATTACTGTGGTGGAATGTCGTGGTAGTAAATGGAATAGAGGTATGCACCCATGCAGTATTATACCTTGAGCTACTCCAGCAGTCATAACTCTCACCGTCAATTGCTGATTTAAGAGCGATTTGGCAGCAACTGCGAATGTTCGGTTGTTCAGATATTTACCTACCAGCGATTTAGAAATTATTAGGCAGATGTGGTCGCAGCTGGTCTTAGACGGCAAGAATGAGGTTGGGAGTCACACTGAGCTCGTCAGGTATTAGGTGGTCTGTGTATCTTTCGAGGTACAGCAACAGAAGTTTTAAAACTCCTTATCGTTCTTTCATTTTCTTGACGAGACTTGAATTTTCTAAATTTTTCGCCCTTAACTCTGGAAAAATTAGTACTGGTGGGCCGAGTAAGTAGTTGTGATTGCAGGGAAACCTTAGGCCCGGAAAACCACCGCGAAAAGTTTGTCAGACCCCGAACTGGTCGTCGGGGCCCGTGAGACCCACTCGAAACGCACACCGGCGAGTTTGTAAGGTAATTAAGATGTTGGTTCAGCGATAATACCATTAGCTTCAGTGAGCTGGCGATTAATCAAGAAGAGGTGGCGTTTATTTTATTAACGACCTCCCTCCTACGCCGCTCCCTTCAAACATTCGGCAACAGTCGGCGAACGTTTTTTTATTTGGGGCGCAAAGGCGAGTCAAACGGCTGAAAGAAGGAGTTTTCCCTGTGGGCGAACCGATCTCATCCCCGTCGACTGTTCCAAGGGAGTCATGTGTGAACGGATAACCGATTTCCTCACCGCTTCTGATCGATGGTCATCGAGATAAAGGGCTTCTAACCCTTCGTCCTCTCGTCCTTAATTATTCAATTCGGTCGGTGATTCAATCGACGAATTCAATCAGAGTTTTAGGGTTAGGCAGCCAATTATAACCTTCCAAGATGATATAATATATCCGTATATTGATCACAGGATGGCGTTCTTCGAGTCACTCACAGACAATCCATCAATTCGATCTCCCTCGCGAAATCGTTTCAAGTTCATGATAATTACTTAGTACGTTGGCTCGGCCCCTCAAAACGGCCAAAGACTCATAAGGCGAACAATTAATTTGTATATAAGTTTTCGAAATTCTCTGAAAAGAGCATGAAGTAGTTTTAGTACGAGGGGTGGATCAAGTACTAACTAGCATAAATGCACTACGCCCTCTCGGCAACAGTACTCAATTGTAACGCCGTCCACAGTCTTCTTGGGTCAAAATTTGATTTATTAACTTCAATTCAGTTTCAAGTGTTGATTCTGTGGGATATAATTCACCCATAATTCACGTGGAATCTCTACGAGAAAACATAATATTACAAGGTGCTTGAGCAAACGACACATTTATCGTTACTCACAATATACATGATGGTCCTTAACTCGTGGATATGAATTTTAATTCTTTATTGTGAGGGATTTTGAAAAACTGAAAAATCCGTGTTTCCTACTTTTTTATCCTGCATTCAACTGCGCTATTTTCAATTTTTTCCGACATGGCCAAATTGGCCCAACGCACACCAACCCCCTTTTTTATTCAAGATTTGGATTCTATGTAAAATTTCATAAAATTTTACCTCTCAACCGATTTTTTCGGTCGTACACAAACCACGCTGTGAGCCTGCCAAAATTCACATTTTGTGTAGGTAACCTCAAATGTGGCACATGAAATTTCATTATTTTTTTACGCTGATTGACGTGGTGCGATTCGTTTTTCGATCTACAGCCAAAAAAACGGTGGGCATTGTGGCAAATAAATCACAATTTGTCGAATTTACTGCAGAAACCTGTCTCTCCCATTCGGTGGTTACAGCATTACTGATGGACCGGGGAGGTACAGATGAGAGATACAAATTCGATAAATGTACGAAGGGCGTGTAGAATCGCTTTAGTATGAATTTGAAAAAAGTGGTAGTTTTCAACACAGGTTTCTGCAGTAAATACGAAACATTGTGATTTATTTGGCACAATGCCCACCGTTAAAAAATAGGAAACACGGGTTTTCAATTTGTTTTTTTCGAAATCCCTCACAAAGGATTAAAATTCATATCCACTAGTTAAGGACCACCCCGTTCACCATTGAAAAGGCACCGAATTTTAAAATTTCATTTACGTAAAATGGAACAACCCGTAAATGACAAGTTAGTAGGTGTATCAAGTCATATATAATAAATAGCTTGTATATAAATACAGTGTATGACGTGCCTAAATTATATAATTTGTTAAGGGATGAAAGAGATTCATAACCAAATATACACTGACCAAATACACTGACGTGTATTTTCTGTTATTCTGTGGATGCCTTAGTACAAATTCAGTTCGAGGCAGTTTCGCTTAAAGGGGACGGTGTAGGGCAATCGATTTGCTGGAATTTGTAGCCCTACAACCGGAGCATCTGGGTCTCAAACGGTGGCACCTGAAACGGAAAGGGTGTCGGAAAGAGACAAGGCCTTTTTAGAACTCCCGACAAAGTGATAAATCTAATTTTTAAAACAATAAATAAAGGGTTTTACCTATGTTTTAATATAAAAGGATGAATTATTGGCGACCCGAAAGCCCCGAGCTGCTATGTAATTAATGACTTTGTCTTAGTGGGTTGTAGAAGTTTGGGGAAAAGGTGGGAGAGGTTGTGAGGAAGTGGTGGGGAGTGTGACGTGGTAGTTTTGGAAGGTCGGAGGAGTGGGGGGGTTTGAAAAGTACTCGGGGCCAGCGCCAGAGGGAGCCACGTACCCCTTTTTGCGGCCGATATTGTTATATCCGAGTCCATGAATCATTTCGGTGGAAATGGCTACACAATTGGTCTCTCACAGGAAAACGAGCCTTTTCCCAACTTCGCGTCATTCTCGGGGTATTTTTTATTTTTTTCAATTTTTTCACGATCTCTCAAAGGTTTCGAGAGACAACGTACGGAAATGATGCAATTTTGATCCATTTTTTGGTGTACTCAAAAAATAAAATAATAAACTTATTTGATAAGACGTGGAAAATGTGCCCCCACTACACCTCAAACATGAAACTCGAGCAGGCTGTGGATGGCGGTATCACACCGTACTGCTGCCCAACCGAAGTAGGTTGACGTAGCACTTGAATGGAACTACGTCATGCCCCTACAATGACGTTTTTCAAACTTGAGGATTATTATGAAATTTGTGTGTTTTATTTAATAAGTAATGTTAAATGTGTACTATTTCTTCCCCGCCTCCTTCAAGTAATAGTGTTTAATCTCTGGTATAGATGCCACGTAACGAACAGCCAACTAGTAGCTCAACAGAATCAATGCATGAAAGTAAATTGTAAGTTTTGAATCTCAATCACGGACTCAAATTCCACATTGGTCAAGTCTAAATATGCTAGTTTGGCGCAAACTCTGGTTAAGGAATTGCGTATGAGGACCCGCCAGCTCTTCGTCAACATCCAGTCGAACAATTTTTATAGTCCTACCACCATCCTGTGTTGTGAGTGAACAATCAAAAACCATCTTCCACCTTGAAATAGCATCACCGTCCATTCGCAGTAACTGCAAGGAGAAATTGCTGTGCAACTGAAATCGGCCGCCGTCCATGCGCTCCTTCGGGTTCGTTGTTCCGCCGCAGTGTGAATAAATTAGTGGCTTCGTACATAATGAAGTTATAATTATTCGCTGATAACTACCGACTGAGTGAATTTTCTCAACGCAAATCAACCGTTGGTAACTGCTAAACATCATCGAGTTCTCCTTTTGAATGTTTTATGAAGTGTTGCGTCAAGGGGAAATCGTAAGATAGGCTCGTATACGTCGACTTCTAACTGACCATCACGATAGGTAGGTATATTTGATTTTTCGAACTCATTTCTCCAATCACTTCAATGATTCGTCCGTTTCCAAAAGCCGTTAATTTAGATCAAGAAGAGGTAGAACCACGTCAGAATTGAAGCTAAGGCCATTGAGAATCCAACGATACCTCCTGACTCCACCTTTTCCAAAAGCTTAATTAACGGCTTTAGGATATTGACAAATCAATTAGGTAGGTATATATTTTATTTAATTTTTTCTATTACAAATTTTCCAACTAACTGCGTACTCGGTTTCATCACGTACCTACCTATATAATTTGGATTTCTTCCATTTGATTCAGTTCAAAACTCATGGACGACTATGAACAACAAACGCTGTTGAAGGGTACCGACGTTATCAAACTCAAAGGTGGTTGATATTTTTTAACACCACCTCCGTTTTGAACTAAATTTGATTTTCGTCGTGTAACCTACTTGTTTTATAGTAACTACCAAACCATAGTTAAATTGAAAACTGAAAAACTGGAAATGTAACCATTCAATATTCACTGGAAATTGGAACATGGAGTATTGGACTTTTTTCCCAGAACTTTAAGAGACGGACTGCGAATAGTTAAGATCAAAATTTCAATTCAATTTCAATTTCTGAAAATTTCAATTCTGAATATTTAATTCAAAACTTCAGTTAAGTACCTACCTATCTTATTAAATCAACACGCCGTAGGTTCATCTCAGAATTAAGTTTTCTTAACGACAATTTCGTTTATTTAAGCGATGCTGAATATGTCACTTAGTGCAGAGATCCGTAGGTACTACGCGGTACAATACCTTTGTAGGAGAAGTGTTTGTTTCTGCGAGCCGTTTCCCAAACATACCTGAAACAAAAAGGAAAATAAATATCGAATCATTAAATTGAGTTGCATTGAATGAGAGTGGTAATTTGGTTTATTCAAAGGATGTTTGGTTGAATATCGTGAATTCTCATCAAATGAAAAATTGTTTCCACAAAGAAGTACCTTCGAAATTAATATATAAGAAACCTCTTCTAGTAACATTGATATCGGTAAACCCAATATCACAACATAAAGTACCCAAGCAAGTACTTCAAGTATCCAATACTTTTCTTTATGTACTATGCGTATTATGTTAATAAATGGCTTTATTGACCCTGGGATGGGTTATCGCTAAACGGATTGGATAGCCGTACAACAGCCTCAATATTGGAAAGATGACAAAGGAGGACCAGGAGACAACCCCTCGTTGTCTTGATTGAATGAAAATTCATTGTAATTTCGAGTGCAGTAGCACAAATTGATTTTGGGAGTCGAGATTTCAGAAATCAGACCGAAAGAGTGCGGGTCCTTGGTGTAGCCTACTTCTTGCAACGCTCGGGTTATCTTGCCCGTGTTCGATTCAGCTTTCAAACAATAGATTGGGGCAGCTCTATTCGTTTCGAGGTTACGTTAGTTCTTGTAGGGACGTGAAGACAGATGGCCTTGTCCCGTCGAAGGAAGTGAAGCCGTTGGAGGTTTTTGGCGCCTCAGTGCCAACTTTTGGCTCCCGCTTCCTCCATTGAAAACCGTCGACCGCCGAAGTTTCAGTTTCGCTCAGTTTCGACCGAAAATTCAATTTCAGACAAACATTTACCCAAACTTATCCAATCAAGGACACGATTTTTGTAAATTACCGAGCTTTATTATCTGAGTGATGTCCATAGAGAGAAAAGTAATAGAAGAATAAGGTGTGTATCAAACATTAACGATTTCGTGATAGTGGTTTGTTAGGAGAGTTCGAGAAGTTAGTTATTTCCCTCATGATCTTCATTCATTGTAGCCATCATTGTTACGAACATTGATCATGCCTGATTGTAATACCTACACCATTCCTTGAGAGATACCTACCTAAACATTGGATACCTAACATTGGGTTTTCTAATAATTTTCCAACCGCACTATTCATTTTGATCACAGATGATAACATTCATACCATTTCGCTTTATCTACCAAAGTAAGTGACGGACATTGAATATTGTTATTTGTTGTAAAAATACAATAGTTATATTTTCTCGATTGCGGCCGTAGTAATATGTCATACCTATGGAAGAATTTGGCAATCACAACTGGAACCCTCCGAATGAGCGTAACAAGGGTCAGTCAAAACAGGGATTTTGAGTGGAAGAAAATTACCTCTTGTAGAAGAATTTTTAGTATTTTTTTCTTTTTTTTTTCTCCAAAATATCAATGGTCGGTGATTTTATGTTAGTCCAATTTCAACTCACGCATATTATTAGCCAATCCCAGGCGGGATAATTTTGCCCAACCGCTGGCCAGTTTTTTCTCGGGCCATTCGTGGATACCACATCACTCTGGTGTTTATCGGGGAGGGAACCAGTGCAAATTGAGCAGATGGAAGCGAACCGCCAGAAATCCAAAGCAAGGAGTTGATCACGGGCCAAACTTTGGTGTCCGGATGCCGGTCAACCCTCCTCAATGAAACTGGACAGGGAATCGAGAGGTTCCCGGATCAGTTTCCCCTCGTCGTGGAGCGATGACGTTGATTTGTCACCCAGCCGCGGATGACCGCACGATGCCTGTGGCGTAGAACAATACGAGAAGCCCATACGTCACACTCTACTCTTCTGCAAACCACTTCAGGATTTTTATACACTGTCTACCGCCCCATTTCTCCCCCTTTTGCTCCGGACATCAATCCAAACTCACCTTTTAAATCTACCATCGGCCTTTTTCCCCACTTGGAGGGATTTGTTTGAAAATAGATCAAGGGAATAACCAAACATCCCAATACATCACATTCATGATATTAATATTAATCCTACCACTACAATACAATCGCATTCCATCATCACAAACTATCATCTGATCCCCATGTGGTGCACTAAGGAGGAACACTACAAATTAGAGCTGAATATGACGTCAAGGTTATAATCCTGGTCTAATAGTCATACAGGCTGAAACTCGGGACCGGTTCATTTTGCGCCCTCAAGGTTTTTAATGGATGGGCCTTCAAACAATTCAGCTGATAACGGTCTTCTTAGTAAGTATCACCTGATCCAATAAATTTTGAGAGCGGAAACTTGGATGATAGATTCATCCAAGGCGTGATACAAAGAGGGTATTGCACTCTTCTGCTGACATGACTACAGGACTTCATCCTCATAATAGATCTTAAGTGCTGAAGCATTGATCACAGATTCATACCAGGTGTGCGCAAATAGAGGATATTGCATTCTTACACCGATATGACTACCAGACTTCATCCTCAGTATAGATCTGTAATGATTTGCTAAGTCGTTTCCTTCCCGTTTTCTTTATTCCACCGACGAGAGGGTGGCTGATTCTGTGTAAGCAGACCAGGAAATTCCTCTGAGTGGGCTTAAGTGCCTAACCTCCCCGGGTAACATGGGAAACACAGCAAACCATTCACCACAGATCTCAAGCGCTGAAGCATTGAGCGCAGATTCATACGAGGTGTGCACGAAGAGAAGATATTGCACTCTTCAACTGATATGACTGCAAGATTGTATCTTCGTCTGATAAATCTTTTGTGCTCATGCTGGGTGCATTAATTCAGAACTGGCTATTTGGGCAGGTTCATCTTACACAATACATGGAAACTTCGTTGGGATTTCTAATGTCAAAAATGTAGGAATATCATGGTTCGAGGAGAGGGAGTGCTGAAAATTGAATAATGCAGGATCCAATCCACTAGTCCTTAAGAGCAACTGTAGAATCATCAATTGCAGTACCCAAATACCATTTCTATACTGATTCCCTCGCGTGATCCGTCAATGAAACATTTCAGAGATCGACATCTGTGTCTGACAAGCCTCTGTACGAGTTATGTTCCTCCCATAAAATACAAGCGAGTGGACGGTAGCAGGTGATAGGGGTGTGGAGGATGTACGAGGGCGATGTTTTCAGGTCCGCCCGCACTGGGTCAATGAAGTTCAGATCGAAATCTTCGAGGCCGAGATAATGAATGCAGTCTCATGGATGATCGGCTCGTCTTCGATCGTCCTCTGGAAATATGATATTCTCCATTACCGCACCTCTGGCACGCACATAATACGAGTATCACGCTCGAAATGGACGTTTCGCCGAAGTTTATTTATAAAATATGATCTCAAATAGGTGGCAATCAACAACAAAATACATTAATTTGACTAGCGTTTATATGGTCATATCATAGAACAAGCTAAATCCACAGACAGAAAAATTGATCTCTTACCAAAAACCCCTCCCCTTTCACTAACAACTTGGACAAAAATTCAAATATACTATTGTTCACAATATTGTTATTACTGAGTAACAGAATGGAATACAAAATCCTTGTATGGTATGACCTCATAGTATGTGTGTGAGTCATTCTCATACTATTTGACATCGAGGTCTTTAACATTATCATCATCAAAAAAAGGTTTTTGGTATCAATTTGTAGGTTTTTTGAAGATAAATGCAGTGGTATCGTTAAAAAGTACCTAGCACATCCTAAAGAAATAATATTTCAATGTAAAAATTGCAAACGTCATGAGTGTTATTGAGGAAAATGCCCATGACGAATACGCTCGATCATTTTAAACATCTGATTAAAAATCAATTTAATTCATTCTTTGATCTGTTTATCCTGTGATACGTCTCTGTTGGTAAACCGCTCCCAATTAAGTCGTCAACAATTTCCTTTTCCAGAGGCAATGAACCGCCATAAAATTACGTACGGAAGATCCAACAGGCTGTTTTGCATGGTGGAAGGTGAATCGTTCACGTGGATCAGAATCAGACCTGATGACTTCAATATACGAAAAGGCGAAATTTCAACCTTCTAACGGCTTCGCCATTCGGAACTGGGCTGTCGGAGCACGTAGTCTAGCGATACTTCATTCGGCCTAAGCTATAAATAACGTGATGATTTATAAAGAAATTCCGGCGCGGGTCTCGAAAAGGCGTTTGGGGTGGGCGCTCTCTTTCATAACATTTCCAAGAGAAGGTTGAAGTGTGGTTTTTGGACGTCGTCAAATTGATAAACGGTACGGAATGAATGAAAGAGCACGGCTAGGAATACGGTTCAAGACGATAAGACGACATGAACTAAAATGTCAAAAACGCATGTAGGTATATATATACGCACGTAGATCTACTGTTTCCTAGTCAAAACAACCTCCACTATATACGCACGTATATATACATGCAGGTCTGATAAAATGAATAAATAAAAGGTACTGATACAAATCCCATTGTAGGCCCCAGGGGCAACTCAACCCTACATATGCACATGTGTACTATGTATATAGATATATCATGTAAAAATTACATGTGTGTAAACTCTCACCCATGTATCTGTATGAGTGTTTAGAGATGACATTAGGGTGATTGTGTCACTGGAAAAGGTATAGCAGCAGTGAGTGGTTCTTCCATTATCTACCAATTACCAAGTATTCTTTCACTTCTGATTCAATATTTTCAATAACAAACGTTGAAATCGCAAAACAAAATAAAAGGTCATTTTGGGATTGACCGAGATGTGGCTCTTAATATTTCGACTGCCACAGTGCAAAAGCCTGTATGTACAAAAATAAAAAATGTTGAGGAAACGACAAAAACTGTTTTCTAACAGTAACTGTAACCATGTAACAGGTTACTTCAAACATCCATTGAGGAGAAATGAGGAGCTGTAGCTCAATTCTGTTCCTATTAGCATGTGCACAAGGCCCAAATTTATCAGTGAAGCTCAAAACCTTATTTTTGGAAAAAATAGTACTTACAGGCTTTTGCACTGTGGCTGTCGATTTGTAACCCCAAGCTGCCTTGTTAATGTTAACGTCGAGTCGATTTTCAAAATTCGACCCAGAAATGAGTTGAGGCGTTTTACCTTAACATCGTTGGCTTCACATGATGGGTTGAGGTGTTTCAAATAGCCCCTGGGAGGCGATATAATACGCTTTCATTATTACATTCATGAATCGTAAGATCACTTACAATAAGTGATCTAAATCATGTTGGTGACCAGTTGAGGTGTTTTTCGTCAAAATTCTACCCAAAATTCTATTCGTGAAATGGGGTTGGGGGGATGTTCTGCAAGTGAACAGAAGGGGAGTTTCGCTGATTTCGGAAAAACCAATTATTTAGAGTTGAGGCGTTAACAGAGCAGTATGGGAAGAGGTAGAAAATGGAGGTGGACATTTTCAACAAGCCATAGCACGGAAACCCCAACTAGAACGGTGTAGTTCTGATTATTCGAATTTGAATAGATTTCAATTTGCAGGGGAAAAAAATCATTTCTAAGAATCTAAGGAACAATATTTTGGGTTGTTGTCATTTCGACATTGGGACGTTTAAAGTGGAGGAATGGAGTGTAGGTGGTGGTGTCTCGTTGTGAATGTTATCATTGATACAAATCAAACTAATAATAACGCGTACGAAACACGCCAGTCGTCAATAACCCCAATCGTTTCAGATAATTGATATGAAATCGCCACTGTTTTCACTAACTGCAGCAGGTGAGCAACAGGGAAAAATCGCCGACGAATAGTAGGTAACCAAAGTGGGCGTCGGGTCTGCCCAATTCTCGAAACGGTGGTGGGGGCCTCAGTTTTTTTCGTTTCATTTTTTGAGGGATTTAGCTTCCACTCGGTTCGATAGAGGGCGTACATCACCCCAAAATAAATAATATATAACCGGCCGAGTCCGACCGACTTGAAATACGACCCCGGGGGCCGTTTTGTTGGTAGAGCACTGAATCACCGCAGCGCGACAGGCCACAGCAGAACGCGCGTCGTTTATTGCCCCCCCCCCCCCCCCCACCGAAACCTGCTCCTCCATTGCGTTCGCTGAGAGAAAAACTAATTGAGTGGGAATAAGTACACCATTTGAATTTGTATCAAATCCACGAACAAGTGGCGTAGTAACTGGAAGTGCGTTGGTCGCCTGCTTGTTGAATCCTTGAAAAGGCAACACATATGCCTCAAACTCCCAGTGACATTTTCAAATTGAGCTCTCCGTTTTTTAAACTTAATTAATAAAAAACTTGATTCGCCATATGATTCACTGATTTCCCAAAGCCGACAATTTCAATTTGGGAGTTTTACCGGCATCATTTGAATTATGAACTACCGGTTTGTGGCATTTTCTCGATTTCTCGTAGAATGTCTCAACCTGAAACCTTCTTGATCCCCCCCAAAACACCGTGTAAATTTTACAGCAACCGGAAAAAGTTATGATACCCACTATCGCCGCCCGCCTCAAGAATATGTCCTAATCACTTCACAAGCACCGAAACCCTTTTCGAAATCTCCCTTTGAAGCTTTTTACCATATAAGGCAAGCTAAAATTGTTCAAAAAGCCTCCTTCAGTGTTATAGGAGATACAAGATTCCTAAGATCCAAGATACTACAATGTCATGTTTTTGTTGTTGAAGTTGAACAGACCTGTAGAGACAATATACAAGAATAAAAGCAATTTATCAAACTATAATATGCCGATATTATGCATATTATGCCGATTTGAATGAAACTTTCAGGGCTGTCTATTATCTACACCAAGAAGATCCACACGAAATTTCAAGTTAAGAGGTCAAAAAGGAGCCAAGATATGGATACCTGAAATACGCGTTTCGTGGCCTCCGGTTCTACTCAACGTGTTTGCTTGGCGGGGCGGAACGCTACCACGTTCCTAGATATAAATTACTGCCAACGTACAAGCAGTAACCCTTGAGTTTCCTTGGAGTATCGACGAGACCTGTATGCTCAGAGGGGACCATCAGGTGACCTCGAACGAAACACAGTATTTCACCTCATTACAGCGATCATTTCGTATAATTGTGGGACTCATGACAGGACTGTAATCTGTACAGAAAATAATGAACCGTTGAGTGGATATTTGCAGCGTTTTTCTCTCGTTAGACGGCGGGTACGTCGTATCGGATTCTAGCGGAGTTTCATACATGTGGGGTAACAACTAGGAAGAATGTGACGACGCCTCGCGTATCAGGTGACAACGTAACGTTTTCCATCTGAAGTAAGGACAGGAGTGGAAGGGAAGGGAATGGATTGATTGCCGGGTCCAGAGCGGGTTGTTAAACCGGCGTCACGACCGGAGGCGGTCACCAACTCGCAACACGATTCCACAGTTCCCCCGCCGCCGATGGACCCAAATACGAAACGAGGGTTTCTTTATAAAGTCATTGTTCCTCGTCCGTAATCTCGTTCGTACGTTGTGTTTTTCTCCCCTATTTTCCCCCTCTTCCCAATATTGAACCTGTTCCGTCACGGATCATCGAAATTGAAGTCACGAATCGCAAATAATTGTGCCGTAACGGACAAACCTGATGAATCAATCGCCAATCAGGCCGATGACTACTAACCCCAACGGTTGTTCTTCTTCATCTCCTATGGAACAACGTAAGTGCCGGTGAAGAACAGAAGCTCCTCATGTGTCATGAAACGACGCAAAAGTGCCTCTTTAACATGACAGAAATAGACAAAGTGAGATTCATGTGTTGAGAAAAATTGCAATTTTCATTCAGGAGGCAGGAGTGCGTCATAACCATTAGGAAATTTCGCACATCTTTTTAACATCAATAAACTGCCAGAGCTCCTCAAAATGCACACCTACAGAGGAACTTCAATAACTCGAACCTGAAGGGACCAAGGAAAGAGATCGATTCATAGGCTGTGACGTACAAGTTAGCCTTCTGCCAGCCGTCTGACGTCATACGCTCGTGCGTCATAGGCCAGCCGTCTGACGTCATACGCTCGTGCGTCATAGGTGCGTCTGACGTAGTGGCCCGTCTGTCGCTTGTGTTCTGACGTGATCTGAGGGAAAGGGAGAATCAAGGAAACAAATTTTTCCCGTTTCAGTTTACGTGCCAAAGCAAAGACATGAAAAGGTCAAAAGAATGTCAACTCCATCCTGTTGTTGATACAGTCGAGAATTAAATGCTTGCATACGAGTCTGCAACACATTGGGACATTTTATGTCTTTCAAGAAGTGATTCGAGAACCTTCGAACAATGCTACATCACCTACCCCAGTACTTAATTGTAGGGTTCATCATAAATTATGAAGCTTGCATTCAATCATCATTCGTATAGACAATATAAATTATTGAGAATAAATATAAGTTATGAAGCTTGCATTCAATCATCATTCGTATAGACAATAATATTATAAATTATTTAATTTTATAATATAAAAGGTGATCATTCTCAATAATTTATTATATTATTATAAATTATTGAGAATGATCACCTGTGTGTAAACAATTATTTAAACAATCACGCTCATACCGCAGCTTGTCGGCCGAGCACTCCGCAGTGGTTAACGTAATATGGTTAGGTAAATCGAGAGCTATCCAACGAGTGGTGAACGATTTTTGTACGATGATAACTGGCGACGATAAAGTTCCGTAGCAACGAATCGGTTGTAAGCGAAAATCATCAGAAATTTTCGTGACGATTTCGTGTAACGCTTTTGTGTAACGTTTTTCGAGTTATGTGCCAGAGTAAAGACATACCTAAAATGTCAAAAATCTGTGGCGTGATAGCAACTTGAGTTCATGAGGCAAAATTACTAACGATCGGTAACATACATTGCAGAAAATGCTTACTTCACTTTTATTGTAGGGTTTTGTTATAAAAGGTTTGACTGATGTCAGTCAATCCCACATGTGTGCACAACTCCATTTATTTAATGTTATGCATTGCAAATAAAAAGATTCATCATTTGAACTTATTACACTGGCCGTATATTAGAGGAATAAACCTTGAACATTTCAAGGATCTGACAAAATGTTTTATTATTTATTTTTCTCTGTGTTGTGGGACTGGTTTATTCAATTTTCGTGTGACCTATGCTGCTACATTAGAAGAGTCATTTCAACGCTTAACCCCATTACGATCCCTTGTTTGTTCCGTTTCTCGTGACCACTGCAAACTCGTTCAAAAACGGATAATCGTAATTCACACCGACGGAGGAAATTCACGAAGTTCGTATTTCGAATTCGTTCGACCTCCTCCCATCCTCCACACACGAGGACGCTTTTAAATTATCTCATATCTCAAGGTACATGATCCCTCACTGGGAGCCTTAACATCTGCTGGGGAATGTTTCTTCTTCTTTGTGGATCGCGAACGGGAGAAAATTATACTCGTTTCACCACCACATCCACCCGAGGGGTTGTTCGGCTGTTTAAGGGTTGCTCCGGCACTTTTAGTCTTAGAACGGTGATATACGCTGTACAGGATCGGAGTTATACAGTTGAGCGTTAAACATTTGCAGCGACATTCATTTTTTGAGGCGGATGTCTGAATATCGACTGCAACTCTCACAATATGTGAAGATACGTACACCCCTACCACCAGATTGTAGATACAATTAGTACAACGTAAATTCTGGTCTACTAAAACGGAAGTGTACTCTAGTGTTGTGAAGTTATAAAAAAATAACACGACTATATAATATATATATATAATAGATATTATCTGCAGTAGGAAGACGGAAAAATTGACTTATGTCATGTTACGGGTTATGCGACGTTTTGAGGTTAGACAAAAATCACGGAAAATGTTCATTAATGTAGTAGGTTACATAAGTTACATAATATGTAACTAACGACTGGATTTTTTTTAAATAAATTTATTATTGTTCTTCAAACAAATCGTACGTTCATACGAGTACAAGGGAAACTTCACCACATACTGCCCGTTGTTTGACAGCGCTCCCCAAATACTCGAATGATTAATCGGCAGGGTTCTCCCATGATCAGTATAATTAGTAGCATTAAGAAGTTCGGTTTTAGCCTCGTAAATTATCAGCTACCGGCTCATTACGTAGTATTAACCGGCGGAGAAGGTTTTGGGGACTCGGGTGATTCTGAGTTCCCTCTCATCCCCCCAAAACACTTCTCGAATTCCGATAAATCAGTTCGCTTTAACCTTTTACGAGTAACCTCAAGCTGTTGGAAGTTACTGGGGCTGTCATCGTCTTTATAGTGTTTTACAGTCCACCACTAAAACAAGATAACCGTAGAACTACTGAGAAAAAAGTTGCAAATTATTACTCAACGGGTTGCTATTTCGGTCCGGCCGAGTAAGTTGAGTGTTCGAATTTTCCAGAACTGGAGGTTGCGAATTTCAACTCACCAACACCCCACATATACAGAACTAGTCAGTTAAATGCCAAAAATTCGAAATACCAATCGTATGAGCCGAAATCCGTAGAAATGTAGATATTGGTCTTATAAGAATTAAATGTTCTACATGGATCGGTTCAAAAATGATGTCCATAACAATAAAAGTTCTATTATGACTATTTCACAATTGGCATAGTGGGTCACAGACGAAAATGGGCCATTCTGCACCAAAATAGAGAACTAATGTGAGGATATTGGCCTCTATTGTTCATTAAGGGCCCGCAGGACCTAGGTTGGAAAGTTTTTGATGATATATCAGGCTGTGATTGACTTGGACTTTTGAAATAAATGTCCAAATTTTCAGTATTAATAAGAAGAAATTCATAAAAAATTCATTGAAAAAATTTTAATTTCGGCTAAATTTTTTTCTTAAAAAAACGAGACGAGTGGGCGATTTTTAAAGGCTTATATACCGTTGAATGCATACATCGCAGTTAAACATGTAAAATAGGCGAGCAGGATTTCAATTAAATTTTGATTTTTTTTTTTCAATAAATTTCTCGAAACCTTCATAGGTATTATTGGATGACTTGGAGCTTCTATAGCTGTGGACCCCCCCCCCCCCTCCACATTCAGAATCTCCAACTCAATCACAGCAGCCTGAGGTATCTTTCAAAGCAGGCCCTTGACGCCCTCATTGGCCATGAATACATAAATAAAGAGGTTTTTCATTGCTGTAATTTACATTTGATTTTTGTTGTTTATGCAGGAAACTGACTGATGACATGAAGCCGAAATCAAAGAGATGGACTGGGTATCGTTAAAATACGTCTACATCGAAGTCACATTTTTGGAAGAAATTGTCTTTTCGAAAAGTCTTTCATCCTGAGATCATCACAGCGCCGGTAATATCTCAAACAATTCATTAACCGTTCGCTAAGTTATTGTGTATTATCCACAAAGACAACGATAATTTGATGAAGAGGTCATAAAATTAAGGCGGGACAAAGGATGTTCGAACTACAGGAGAGATGATGAGAGGGTTGTGACGGATGGCAATTGCTCTCTGACGTGTTGCGGTCCCATCAGCGGGTCTGGTGTGCGTCGGAGGCGTTAGGACCTCGGAAAACAACTCGCTCAACCACGAACTTGAGTTAACGTAATGTTGGTGGAAACTGAATCACGTAGACTGCGGATAAGTAGGTAGTTTAGAGTGTCCGTAAGTAATTTATGGCGAATCTACACGTTAAAATGAGCCTTAGAGGGATAAAAGAGGGGGAAGATGGACATAAAATTAATAAGAACGCGATCTAATAGCCTATTGCCACCAAACAATTAATCATTTGTCGAAGAGCCATTTCATCCCAAATGACAGGATTTGTTCGAATCTGAAACGCTAATTTTTGAAAATGTTTTCATTTTTTGAGTAGACTTTTGGTCTTGTAGAAGAGGCATTTCATCCCAAATGAATACATCTGTTTCCATTGCAAACGATTCTTTTATAGTCGAATGGTTTTGATCCCATATGTACACCTATGGATCTGTTTGAATCACGATCAATTTTTTCCGGAGTATTTGTTTTCGTTCTTGTTGATGAGCCATTTCATCCTTAAGAAACAGATCTGTTTGATTCAAAAACTCCTTTTTCCGTTTTTAGCGCATTTTCAAAGAAAAGGAAAAGGAAGCTATTGTTCTCGGTCCAAAATGTTTAAAACTCGACTGCCAAAAGACACTAAAAATCATACGTATATGAAGTTGGCTAATTTTCCATGATTATAACGGTAGGTAGGTAAGAAAAGGCTTTCAGTTCCCTCAATGTCGTTTGTGTTAATTATAAGATCTTGTTACCTCTATAATAGAGGTATAAGATCTTGTTACCTCTATAATAGAGGTAACAAGATCTTATAATTAACACAAACGACATTGAGGGAACTGAAAGCCTTTTCTTTCCAAGATGACAAGGAACTATCAGGAAGACCGTTGTACCTACGTTCCTACCGATCTTTAGTCAGAGAATACCACACCTGATGCATACCTACCCATTTAACCGAATAGCTTCATACTTAAATACCTATAATTACCCAATAATTTTATGATTGCCCATATTTTCATGAGACCTTCCAAACATCACATTTTACATAAAACCAGTTACTTCTTCAAAAATTCGCTCTTATAGCCATGCTGCATGACAGAACCTTTTTTTGTATTTTGTGAGTCGAAAAACCCATACGATAACCACGTCATATTACTAACATTTGATATTGGTATACTTATAACCATGTACCTATTGACATTGTAACCCTACCATGATTAAACTCACGAAGAAATTAATGGAAAACAACCAATCTGTGCTTTTTTTACTGCCAATAAGTTGCTTGTGTGAAATGGTGTTAAAAGTAAAATTGGTTGTAAAAAAACCTAAATGTCAAGACAAGTTGCGTTAATTTAAAGAACATCCCGTTAGCAGTTTTGTATGTTATTTTCATATCCGAATCGAGGTGGTTGAACTCGTGGAGCTCCAGTGTCGCTGGGTCTTTACAACATGCAGTTTTTTTTTGGGTTCGTTTCGTACCCCAACGCTCCTTCGAGAGAGTCGACAACTCCAATAGAATCCTCTAGGACGAGGTAAACGCCCCAATAAATCTGTCAATATCGCCAAGGTCGACTCTTTTAAGGCACTTTTTAACCACCTCATTCAGCGCGGTGTGTTTTTTTCCCTTCTTTTCTTCTTTCACTCCGTAAACCCTACAATGGCACATGGTAACGGTACAGGGCAGGTACGTGCTGGGGGTCACCTCGGGTTAAAAAGAGTAAAGAAGTTGAGGTCCTTCACAAGGTGGTCGGTGGTCAAAGGTTCTCAGGATGTGGAACGGCCGCTTGCCAAAGGACGAGACAGTATGCAAATGTTCGTCGCCGAGGTAAGTCCTCTCCTTCACTCTCACTTCTATATTTCACCAGTCAGTGCATTAGCGCCGATTTCTGAGTTTCATACCGTAATCTAGCGTAATATCCATATCCCACATCACTGTTGTTTGTGTCGTTAATTTTAGCGTTTTAGTGTATATAGCTTTTTCATATTGAATTCGTCCTTCTACAAAATGAATTCGTCCTTTTACAAAATGAATTCGTCCTTTTACAAAATGAATTCGTCCTTCATAAAGAGCTACCAGAAGGTAATAACGGCGGCGTCTGGGGCTCGGGAAAACGGTGGAATGCGGACTTTATGCAAGGTAGTGGAAATCTTCTGCTCGTAATTTATCTTCAGAGTAGCTAAATGTCTTCTCAATGGAGCTTCCTTAACTTCGGTTCCGTGATAGCCAAACCATGCTTGTACTTCAGTTGTTCACTATTGTTTCTTGCATACCTAACAAAAGTAGAAATGAGTGACTCATTTGGAAGGATATAGTATCAAAGATGTAGCTGTCAAGAATGGCATAAAGTATTCATCTGGCAAAAAAATTATACAATTACACCGTTCTAATACAGCCACCAGCAAACCATGTTCAAAATTTGGACCCTCTTTATGAAGGACGAATTCATTTTGTAAAAGGACGAATTCAATTTGAAAAAGCTATATATTATGTATACATAGTTGCGCGTTGAAAAATCTATAAGCTGGTAAAACCAGAAAAACGAAACATTTTTCATAAAATCAGTTATTTCCTCAAAAATTCGCTCTTATAGCCATGCTGCATGACTGTGGAATTAGTTTTCAATATCAAACCATTTGAATCGATAGAGAAAGAAGATTTAAGATCAAAATTTTTAAATACAATGATAATTTCTCATACAAACTTGGATAAATTTTGATTTGGACTATTATTTGAGCTGCTTCGAGCCTTTCGAATTTAGTGCGAAAATCGCGACCATCACTGAGCTAGTTACCGTCTTTTCCTTCATCTATCGATGACCATTCGGTCGCCTCTCTAATGAACACTACTTTTGCTTATTATTCCAATTATTTCGTACAATTGTGGGACTTTAAAGGTTATTGTATACAACATTTTCATACCTAAGGAAATACGACGTCCGTTCTTCCATATAAACGTTAATCCCGGCCCCGCACACCAGGTTGAAATGCACCTCGTGGCATGTTTATTACAGCCTGCCCTTTGTATCGAGGATTTTGCCTGCCCCTATGCTGAATTGCCATTCCCTGAGTCGCACGAAGTTTAAGAAAGCTGTATTCTCGTGGCTTCTCATGTATCTACGTGGCTGATTCCTTCAAGTTTTTCCTTTCCTTCGGATAAGTTGTTATAACTAGAATTTGTGCATTTATTTGCTTCTTCTTTTATAATACAACTCATACCTTATTTTCTTTCATATAATTTGATCTCTGACTCCCCCATCCAGCGCGGTACTAGGTATGTACCTTGTGGTGGAAGATATTCGGTAAATTCCTTTCTGTTCTTTAGTCCGTTATTAACGTCATACTATGCATCTTACATACCTAACGTGTCTTTAGGGTAATAAATTCTTTTTCATTCATTCATCTCCCAGTGCTAACTCGCTCCATGTCTTTGGTCTTCTTCTTCGGTCAAAATTTGATCATGTTCTTTCTTTAAGCTTCTCATGTTCGGTCTTGAATAAATCTAGTTGGTCACCACTAACGGTTTCGTTGAGCAGAGTTTTCTTCTACAACAAGCCGGTGATAACACTGACAAGTACCTAATACTGGAGAAGCCTACCAGTATTAAGTGTGAGGGAGCTATGAAAAACATAAAAAGTGGTTCGCTTCTGAGACTTGAGAAGATCTTTCTGCAAGAAGCGAACCTCTCTCTAAATTTTTCTACATCTCCCCATCACCTGACCATCTGATTCGTAATGTTGACAAGTAGGTAATACTGAAGAAGCCTAACACCACAAGGAGGTTTATCTACGCGGAAAATAATGATTGAAGAGTCAGCGGCGTGTTCGGTGGGTTGTATAGGATTTTCAGCTGTGGATGAAGGAAACTTGCACTTCCTGTATGAGAAACTTGAGGGTCGGAGGGTTTCGAGATATTCTCAATAATTTTCCGGATAATAATTCTCCCTCTCGACGTCATTATAATTATAATATTATGTAGAAAGAGACTTGAAATTTTTGGCCCGGGCCAAAGGGAAAAGCGCTCGTGGCGGTAGAGAGAAACAGAGAATACGAAGTAAGAGAGAGAGAAAATATGGGTTTGATAGAGGTGGGGACGAAGGGCTGGGGAGTAGTCAGGATGGCGGAAACCATTCATCAACCCTGTAGATTATTTCTCACCACCAAAACGCGGGAGCTCCCTCTCTCGGGCGTAAGCGGCAACTCCTGAAACTAAGCCCTGCCACCGAACGAACGTCGTTTTCCTTCCTTGAAACGTTCTTTTCGAAGAGGGAAAAATGTCGGTCGATCTTCCCGATTTCGAATGAGATGTGAGTGTTAGATGTGAGGTGATTGGTACATGAAACAGGTCCTCCAGCAGGCCTGGGGCGGCGACGGACGTTGAGTCCGCGAATCGCAATTTTCTAACCTGAGTCCTGAAAGGTCCTACATCTAGATATATAAATATGTATATTATACATATTTGTTCGTGTTCAAGACCTCAAATAACATAGATGTAGGACCTTTCTGGACTTTTGTTAGAAAATCGCGATTCGTGGAATTATTATATAGAGGCATTAATTTTGTTTTCTCATATACCTACTTGTGTTAATTATAGTCAATTAGGCGAGGATAAGTTTACTGGACGAAAATATCTTGCCATCTCTTAACAAGTACATGAGCCCACGGAGAAGGATCCTATTGTGGACAGCAGAATGCACAATTTACTGGATCTTTTCATGTTAACCCCGACGTCACAAGTGGTCAAATCCTGTTCATAACAGGAAATATACAACGATTCGACTCCGTTTTGTTACCTAAATTAATTTGTCAAACTCTAAAATTGGTTTTCTCCAATTTCTAAAATTCCAACAATTGAGATAAATGTACTAATTAATTTTTGGAAATTTTAGATTATGCTTAGAATCCAGACGTCTAGGATTGATTTCAATATTCTTTTCGTGTTCAGAACAACAAAATACCTACGTTACAAATCAGTTGAAAATAATTAAACAGCCTGTGTAAGCTGCCGTTGCAATTATTATTGCTCAAGATTCGTAGCGTCCTTCTCTTCCTGTTTCACCATAATATTATCGTTAAAGAGAAATTTCTTCCTTGAATACCTCCTCGATGTATAATCACCAAATTAATCACTCACTCGCCATAACCCGCCTTACATGATCGGACAGTATTGGATGTTAAAAATCATCCTTCCGCCCTCAAACTGCATCTCTAATCCACCTTTTACTTAACCCTCTCGGCACCTGATGACGGCTTTTGTTCCCCAGGATGGCAGCCAAAGTGAGCGGATCGTGCTCCTCTCACAAAGTGGTAGTTGGGAAGAGTTTCATGAGTTACGGGTGCATGTAGCCGGCTATAGCCGTAGAAAGAAATCCGTCCGGGTGGGCCCCTAATTATTTTCCAAGTCGGTCGACTGGTCTGTGAAACCCCATCTTTTACTATGACATCGCTTGTAGCGCATCGATTTATAAGTCGTGAGCCGAGTTCACGGTTTCGGTTTTATTTCGATCCCTTCGGTCAACTTTTTTAGGAGGTGCGAGGGGATACGTTGAGTCCGAGGGTTAAGCGATCCTTAACAACGTCTATTCATTTGTCTAACTGCATGATGGGCTCGAATAATATTTGTCGACACTGAGTAACTGCGCAACAAAGTATTAAGAAACGGTAGGTGCGTTATTCACGTTCACATAACACGCCTACATCGATCACTTCAGAACGATTAACTGACGCGCTTTTAATAAATACCTGAATAAATAATCGATGATTGGTGTTTGAAAACACGCTGGTTAGACGCGTTATGTTAATATCCTTGTTGACATTTGACATTTTCTCCCGAACGGATACACAGCATTGGAAAAACATTTGATTCCGAGTTGCTTTTAAATATAAATCTTCAGTATGTTCTTAAATAATGCACTTTGGTGGCTAAGAAATTTAGACATGTGACTCAGGTGGAATTTTTATTCCAAATGTCATTTTGGTCAGAAATAACGAGTCAAAAACGGAATTATGGATTTTTTGTTTTGATCAAATACATTTTTCGGTGAAGGGTTTCAATATGGTCTTGATCTAACCAAAGGCATTCAACTGTGAAGGAAATTTCAAGATTTAACCAGTTCGCTATTTATAATCCAAGTTTAAACGCGTTTAAAGGTTTTGTCCAGCGGTGGCCCAATCGCTTACCGATTAGAACAGGAAGATTTGACGCTGGGAGGGAAGCTATAATTTATTCTCTATCTACGTAATTCTCTATCTTGCAATTCGGCTTTTTCGTGAGTTACGTCACCAGTCTAATAATTTCAATCACAGCATTATTTACAAGAACACATTGATTACCCTCTTGAACAGAATATTGCCAGCCAAAGTACAATGAGGTAGAACTTACTGAGACTTGCACTTTCAATCACAGCTAAAATCATACTTGAACTGATGAAGAATAGAGCGCAATGAGGTGATCAAACTGTATCTACATTGAACAGTACCGATTTTAAGGATCGAACGCCTCAAAAATAGATTATATTCTTTCTGTAACTTGAAACATCCCCAGATGGGCAACGATTAAACTTTTTTTTTTTTTTTTAATTTTATTTGTTACAAAAGCAACACATATTATTTACAAGACACCAAACACGGTTCACAAAAAAGGACATTTAATAGAGCGTTTTTGTTTTTGCGTTTTTCTTTCTACGTTAAAGTAAAAAACGGTTCCTAGGGCGAGCAAACGCAGGTGCTAACCACAGCTGTTTCTTTACGTAATTTTCTGGTGGTGGAAAGGGGAGAAGTTAAAGTTACACTAGCGGTAATTCAAATTTGAGTTGTGTTGTTGTGTTTTATTTTACCTCCCAAACGTGAAGGAAAACGTGTTTACACGTAACCAAGGAAACACCACGAGGGCACCAGAGTCCCGCTACCACTAATTGGTTGGTTGGTTGGCTGAATGATCATTTTTGAAGTTCTTCCTCCATGACGGCCTCAGATGTTTTGGTTGTTGTAATCAAGGTTTTCTAAAGCTCAGGCTATGTCGACTCTGAATACGGTTGCCGTCTGTCTGTACTACGGTGAGAGGCGGGTCTTTGCGTATACGCGTAGTTCTTCACGTAATTGCGGTGACTTGCGCATGCGCAGTAGGCTCTTTTTCTTTACGTAGTTGACGTGAAAAGAAAAACGCAAAGAACAAAAACTCTCTAATGTCAGACCTAACATCGATTCGATGGCTGAATCATCAGAGACTGGAAGTCCATCCTGATGATACACTTTTAAGCGCTATAAAAAAATATGAACATTTTGAGTTTTTTTTTTAGTACAATCTATGCCTTATCGTGAAGTTACTCCCTGGGAGGTTATCCATGTGGAAGTCTATTTTTGCCCCCCCCCCCCCCCTCCCGTAATTACGAAAACTGATTCCACGTATAAGGGTAAAGCTGAGTCTTCGCGTTACAAAAGGCTCTTGGCGTGAAAAAAGACTTTTTGAATTAACGGGAAGTACAAAAACTCTCTATTGTCACTCTCAACCACCAAATTCATGTTTTCTGCGGTGGTGATCTTAATTTGTTGAGGAGCGAATCGTGTTTAAATCCATTAGAGCGGGTCTGAATGAAGGATGGTGTATTTTAATGACTGACTGGATACTCATCTGAATGAGATGATAAAACCCGGTGTTAGTTTGTACTCGGGTCAGGGCGTTCAACATTTTCAACGTCGGCGCTAATGTTTACCGGTTCAGTTGCTATGGAACCGCCGCGGCTCGGATGGGAAAAAAGAAACGCCCGGTGAGTGGGGACGGGGAGCCCTCGAGACGAATGGAGCTCAGACGAAGAAGGAAGTCCTATTGAAGGAGATACATCACCGCGGGTGTTTCTCGTGAATCTTACCGACTGATAAGGTTGGAAAAGCCGCACGCTAAACTGTGAAGCGGAGCCGCTGCCTTCGCCACCTTATCGATCGGATTATCTAAACCGGATAATTAGCTATTTACGAGTAATTAGAGATGGGAGGGATTCCAGTTTAAACAATAATGAGGCGCTAAGACGGGCCTCTTTTCTCTTCGGAAACAGTCTGACGTCTAACTTCTCACCCGATCTGGAGGTGGAAAAAAAATGTAAGAGGAACTACCCTCGATTAAGGAGTTCCCTCGTATCTACGAGAAAAGCAGGTTCGGATTACCATTTTACGCTTTGGAGTTTGCGTAAACGATCGTTAGGTGGTACAGTTTCTATCCTGCTAACAGCTCTGCGTGTTATACCTACAACGTTCTCTATCTCCGCCTCGTATCTAACCCAAATGAACCCAACTTGATGAATTTCTATTCATGTACGACATTAGACACTTGAGATATCATCAGGTCCAAGTCTGTATGATTCATCCATTCTTCCAGCTTACATAAAGTGATTCTCTCGTCTCGCCTCTCATGTGACTCAATATGTCGTCTGCATCTCAATGAAACCTGTTTTAATCTTATCGTGGACGACTTTTCAAAGAAACCTGGTTTTCCAATGCGTTTAAAATATTAAAAACTTGACTTCTAAACATGTACCGTACATGTTATGTACTGTAACAGTACAGTAGAACAGTTCTACTGAACAGTAGAACGTCAATAATCCGGACCGACGATAATCCGGATTCACGTCCGAAAAAAATAGAAAAGCCGAAATTTGGCATTTAATATAATATATTAAATGCCAAATTTCGGCTATATATATTATATACTGCAGAACAAAAATCATTTGAAGAGTTTATAAAGAACCCTGACAATGTATAGAGTGTGTAAGTCCTTCGTTAGTTTTTTTTTTTCAGAGTACTTCACGTTTTGTGCTGTATTATTGTATTCTGTATTGTTTCAGTTTCATTAAAGTGCAGTAGGTACTATGCAATACACAACAGCTTTATATACCTACTGTACTTGTTTACATACATACACATTCAAGTGAATTTTCAAGGTTTCAGTGAATTTTCTATAATTTGAAAGCATACAGAATCCACAGTCATGCAGCATGGCTATAGGAGCGAATTTTCGAAGTAATGTTTCACTGGTTTTATAACAAATTTCGTTTCCATATTTTACTGAGTAACACCCCAGTTTACTAAACATGATGGTAAAGTCAGAATCGCGTTATCTCATTCCGTTATAAGACTAGAGCATATGACCCTTGAAGAAATCTCAAGAACAACCATGTTTCTTCATCCCAATTTATGGGTAATTTTCCCCCACTAAAAAACTCCCCGAAACCCCCGCTTAGAGTAGCCCGATTCTTCCCATTGACGAAGTTGGCATTTCGAATACCAGGACGGATTTTATGTGCAAATTTGAACTTTTTATCTCAATCCCAGTGTCTTTTGGCAGCGAATTTCATTGGTACCTTACCTAGGTACCTTTGACAATGTTTCGGACAAAATTTCGGAGTTTTAAAAATATTGGATCGAGAATAATAATTGTTCGAATTATTCGAAAATTCGCTAAAACAGCCTATTTTTGAAAATCCGGATTTTTTGATAATCCAGATGAGGCCTGATCCAATCAATTCGGATTATCGACGCTCTACTGTATCCCTATCACAAACCCATTCTGGGCACTTCGGATTTCACTTTCATCTCCCCTTTTGTTGAACAATACCTACGCGTTATTCTACCTACTAGCTATATGTCACACCAAATGATATTTGACACTCATGAATGCGTTCAAAGTAAGGAATTTTGGAAAACAGTAAGCGGGGATAAGGTTTTGGAGTTTTTTGCCCATTGGTACGATAATTGCTGAATACGATCCTACAAGCGAGTCTGATGAGATACCTATAGGACCACCTGAAGTACGCTGACGCGAGTTCCAAAATGTCATAACGATTTAGGAGAAGTTGGTTCTGAAGCGTTGAAAAACCAAATTTTCTATTAAAAAAAAATATAAAAAATAAAAAACACCCTAGAGACGCCGATATTGTACGAATTATGGGCGTTCCGTGTGAGTATTGCGTGAGCCTCACGCTACAAAGAGGTTTTAATTGTTCCAATTCCAATAAATTCCTAGCGGTAATTCGCCCTGAATGAGGATTATATCATTTTTAGGGTCAATAAAGGGCGTGTCGCACATCTCCGCACAGAGCCCGGAGTCAATGTCTAGATGATATCGGAGAAAATGCAGATTTACGAGCCGCTCCGCCGGCGGTCTGGTTTGGCCTCCAGATCCCCTTCCCCTCGACCCTGATGCTCCGATAGCAGGACCTGCATAATAAAAGATGATGTGTATACCGAACAGCTGATTTGAGCTGAATAAATTCACTTAACGCAAATTGGACGCTCGTGGGTCGGATTGTACAGGTGACTTTTGTACTTTTTGTATTCCGCGGCTTGAAAACTGCCTGACTAACCGTAACCCCAAATAAGGCATTAAGTACATATCATTTATATTATGATTGAATCCCACGAAAATGTTCGGAAGGTTCCAGTCGTGCTGCATGACATAGCATTACTAAACGAGTAAATCGCGCACATTTTCAGCTTGTTCCGAACATATACACTGAAATTTGAAATTATTTTTGTAAATAATCCCTCTGGCTTTCTGTATTTTTGGTGATTATATCAAGTTTTTTCCCTTTATTTAGAGTATTTTGTTACTCATACCAACTCTGTTGATGTTATTCGTTGATAAGACCAACAAGTGGTCTTGGTTTCAAACTGTTTGTGAACTAAGCATTCCGTAGTTCAGGAAACTTCATTCTTTCTGTGAATCGTGTTTAATACACTTGTCGAGTTTTTATATAAGTGTGTACGATTTCTAACAAACTCTAATTTAACACGTTTCCATTCCGAAATTTGTGGTGTTTGAATTTATCCTTTCTTCTATTCTCATCATTGGCCATGGCTGTACATTATATTGATAGCTAATTATTAGAATTAGACGCGATGTAATATTGTGTTATTTACTGGGGGATTTCAAATATATGACCAATTACAGCATCTGCAATTATAGGTATACCAACATAATTCCTGAGATAAATTATTATGAAATATCAATTGACACGCCGTTTTTACATCAGAACGTACGCCATCGCAACGAGGTTTTACCATCAGACAAGACGGTATTAGGAATACATGTCCACTAAGCTTGCGCACTAGCTCCTACCCCCTCCATAGAACCCACCATCAAAACCATCCACCAACATAAATACTACAAAATGGTGCTTGAGGAAGGAAATCTACAGATATTTATAATCAACTACTTTGCAGAATGAAAAAAACCAAAACAAATAAATCTTGGAAGAGCAGGATTAGATTGAATTGAAAATATTTATAAAAAGTTATTTTTAAGGAGATGTTTATTTAATTGTGAAGCTCGTGGAGGAATTTTGACTTCTACTAATCGGTTCCCACAAGAACCCACAAGTGCCATTAATACGGAGGAGTTATTTTGGACGATGAGGGAGTTGTATTTAATTTTTGATCTGTTTGAGCTTGGAGATAACATTATTATCACCTATTTGGAATTATTTGAAAATATAGCAAATAATTCATACTAGAAAGTGCCAAAAAAATGTGTACAACTCAACAAGCAGCGGAGCACAGGAAACGCAACTCAAAGGCTCCAATGCTCATGCGCGCGTCATCCTCTCCCACCACTACCTGAACCTCCCACCGCCCAACAAAACCTCCCTCTTTCCCAAACACAACGTCTCACTGGAGAGGTTTATTTTTATTATGAAGGTACAAACAATCGAATAAACGTTGTATTATATACAATAGTAATATACGTGTGACGATTCAACGCACACTTAATTTTGTCTCAAAATTGGTTTTCGAACGGATGTTTTCAAAATTCAGAATCCCGAAGAAAGGTTTTACAGTTTTCATTGTAATGTTTTATTAGTAGGTACTTTAGTCTCCAAATTCCTCCTTACAAATTTCCATCCTACCTGAAATCCTCTTTCACAGGCACGAATTAAATACTCGTATATAGGGATATTACAAAATTTTAAAAACAAACTCAACTGTTCAGAAAACTATTTCTATTCCATAGATTTCAACGTGAGTGTGGCTTATATTAAACATTAATCATAGACATTAATATTAATTACAAAAAGCCTAAGATTGAGACTACAGGCAGACAACATGTTTCTTTTGGTGCGGCGTTACCCCCAATTCCTACCGTCATTGAGTTTCTCTTGGACGGTAATGTAATTGTTTGAGAAATGGTTACGACGGCCTTCGAAAGCTGAAAAACGATTAATCAAATTACCCTTCATTACCGGGAGACCCGTATTTAACTGTGTCTCATCTCCCTGCTTGAGCATAATTGAAAGTTACCAGCGGGGACTAGGGTTTGCAATCCCGTCCAGCTTTACCAATCCCGGGATCTCGGGATTACCTGTTCTCAAACCCGGGATCCCGGGATTAATCCCGGGATTCAGGAATTAATTTAAAAAATATAAAAATTATTGTAAAAACCGAAAAAATCGTTTATTTTTTTAAATGCTAAGTATAACTTTACAAACTTAACTCATTTACCTACAAATTATTTTAAAATTTTCAATTTTCAATTTTGTTTACGAACACATGTAGGTACGTAGAAGTTATTTTTTTTCATTTTTCATAAAATGTGCCCTCAGAAAGCAGAGAAAATTCAGTGTCTCATCAGCCAGTTCGCTCCTCAGTTTCGTAGAAAATAATCCTGCTGCTGAGAATGCTCTCTCGGCTTCGACACTGGTTGGCGGGATGGTCAACAGATAGTTAAAAACTATGGTTAAATGGTGGCCTCGGATACCTCCATTGTCAAAGAGACTCATTTCTTTTTTGATTGTGGTCATCAGATCTCTTTGATGTTTCGTGATCGTGACAGGCTGATGTTTCCCCATGGATTTTTGGATTCGGGCCTCCAGTTGATATTGCAAACTGGCTGTGCAATCGCTTACTGTGGATCTGTCGGCTTCGAATTCTTTCAGGTCAGTTGTAGGGTCGTCTTCACCGCTTAAAGGACCTTCGACTGCGAGTCTTTCGAGTATTCTCTTCAGCTCTCCTCGTATAGCTGCATGTGAGGGTCTTCCAAATAAGTCGTGTTCCCCAGGTGAATCTTCGTCGGGCTGTTCAGGTTCAGGGTGGTGTAGGTACGCAATTACCCCCGATAGGTTCTTCTCCCTTCTCTCTTTGAATCGAGCCATTAATGATGACGACATCCTTTCAGCCAATGCAGACTTATTTGCTTGCAATTTTTCAAATAGAAATTTCATGGTTGCGTCAGCCGACAACAAATTGGCTTCCCTCCGACAAAGCGCTTCCACAGCCAGCTTAATTGGAGCGAGAACAGCAACCACGTCGGAGCGGAAAGCAAATTCAGAATCACTGACTGTGAATGGATTTTTCATGTCAATTAGAGCTTTCTGAATGCTACCTTTCAGGTTCACGAAACGTTCCAACATTGTGACTAGGCTGTTCCACCTATTTTTAACATCCAGGACCAGTTGCATCTCCTTCCCTCGCTCTTCTTTTACATACTTTTGCAGTATGTCGTCATTTTTTACTGGGGACCTTCTGAAAAGGACAACTATTTTCCTGACTTTTTTAATAACAGCATTCAGGTCCTGATAATCAGACAGAAGTTCAAGATCCCGTTCAGATGCAGTTTCCGTTGAGTCAAAGTTCAGACTTGATTCAGCGTTCTCCAACTCCAACTCTTCATTTTCATTATCTTCGTCTTCTGTCTGCTCTTCTTCTTCTTCCAATTCGTTTTCATCGTTGTCGCCCACTTGCTTTTCGAGGAAACCAACTGCAGTACTTTGCTCCTTATTCTTGTAAAAAACGTCACAAACTGCCAAGTGGATACCATGAACCATACAAAGTTGATGTTCTGCCATCACCAGTTTCCCTACTTTAACCATTACAGAAGGCCCATCCGTGACGATGCAGACAATATCTTTCTCCAAACAAAGCCCAAATTGGAATAGGTGGCCTTCCAAGAGTTCCTTACACTTCTCTGGCATAGTTCCACGCACACGAACCAAACCTAGGTTCCAGAATTCGTCAACAGCATGTAAATTAATGTTCATGTAACGCTTGTTCGCAGTTGATGTCCACTCATCGAAGGTGAGGCTAAACCGTGCACCTGATGATTTACGCTGTTTTATTTCAGCTGTGATCAGTTGTCGTATCTCTGTGTAGTATTTCATAACACGATTCTTAATTCCATTGGGGGATTTTGGTAAATCATGGTGTCCCATGCCTTCAAACAATTTCCTGAGGTCGACTGATTTAACGAACATATAAAAAGGCATGCCGTCTTTAGCTGTCATGCGAGCCAACGTTTCACTCAAATAATCCTTCTTATAACTTTTAAAACAGTAGTCTTCGAGTTTTTGTTTCTTTTTCGTCCCAGTAATTTGTCCCGGATTCTTAGCTGGTTCTGATGAACACGGACGTTTCCCACCAACTACTTTACTGCCAGTGCCAGACGTAGATATATCAGTGGTATTAATTTTCCTTCCATGAATAGCAAATAAGTGGGTATGCAATCCCTTTGTTGAACCACCACCAGTTTTCAGCACTTTATTACAATCCTGAAAATAAAATGCAACCAATGTACTTTGACGTAATGTTTAACCCGACAATTGGAAGTAAGTACCTACACCTTGTGATTACCATAATAATACTTATCAAGTTGGTAAAAACTAACCTTGCATTTCGCACTTGCTCCATCCTTACTCGTGAGAAACAGGCTCCATATGGAATCTTTGTTGCCGTCCTTTTTGTGTTTCACAAAGTCACTATTTCCAGACATCTCAACACACAAAAACACAGTCAAAAACTCACACAGTCAGTTGTATTGGGCACAGTCGAAAACTGTTAGGCACAACGCACAACGCACAAAACGCAACTCAGTCAACAAAAAATGGAAGTCCGGAAAATTCTTCACGCTCGCGAGTGTGAATCACACATGTTGCGAGCTTGCGAGAGGGAGGGAAGAACGCGCTGTTTGGAGTTTGGACTGAAGGGGAAACGGTTCTGTGATTCACAGTCACAGACTTGCTTCCTAATTCTGAGAATTTCCTTTCTGGTTTTCATCATGAGCACTTTGCCTCGAGTTGGGACTATTTTCCGTTTTAATGCTAACAAAATGTCCGTTTGAAATTTTAGTATTTTGAGATTTCGGGATCCCGAAATCCCGGGATTGGCCTCATGAATCCCGGGATTTGAAATCGGTGAAAATTGTCCGGGATCCCGGGATTTCGGGATCCCGGGATCCCGGGATTGCAAACCCTAGCGGGGACCGATCAGGCTTCACGTACCGATCGTGTGAAAATTCGGTAGGTGGGTCCAGTAATAGTGTAGGACTTTAAAGGGCGTTTGAATTCATTATTTGAATCTACTGAAATATTAGTAATTATCTTATATAAAACTTCACACAACACTGTTCTTGGGACTCGAGTTTTAACACGGAACGTGTTTTTACGGGCATGTTTCTGTTTGGAAGAGCGTGGTCGTCCTGTCCTGTCCCATGTCCCCCACACAGTTAACACACATTTGGACACGCCCTCTTTGGCCACGCCCCCACCCCCTTGCTTTTTCCCACCTCTCTCCAGGCCTTGAAACGGGACCTTACCAGTTCCTCCTTGCGTTTTTCTCGTGTTCGAGTGTGGGGTCGTTCACTTGTGAGTGTCAAGTCATTGTGGGTGTCAAGTGTGATTTGACTTACTCGCATCAATGAGAATTGTTCGTCTAGTACTAGGTGTCCCTGTTATTATGTACCTACCTATTCAAAAACATGTTCCATGTTTCCTTGCTTTAGATCCATGATCTAAACTGTAATAATCCTGGAGTCTGGGGGTGTCCCCCAGATTTTATTTTGCTCTTCATTTCTCGCTTGTTCAGAGATCCACTTTACAGCTGTATTATTGCATCATTTCCTCCGTGACATTCAAAGCAACACTCAAACCACTGGTAATTTCAGCTGCAAAAGAGGTCCTGATAACATCAGCTTCCTTTATATCGGGTCAAGTGAATGAAAACTGAATATTTGCTTGGAGCATGTTCTATGAACAGGCATATGGTGTCAAGCAGCAGTTACTGGTCTCGGCCTTAACGTGTGCTTATGCTCTTCAATTCCAGCATTACCCAGACTGGATCAACAAAAAGGTCCTATTGCGAAACTCCAATAAGGATTTGCTTAATTTTTATTGGATTGATTTACGTATGTCAGCATAAGCAGTAGGTATCTAGGTAGTTTTAATAAGCTAATTTTTAGCGTTTGTTTGAAAAAGGCTACTGAGAGGTTTTGCATAGTATTATTCACATGGATCGTTATGATTATTAGTATTGAGTGGATGGTTGAATCAATATGAACTCAAATGGAACGATGAATTATTTTTGCGTTGTGGGTTCAGAAAATTGAATTATATCTTGATGAAAGGTGAGGCATGAATGGAAACCGTTGCTCACGCTTGGAAATAATCCGGAAAATCGCCACTTTTCAGCTCGATCAAAGAAACTATTGGGTGTGAGTTAAGAGGCACTCGGCCGTAGATCATACAACACGCGAACCAATTCTCCTCCTGAAAACTCTCGTACGGGCACCAAGAAGACGTACGACCTCCTAACTATTACTTGGGATATGGGCCGAGTTTAATTCCCCCCGCCACCGCTACAGAGCGTTGGCGGCGACCGGCACACAAACTCATATGGAAAAGGGGCGGCGGGGGCAAAGCGCGGGTTTGACACATGTGCTACCCGCACTGTCAGGGCCGAGGGCCTCCGTGCAATTCGACCCTCTTCCTTACCGCCAATCCTATAGTAACACTGGGAACTCGTATATCACCGACCTGGTATGAGGAGACAACTTTTGTCGGAAAACTTCGGGAAAGCGGATGAGAGGGGGGAGCTGGGGGTTTTTCGAGCGCTCGCAGAAGGTGGAAACACAATTACAACAAGGTGACAGCTTGAAAACAAACAATTCATTAAGAAACGGGCACCCGAACGTAGATCATAATTTGCTCAGCCACAATATGTAATAGAAATAGAAATTGTCGGGTGTAGTACAAACGTCAGCAGCAAGTGGCTTAACAACCAGCCTTTCACGTAGTCACAAGTCATAAGGACCTCATTCTTGAGAGGCACAAGTCATATGTTCACTGAGATGGTTCCTCCTGGTAAACCTCAAACACACCAATGGACACGGCCACAGCAAGATCTCTTGAAGGTGCTTGAATAGAGGCCTGACCTGAAGAACGTTTTTGGCTATGGAAACCCCGAGAAATGACGATATTTGTCGGGACAGAATGTGGTGTGGACCATCACACCCTTGAAGTCATAACTCTGGGCCATCGACTAAACCAACATTTTCGAGCTTGACGTCAGGACTCATAAATACATCTTTCTTGAGAGGCACTAGTCATAATATTATGTCTACTCATGTGGTTCCTTACGGAAACCCTTCAGCACATTTGTAGATATGGCCACAGCAAGATCGCTTGAAGGTGTTTGAGTAGAGGACAGCTGATGATGCGCTTTTTGAGCTATGGGAATCCTGGGAAACGATAATATTCTTCGGAACAGGATCTAGTGTAGACCATCACTTTCCCAAACTCATAACATGGACCAATCAACATTTCTGAGCCAAAAGTCAGGAGTCATAAGGACCTCTTTCTTGAGAAGCACCTGTTATATTGCTACTCAGCGCAGTTAGGTCAGTCGAACGACAGTTAGCAAATACTTTAGCACATCTGGGGGCACGAACACATTGAAGGTTAACGGTTTTTGGGATGAGGAAAACTGCTGGTGCACCTTTTTTACAGGGGAAAAGACCATAACAGATGGAAGGAGCCAAACACAAATTAGCTTCCCTTGCTTAAAAACTAGTTTTTCAAACAAATTGTTCGGTTCATTATTATCATTAATTTTTTGAAAATGCATTAATGGATGCTGGAATCACCAACGCACACCAACCAAAATCGGCGGATGAAAGGATTTTAAAGGGACATTACCATTGGTTTCCCTTGAATTGTGGTAGGCAGGCCCCATATACCTAATAAATATATAGAACTACATAATGAACATATTTGTAGTAGTAGTACCAAAATTTTATAAGTTTATACGAAAATCCGTTTCTGACCATCCTGAATTCACTACCAAAAGACATAAAAAATCATATGATTCGGGCCATTCTAGTGGGGTGGAATTACCTATGATTCCAAAAATGAACCAGTCCGACAAGTGACACCTCATTTCAGAGGTTTTTCTACGCTGAACACGATGGTGAAGTCATAATCACAATACCAAATTGGAGCACTTTGGTGATGAAGAAACATGAGATGTTCTTCACAGTTCATATGATCAAATCTGGTTAAGGATTGAGATATCGCAATTCTGACTTCACCATTGGGTTCAGTGTTGAAAAATCTATAAACGTAATTTGTTATAAAATCACCGAAAATTCGCTCTTATAGCCATGCTGCATAACTGTGGAGTTTCAACTTCTTTTACTCCTACGAATGCAAAATTGTTCAACTTATTCCCACAAATATTTCGTGTAGTTATTGGACTTACAAGGATATTGTACACAGAACAGTGATTTAGCAGAAAATAATGAACCGTAGAGGAATAATTTGCAAGCTATTTGCAAGCTATTCTACGTGGTATATTGGAACGTAGACCTACCAATAATGAGGGAAGGGTTAAGAAACCATTTTTTCCTTCGATTCCAATGGTTAATTTTTGTAAAATAATGAACCGAAAATTCCAACTACAGCGTTACGTAGTAAAATTCTTTGTTGTTTTAACCCGCAATCAAAGGGGTCATCAACGTGGAATTCCTTTTGTGAATGGGGCGGGGAAGCGGATTGTAGCTCACTCGGCTAATGGCCACGATGTTTGTGCGAGGGATGTGTTGCCATAGTGACCAGGTCGACACCAGCCGGCGTCCGTAGGAGAATATACGGTCGTCCTCACATGAGACCCCTCACGGCTGGTTAACATATTCATTTCAAGCCTATTGTAAGTTTAGACGAACGGTCCGGCGATCCGATCCGATCCAACCGCGATGAGCGAAATGATCGTTCGATGATGGAAACGCAGGGAAAAAACGGTGTTTACGCGTATAAAACTATGCAATTCAAACTTATATTAAATATGCATCTACGCCCAAAATGTGCAACTAAATATGCTTTTCAAATCCGCAATATTCAACTTGAATTGCAACTACAAAGGCACAATACGCCTAAAAATCCGGAATATTCTGTGAATTATCTCTTCATTTACAAAATAAGTTGAGTGATTGACTCTGAGCTAATCACTGCTTAGGTTCGAAATAGTCGGATAGTCTAAAATAGTCCAAGGCTAAATGAAGAAGATCAAAGAAGAACTTCAAATAAAATTCAATTTTATATATTATTCTACCTACTTTAAAGTGAAAAGTATTGATCAACCAGTATAATATTATTTATATGCTCTTCCAGTTTTAATTAAGTATAATAATTCTAAGAAATTTCTATAATAGATATTCCTACGTGGCTGCACCTGAATTAATTCGGATGTCTCCACTCGAAAGAGGTGAATAAAATTTTCATTTAATAATTTACATATATTTTTAAAACCACCTTAAATTGTGACTATTTTGGCTAACTTGAGTTTGTGATTTTTCTTTCTTTTTTTTTTTTTTTTTTCAATCGTAGATCAAAATCCGCAGATGATTGTAATTTGTCACCAGTTATGAACTGACTGTGTTTAAAGTTTGACTAATTCAAGATTTATTAGGACTCTTTGATAAATCGGTGGGAAATGATCGTATGATTTTCGTTATTTCTTACTACTTGAAATTTAATGGCTGGGGGTCCCGTGGTGATAGAGACTTGAAATTTGGCATGTAGCCTCCTTAGGACTTACACTTTAAGCAGCATAGGGCCGGGACTATCTGAGTGGCTCCTAAAGCTAATTTCTATGCTATTCCCTCTATAAAGGTGCATATTGCCAGTAAAGCCTTGACCTTGAACTTGAAGTGATGCGAAATAAGAACGTTCAAGTTGGTTGGTTTTTCACTCAGTTGTAAGAATCATATGAAGTCTTACGAAATTATGTGTGAATTTTGAGTTCGAAAAGTTTTATTTGAAATTAGGACCTCGATGTATCACTATGTCAGTATATTAATAATTAATATACTGACATAGTGATAACATAGTGACATAGTAATTATTACTAGCTGATACCCTTGCGTTGATACCCTCCCCCATGGTCTCAAGAGGCTGTGTACCAAATCTCAGCACCCTAGGGTGAACAGGGGAGGTATCAGCTGTATCGCTCGCAAAGCTGATCTTACATCCTCCCAATCATTTCCCGTGGTCTCATGAGGCTGTTTATCAAATTTCAGCGCTGTAAAATGAACAGGATGGAAGTTAGAACCAAAGTTATGTTTAGAATTGTGGCCAACATTGCTTGACTTCGCGTCGGAATGCTTGACAATGGAGAGACGTTATCTGTAACTTCACTAAAGAAAGTCTCGTTCGCGATGGAGGAAGCGGGTATGTGTAATCTTATATCGACAGAAACCACTCATTCTCTCCTGATCACAATGGAGCGATCCCTATCAAAATCGGTCCAGACATCGATTTTGGCAATATCGGACAATCTTGGAATTTTATATAATAGATTGCGACGAATAGCATGATAATATAATATAACATATTATGTTATATTATTATTTATGAAGGACATCTGGACTCCTAACTGTAATCACTTTGGTGATACGACAAATCGCACTCTGAAACACCGATTCGTCACTTCCAAACTATAACGATCTTCTAAACGACTCTTACACGGATTCACGCCCTACAAAGAACCACGGAATGCCAGTTTCCTCGAGACACTGAGAACAAAAAAGCCTGTTATTATCTCAAAGGTAGAAAAAAAACCGTGTTCAATTTCGTAAGGGAAATGTTGTCTGCATATATGATGATCCCATCTGTATAATGAATGGTGGAACCAATTAACCACTAGACAACTAGAAAATTAACATGGCCCGCACAGTCGACTTGACCGCTTTATCTTGATTTGTTTCAAGGTGTATTTTTTCGTCGTTTTTCCAGTCAGTTGTAAAAACAATCCAAAATCTAAAATCTAATTTTTCGTGGTAGTTTTCGACAAATTTCAACCAAATGCATTGCCACGTGATCGTTATCTGATTTGATATAGTAAAATTCCTTGCCAAGTTTGAAACGGCCGAGTTTGGTTGGTGTGCAATGTTTTTTGCTGCTTGGATTCTCATCTCATTTTACATGTTTTTGTTCGTTATTTTTTACATCAGGAGACCCTCCAATTAGTTTTCAGTGTGTTGACAGCATGTTACCGGAATGCTATTTAACGATAACCTGCCTCTAGCGTTTCTTTCGCCTGAAAGCAGGGTTCGACAATCCCAAACCTGTTATACTAAGGTCCCAAAGCCTGTAATTTCCAAATTTAAATTTGAAATAAATTATTCTGTTCAACGGTGACTTTGTCGAATTTTCGCACACATAGTCTTTGATTTTAAGGTGTCCAAAGAAGCTTCATCTTGTCTTTATCATCAGTTGTTTGCGTTTTTCTCATACTTCTCTTGGGATGGAGTTGTTGTCTTTTGGAAATGGACTAGGTACTCACTTTCTCGATATGCACATATTCGTCTGACGGACTAAAGTTGGGATTTAACGGATTCATGGGCTGGGGAACAAAACTACCTGTTCGTATCGGATGTTCAGGAACGTGAGGAGGTGATTATGGATTTGAAGATTCGTGACTCGATAAAGCGTTCGTTCTTACGATTGAAATGAATCACCAATTGGGTACCTGACACGAACGGTATCGCTGTCCGATTTTGAGAGGCACGTCTCAGATGATAGAGGACAAACAAAGAGAAAATCGCGTGAAATGTAAATTTTCAAAACTAGCCACCGCCATAAATAACAACCTGATCTGATTGTCGTAATTGGAACGGGCTTTAAACTGAGAATAATCCTCGTTCACCTTGCGCGCGGAGACCTTGAGACCGCCTTCCCGCCATGTCAAGCAGCCACAAATGAATTATTGGTAAATTGCTCTAATGATAACCCATTGTTGAGGACGGGGCTCGTCTTGAATATCGGCCTTTGACTGTAGGCCGCTAAGTAGATTCAATATTCAACTCGGGAGGGCGAAGAGTCGCGTCAAGATTGGGTTCGCAGCCGCATAACACTCGATCAAACAATAGATGCAGAAGATGCAGGGGCCGAATGTTTCTCAGGGTATCGATCGGATCGGATGATTTGTATTCGTTGGAGCATCTAACGCCCTTTTTCGCGGAAGTATCGATGTCACACAAGGAATAGTCCGGGCGGTATCAGAGGATCCTTATTGCGGTGACGTGCGTTACTGAGGGCGAACCAAAATGCGGTGAAGATGTTCTTCATCACGGCTGAATGTGTTGAACACACCAAAATAACTTGCCGTGGAGTTTGCAGGCCAAATTGAAATGTCCTTGCCAATGACCAGCATCGAGGATGTAGATGCCTGCGTAGACAGCACTTGACAGCATCTGGAGCAGCAGTATGCCACAAGAGCAAACAATCACCCAAGCACATTCGATAACTTCTGTAGCTGCAGGAGGCTAGGCCATATGATCGGTGCCGTTTTTAATATGTCTAGTCGCAAAGTGCGTTCAGCATTGGAAGCCCTAAGAAACTCAAACTCTGCATCGGATCTATCTGAATGGTAGTGAGAAGAAAATTGGCGATGTCTTCCTTTATTAGCCAAAAGTCGGTCAATCAGCTGAATCGGAATAATTCTACAGTCAACCAGACTCCTTACCATGTCTGAGTATCTCGATACCCATTTCGAGTAGTGGGAGAACATCCCAAGCGCACGTTTCATGGCTGCTGCGTCGGATGGAAGGGGCATGTCTTGTAATGGCTTCAGTCTTCCTGAGCCAGGACGCATAGATTTGTTGTTGGTGTGGTAGGTACGTCTAGGCTGATTGCGGTTATCCATTATTGTGGGTTGTGTTTTTATTAACCATTATTTATTTGTTTTTACAAGGTGGTTTTATTAAAAACACAACCCACAATAATAGATTTGTTGGCTATTTGGGATCCAAAGATGGATATTTTACTTTGGAGTACTACCACCGATCTAGATTCAATGTCAAGTTATATTTCTTTGCTGCATTTAGGAATCATCTGCATCTAAGTTTCGCTCATGCTCATCTTGTCCACCCCCGCTAATAGTAACGTCACCAAGATATGCGTACACACCATCTAGACACTCTTTCTTTATAATACTGTCAATGGTTTTCTGGAAACAGGCAACTCCAGATTATAGGTAAGAAGAACAAGGTGAGAGCGAAATCAGGGTTTTTTAAGTTAAATAACTCGGCCTTTCTTTAGACCTAGCGACTTGAAACTCCATTCTGAAACCAATATTCTGCAGAATAAATGTCATATGCTGCTTTGGTAGGGTATCCCTACTAACCGGACGCTAACTTTTCAGTACGTTTGCTAATGACATGTTTCGCCAGTACAAAGAGATAGAGACGGATCACATAGGTGGAAAAACTACATCAGATGTATTTTACCACGATTCTTTCAAAAATTGCCTAATTCACAACTTGAAAATTTTTCACCTGCGTTTTTCTCAAAACTAGAATTTCTGTCTCCACGGCCTATTAACTCCACGCCCTTCAGGCTGTATCCAAATTAATTTAGAGCATAATTACACGCAAACCATCTAAACCCAGAGTTCATATTATTACATTTTTATTTGGGAAGGCAAATTCTTCTTGTCTGCGAAAAGTGATGGAGATGATTCCGTTAGCTGGGTAGACCAATTGTTCGGTGAGTAGTCCAGGTGTGAGACAACCCGGGCAAAGCCTAATGTCGAGCAGATTTCGATAGGAGAAAAGAAAAAGAAAAAATAGGAGAAAAATCTTCTCGAAGTACCTACTCTTCCTCCCTCTGAAATGATGTTCTGTTCCAATTTGGATACACCTTCAACGCTCTCAAGTACTGTCAGAGTAGTTTTCCACTGACAAGGTGATTCCTCAACAAGGTGATTTCAGATGATTTTCCTTACGGTTATGGATTTTTGGATACTCATTAATGTATCTGGAAATATGTGGATCCATTCCTACGTTGTTTGCGATGTGGTGGCTCTGCACCTAACGAGGACTCTTCAGCTCTTCCATCGTACCTAACCTAACTTCACGAATCGATACGATAGATTGAGGAGAACTATAAAATCCTCCTTAAGAAACAATACGGACAGCCGTTTTACGACCTGCAATACGAGCTTCACGCCACTACTTTCAACCGCCAAAACCTCTTTCGCAGCCTCTGATCTCACTCTGTTCTGCCCCATCACCAGACTCTCGTAACTGACACGGGCCATGGCCGACCTTCGCTTGTATTTCAATAACCCTCTCTAGGACCGGTACCAATACCTACTTCAAGACGCCCAGCTGCGGTGACGTCATCGAGTTCTTCCCATAAATTATCGTCCAGAAATTGATTCGTTCGGTCCTTCACGGCTCGTTCGAAAAAAAACTTTCGCTTGGCTCGGGGTTCTCCTTTTTATCTGTGAAGTTTTTCTTTCTTTTTTTTCTTATTTCGTTTCCGTCAGCTTTGGAACTCCATCAACGCGTTGAGGCCTTTTTCAACAACGGATAAGCATTTGCTTGAGAGCGTGATTTGTTGGTGCCCCAAAAAACCGTCGAGTCAAACCCTTTATCGGTTTCTGAAGAGACATAAAGTCTGGAAGATGATGAGCCCGTGAGATCTTATCTTCTACTTGGCCCGCGCTGATTAAGACTTTAAGTTGAACGCACAGATGACAAACTAAGCACAAGTTGATAATATATGAGAAAAAATAAGGGATAACCAATTCACACGAAGCACATCTAGTGGTAACCACCAAATAAACCCAACCCCAGTTTTGACTTAGAAATGTCTATTCAATATCCTAAAATGGAACTAATTGTCCTCAAAAGTGTAATTTCGAGCTGGATCACTGTTCAATACACAATACCCTTGTGTGCAGATACGAAATAGTGGGAGAAATTATCAAACTAGTTCATTGATGGTCACTTCAGTCTTCTAAATTTCAGGCTGATCTGATAATAAATCTATTCATATAAATAATTCAAACAACAATTATTCGAAATCACACATCATCTTCCGTTGTATGAACCGGCCATTTCACCGTATGAAAATTGGCTCGAAGGCACCATTTTATCCCACTTAAGTTTACCTACTGTTTTTTATCGGTTCTACTTTGTTGCGGCCATTGTGATCCTACAACGCTCCGTTAAAAAATCCTCCGAATCGAAATATTGACAAATTTACACAAAAAGCCATACCGCTCCTCTCAAAATGTCGAAGACAAAAGAAGTCTTGACATTTTTGATAGTTCTTTTTCGACTTAAGTGGTTTTTTTTTTAAATTTAGAATAATGAACCAAAATTACGGCAAATCTGTAGAAAACGTTCAGCCTGGACAGAGGAATACCAGTATATAATATATATATTATACTGATAGCTACCGATTTTTGGCGGGATATCAGACCTTACAAGCAACTACAGTAGAGAGACGTGAGCAAAAATTCCCAAGAAATTGAAGAAACCGCGCATTTTTTGGCGCACTGACTTCTTCAAAGTACGTTTGTAATAATCTAATAATCATCAAGAATTACCAGGGATTTAACGTCCGTTTAGGTGAAGCTCTATCCTGACTTATTAGGGCCATAACCGAGCAACCTCGACGCTTCGTCAGTATTTAATTAAGAAATTATTCTAGGCATACCTTGTGTACACTACACATTTTTGATGAGAGACGCAATAAGAAAACTTCCACCCACTGAGCATCCACGATTATTTACCTGGAACAAGAGAAATATGTGTAAGAAATCAGTTGTACGATGAACAAGGAAATATATTTTGACTAAATAACACAGAGAAACATAAACAAAGGGTGAAATTCGCTCATACACTGAACTACAGCTATGTACCTACTTCACATTTCCAGTCTCAACCAAGTTGCCAGGGGGCTAAATCCAAATTGGAAACCGAATTTGGTTGATTTGGCTACGTCAAGACGTGTTTAAATCCATTAGAAATTAATTAGAAAATGCGACACAAACCGTATTTTTCTTATTCAATTATAGTCAGTTTTCTTTGAAACTTCATGTATTTTGGGCTGTTGAAGAAAACCCACTATCAAAATTATAAGCTTCAATTTACTTTAAGCAATACGTCAAGACTTCATAACTTTAACTGGGTTACCGTAAAAAACATGGGAAATTGGTTGGTGAAATCAGATCGAAATCCAACGAACTAAATCACTTGCGACATTGACAAATCGTCTATTTCCACCGAAATATATATAAATTCACTGTTACACCGGTTTCGATGACTAGGCCATCGTCAGTAACAAAACAATACTGTATTGTAATATGTCTAATACCTACGACCGTCTGATCACCGAAACCGGTCTAACAGTGGAAATAGACGATTTTTCAAATACTCTTGTTTTCTTTGTCGAAATCCCACGTTGGTAACATAATCATATTATTTTGGTAATGTGACTGCATAATTGTAGGTTAAAGTAGGTAACTTGAAATAATAGGTTGTCTGTGACTTGTGCTGTGCAAAATATACTGTAGGGTTATGTTCCTGAACAGCGAACGAAGAATTTGCCTAAATTTTAGATTTGGGGCCTTTAAACCCCGGAAATTTCGTATTTTTCTCAAAATCCTCACACTGCCAGGGGAATTGAGGCGTATGGTCATCCGTGTCTACCACGGTTACGAATCCAGATACAGTGTGTACAGAACTGGAAGCAGGTGGAACGGAGGTGCCTCTGCATCTGCTGCCTATGAAATATTATAATACAATCAATAATTCCGCGGCAGTCGCCTTCGGCACCCGGTCAAGACGTTTACAAAATCTAGCGGTTCACAAAGGCATTTACTACGAGTCAGCTGAGAGCGGAGATAAGAGAAATGGTCGCTCTAGAGCTCCGTTGAAAATTACTGCTCGAGGAAGGGGAAGGGCGGTCCGGTCGGACCGATGTTTTGGAAATGGTCCGTAGGGCGCCAACATTTTGATGCCCCGACGCGCCTCCCAGACCTCGAAGGCGGAGGGCGGGTTCATTAAAAAGCTTCGAACTCTCGGTTTCATTTGGGATTATCCGAATGATTTCGAGAAGAGATCGAGCTCGAAATAGAATCCGAAATCGTTCAATACCGCGGCTCAGGAACCCTTGGAACCTCCTACACAGCACGGACTAATTAAAATAAAGAAAGTAGGTAATGCAAGGGATCTCGTTATGAAAAAAATTGTAATAAGAGAACAACTTATTACCTACTTCCTCATGTTACTGATTGCACCAGTTCATAGCGAAATCCGCGTTTATCACCACGTCCAATCGCTTTTGTCTCAGGAGCGGTTAAAATCAGTTTACCTTCACCAGCGCAATCTGCACTCCAGCCTACGCGATGACCCATGTGACCCTGGGTACACGCGTTGAAGATTTCCAGAGAGGAATTCTTTGGAAAATCCTCAGAGGTTTGCAGAAGCCCTCAAGCCTGTGATGAAAACTATGTCCACCCATAACGAACGACGGCATCGCTCTCGTTGGTGTTTTGGCTGTTCTTCGGCGAAAAAGACGAAAACAGCGAAACTTGGTTGCTGAAACGAAATATGGCGTCTACACACACCAATATGTTGACCGACCTAACTGTTGAACCGGACGACATCCGTAACTGAACGGGTATCAGAAGCTGCTTACAGTCATCACTCCATTAATTCAAGTGCGTAGAGAAAATATCCAAAAAGAGAAAATGATTGGCGCTCGTAGGACCCTCGTAATTCTCTGTAAAGCTCTTGGCGCAGTGAATTCAGGTTAGTCTGAAACGGATTCTGGTTCAAGAGTTTTTCAGAAATTTGAGTTTGAAATTTTTGGATCGAGAATAATAACTAAAAGCTTCAAAAAATTCGCTGAAAGTACTGGAGGCGTGTATCCGGTGCTCCTAGTAGTTAGGTTTAATTCTAGTCTAGGATCATGACTCTACCAGATGGATGAAAACTAGTGGGATGGACGTGATTGTGGGCAGTGGCAACAAACATGGACGTAGGATTTTGATATCGTGGAACGTAAGAATTTCAAAAATAAAAATCCTACTGATATTGAGTATTCTGTTATTCAATCATTTCTTTAGGACGAGGTATTTGACGGGTCTGAAGGATTTTAAAGCGGCATCAACTTGGATTTGCAAGGTAATAGAATTATCTGGGCTGATGGAAAATACACTCAATTCCGACAAAGTCTTAGTGGGGGGATTGGATGGATTTCCGAAGAAAAAACGAACGAGCTCCAATAGCCGCCCGTCCGAGTTTCGCCCTCCTCCGTCTCTTGATTAGGGAGCAAACCGGACTTTATGGACTTCACTTGGTTTTGAGAGTCTATTTGACCAAGCGGTCACGTGCTGGTAGATGACAATGGATTCGCTTCGGTAAAACAGTTCGGGGTTTTAAACAACAAAAAACCCTCCGGTAGACGTCGGTCTGAAGGGACGACGAGAGAGCGAGAACGCGGAGTGCGTTGATTCGGGCGAGGGGATGTAATGAAGACGAAGGGCCTGCAATGATGCAAATGGGTGTTTCAGTAAACATCAACGGTCGGGGAGGGTTAAACCAAGTGAAGATAAAACACACCTTTCGCAGGAAATAGAATAACTCGGTTTTTCTTTTTCAACGCAATTTGTCTTCTACTGGTTTTTCAACCTGTGCGGGTTCCAATCGTGTAGTTTTGACCGATATTTATAGTAATACAACCTCAAACTACCCTCCATTCACCCTAATTCATCAAGATTTTCCAACTATTTTAAAACAGTAGAAACCCAAATTTAAACACATCGGTTTTGACCAAATTTTTTGTACGCACATACAACCGAAGCTGCTAACGCTACTTAAAACGTATATTTTCACAGCGCGAGAGGTGTATCAGCAAAATCTACCACAAGTGGCGACGCTACAACACTCCGAAACCCTGGCACCACCGAGGCGCCAATAGCTTTACAGCGAATTTCGAGGGTCCTCAACCTGGAGATGTGATTTGGATATTCATCCTTGAAATATAAACTCTAAGAAGCAAAACGAGAACATTATAGAAATCAAATATAGAAATTGAAATTATTGTTCACATTTTCAATATTTTATATTGTCCTTCGTTATCCGAAATAACCGAAATTCTTCCATCAGGTATTTCGCTGTCCAACTTTTTTTAAAAATCTTCCTAAAATATTCATGTTTGTGTTTTAGATAAATACGTACCTATTTGATTTGAACCGACTATTTGATTACTCTAATTAGTCAATTACCTGACTAGTTAAACTATTTCGAGCCTCTTGAAAAATAACTACGTTCACCTGTGTGTTAAATAGATTGTAAGCACGTGCACCGAGCGTTTTTCAAAAATTTGTTAATTATTGAGTCGTAGAAGAAGAAGAAGAAGAAGAAGAAAATGCGTTTATTGAAAGAAAATTAGACTTCGTACAAAAAATAATAAGTTACATTTAAACTAATAAAGGATTCGGCAGATTTTGCCATGAATCCGGGGAGTCATAGAGGTAAATGTATAATATTACAGAAAAATTATTAACATTCGATTTATCAGGATTTTTAGTTGTTTCGGTTTGATTCGAATATCGAAAATATCGATATTGATCATTTGATTAGATGATCATAATAAATGAAATATCGTACTTGATATAGCAACGTGTTTAGAGCGGAGTGGACCTGATTTTTAGTTGATTGGATCTGATTTCCTACTGAAAAAAAAAAAAGATTCTTGGACAATAGTTTATTATCAGTACAGACTATCCTTCTGTCTAGATCACTTTAGCATTCATTTGTACTGATATAATTCTGGCATTTTTCTAGTAGGTATATTCATTCAACTTCTTCATTCGAAATTACCTCCTTTCCGTAGGCACAAAAACTATCTTAGAACCACGTAATGTTTGAATCAGCTGTTCCCCAGTATGGTCATTTGACGCCGTATGATTTACGCTCATGTTGACGACTTTCGAGCTCACACTGTGAACGACTTGTCGTACAAAGCTACAAATGGTCTTGAAAATGTCTCTAAATGAACTCTACCCAACCAGGTTTAAGCTTCAAGGCAATGTAGTCAACCTTACAAAGGCAAAAGTTGGTTTGGACCTTACAACTAGGAGTTCAAAATACACCGTTCATCGTTCATAAATATATTACAACTGAATTGAGGGAACCCCGAAAACACAGCCGCAATAATTATAAATATAAAACCCTGACGTGAATCGTGGGCCAGAGAGTTGAGCATTGTGAGGAGTTGCTTCGAAGCCTATACCTACGTACCTACTGGTTACCTTGGAGTCCTATTCATGTAAAAAATAATTGAAATTGCAGCTTTCTTTTTTTTTAGCGAATTTTTGAAGACAATTTTCGTATGTTTTGAGTTGTTGATGATTCATGAGCTGGCAGTTCAACTCTTGCCCAACATAACAGTGCAGCCCTGCCCTAAAGTTGGGCAATATAATATTATTATTATTCAAATGTTTAGATTTGCACTCGAGTTGTATTTCCTGCATCTATCCTGAATAAATTCATGTCTCTCTCTCTTTCTCTCTCTATTCAAATGCGCGCAGAAAACTACACCGTTCATTTTGAAATTTTTGAGTTATGACGTTTTGAAAATTCACATTGAACACCTTCCAAGGATCATCTTCGGGCTGTCCAAGATCGTAACTTGGATATCTTAATTGTAGGACAACGCTCATTGTCGAAGACAATATTCCAAAACCGACCAAAACAAGAAGTTACCAGGAATCCTGACGGGAAGCAGTTGATGGAAACGGGACGACGTGCTAACGTAAAAGCCCTGCAGGAGATTACGAATTAATAACGCGGGTAAGTTTGTGAGGCGACTGTACCCCCCACTCTCTGACCCCTGAGCTACCCACAAATCAAAATCCTACCGTTCCTCGTCCTATCTCCCATCTTTCTCCCGAGGATGAGGCCCTCCCCATTCGAAAACACCTTACAATCAATAACGGATCTTCATCGTTAATTAATTGCCAATAGCGGCGTTTTACTGTTGTTTTTTGAACCCCAAACAAGGTATTTTAAAATTTGAGTCGAATTTGTACGAACAAGATGTAAAATTGGTTAGGGAAGTCTGTAACCGAATGTGCCGAAATTAGGTGGTCGTTAGTTGGTTTTGTGCTCCTTCACGAAAAGTACTCGTACCTAGATCATCATTATTCAAATGTACTGGCGAAATCCAAACGACGTTAATCACGATTACGATATTCGGTTTGCTCAAACCTTGATTTACCTAATCGAGATCAGTGAGTTTTTGGTGAAATCTGCCCTTAAAGCTGTACACAACATTCCTAGAGTTCCGTATACTCTCAAAATAAGTGATCTCCAGACCCACCGTCCGCTCAAGACTCAACCCCTGTGGATGGAGCTGGGAAATAAAGTAAACCTAAATTTGTATTTTTGGCACCTACTTGTCAAAACGAATTTTGTCCAACTTTTTGATGGAAATTTGACCATGAATTTCATTAAGATGATCTGCATAATTGATAATGAATTGTTGTGGGCAAATTCGCAGTCTTTGTTGCTTTGATTTTGTAAAAATGGTACCTTTGCACGGGCTACATTTATTCTATTTGAATGGGTGCCCGGAAGAAGGGCCTATGTCACGATCTTTTCGAAACCCAGTTTTTCGTTGAATAAAGGCCAATGTCATGTGTACTAAGAGTTCCCATGGTTTTCAGTTGTAAACTAGACCGAAAGAGGTCAGGAAAATCGCATTTACATTGAGAAGTGAAAGACATTGAAGTGGAAGAGGGGCCTATGTTATCAGTTCGTTATCAGAGTGCAACAGTATTGTTTGGTAGTCGGTATTATTCGTATTAATAACGTAATGACCCTGGAAAACGTTCAAGATTTTTGACCCAGCTGTCAGCATTCCAGAACCTCACCGTCTAGCTCTTCTTTACACAAGCCTACTGCCCCATGAGCAAGGAAAAGAAGAAGGACCTTCTTCACATGACACAGTTTATGGCTGACCCAATACATGTGCTATTTTAAAAGTCACTGCCTTCAATGTAAATATTCCGAGAAAACTAAAATGTAATAAGTCAATGTTAATATTCAGAGAAAAATTAAATGTTATTACTCAATCTAATATTCAGAGTGATAAAACATTGCCTTTTTGTTATAGATAATTTTTCTGCTAATTTCCCCTATGGAAGAAGGGCCTATGTCACTTCAGGTGACTTTTATTAGTGGTCATTATCAATATCCCACTTTTTTAGCGCTCCTCTAAAATTTAGAAATCGTGACTTCAGGGCACCCATTCATTTATTACTGAAAACAAGTTTGAATATCAATCGTGATCAGCATCATGAATGTTCAGTTTCGAGATCAAAATTTGATCGGAGGTTCCAGTTCGATTAAATGAACTGGAACCTCCGCGAGAATTATGATGTCCGATGAGGGCCGAAGAACAAAATACCCCCAACTATTACAGGGCTCCCATTTCGCCCTTTTGGAGTCATCGCCTTTTCAAAAAAAACACCGGCCCTTTTCAGGGTTCCAAGGGCTAATGATCGGTCGCAACGCCCTCTATATCTCTGTCTCGGTGATGGCAAGAGGAACAGAGGGGGAAGACAACAAAAAAATACTCCGGCTATTACGAAGCCCTTCGAGTTTGTCGATGAAGACTTTAGATGAGAAACACAGGTAAAACACGAAAAATCCCTTCTGTCAACGGAGTGCGAGGCGGTAGCTGCGCCAAGTCGGTAGGGCGAATGAGTTGGTTAGAACTTCATTTCGTGACCTGACGTAGTTAATTACCATCAGCGACAATCCCCTCCACTTCCCACCGCCAGTTACATTTTATTCATCTCTTTGAACTTTTAAAATCACACTATTCAGTATCGTTGAATAACCGTCATGTACTCGTATTTGATCAGAAGGACCGCATTCGGGAGCCAATCAGAGAGCGTTTTACGGAGCCGGTCTACATACTGCTCTCTGATTGGCCTGGGAGGTATAATTAAGACAGTGGTAAAAAACATTTATGGAAGTACCTACTTATTTTTCTGGAGAGGTTTGAAGTTAAGAATTAATAATTAATAATAATAATAATTATTCTGAAGGTGAGTTCTTCTCAGGAAAAAAATTTACAAAAATCATTGTCATTCCCTATTATCTCATGCTTAGATCAGGCGTAATGATGAAGCCGTATTTCTACTTCTTAATCACATATTTACGTACCCACCTATAAACTTCTGGCTCCTCTTAGAACTCCAAAATACTCTAAATCACGTAGAAATCGTGCCGCCAACTCCTTATCCCACTATGAATTATTGCTGTTTTTATTTATTTATTTTTTTTCATTTTTTCTTCTCTCGGAAGTTTGACGGAATCTGATAGATGCGGGCACGCTATTTCGCCGCAGAATAAAATGAACTGTGACGCTGTGCTAATTATAGGAGGCATCAGAACTGATCCTCCTCGAGGAGGAAATTCCTCGTTATTTAAAGCGGTTTCTACGATCTTCTTCCCGCTCGTGGTGATTGATTCCGTTTTAATTTGGATTTGTGGTAGGAATGTTTCTAACATTACACGTGAGCTGTCGGTATTTACATTTGAGTCATTCAATTAATTTTTTTAAATTCAATGCCTTCATAATATTTGAAATGCTGATGCACCAGAATAAGATGACTATGGTACTATCTAACTTTGAGCTCCTGTAGAGCAACATACAACAGTTATAGCACCAAAAAGGTGATAATATATTGTGTCAGACCAACAAAGGCACCAGTACCTATAGCACAATCCATACCAAAAATCAAAAACCACAAGGTTACCGGGTTGAATAGTTAGAGAAACCGAATATTGAAACATTTTTATCACATGATTTGGATTGATTTTGAACCCAACGAACCGAAAATCGATATTTGAACGGTAGGTATTAAATCCTTACGAGGAATTCGGGAGTGATCAAGTTGAAATCAATCGCGCCTGATCTCGGTCCCGTTCCCGTAACCGCGGCCTCTCTTATTATAGTCAACGAATAAGGGCAAGTAGATCGCGTATCTACCAAACTATACCTCTCGTGGCCTCACATCTGGTTTGGAATTTTCGCCTTCTCATAGAACTAGTAACAATTTTGAACGGCTACCACCCATAAGCGCCGTTTCGGGGTTCTCAAACGCGCTTGGGTTTTGCAGTTGGAAGTTTGTGAAACACTCCCAAAACAACCCGAAATAATTATGTCGAATTTCACTGAATTATATCAACCTTGAACTTCGTAAACAAGTGTGTGTGATATGTTGACCGTCAGTAAGAATAATGATGGGGAGATGTCGAGGGTCGGTCAAATAAGAGATTTTTTTTAATAATTTGTACGTTTGGGCTTAACGGTAGTGGACCAGTAGGCTTAATAATATATTAATATATTGAATATATATCAATTTGTTGGTGGAATTTACAGTAGTTATAGTAGGTGTTTAAGAGAATTAAATTCTATAGTTAGATAAAAATAGATAAGTTCTATAAATTTTATAGTTATTATAGTAGGTGTAGTAGGTGTATATCACCATATCCCCCATTGAACCCAATTCATTCACATGCACCTCTGGATAAACTGCTTGTAATCGTACTCATGTTCACTCCCTCAATGAAAAATTATATTAATTTCCTCACAAACTCAAGTCTCAAAATCCATGATATTTCGTATCTCAACCTGCAGTATGAAATATACAGGTAATAATTATAAAGTCCGAACTAGTTGAAGGCAGAGGGCTAAAAGTGGAATTTGTCGTGTGATGGAGTCGAGTTTAACATCAGAATCACGTTGGACAGGGTCGCTTCTTGTTGTTGCCCAAAGGGAGTAATTAAGGCCTTAACTGCTTTTTTTTTCTCCAAGAGAAGCCATTCACGGTATTTTTTTCACGTTCCGTCGTCACCTGAAACCGCGATGGCCGTCCAGCGTTGATAAAGTACGTTTGGGGGTGGCGCAATATAAATTAACTTGATGTATAAAGCCACTATCTTTTGATGTATGATACAACTACCCGTTGTAACTGTCGGTAATAGTGTTAAAAGGACGTTTAGCGTTTCTGTGGTGGAATGGGTCAAGGCATTTCTATTTCTAGTCCACCCAATCACTGTATTACCGTAATATCTGCTAAAAAATTCGAAAAGGTGAGTGAAACACAGGGCCGAGCACAGCCAGCGGACGTATATTTAATATTAAATTAAATCAGTATAACAGCTCTTATGATTGATTGGTGTCAGATCGCGCCAATTTCCAGCAGGTGCACCTGTTCGACCGATAACTTTGAAGTGCGAATTCCTTCGACCGCAGGCGCGTGCACGACTTGCATATCATTTCCATACCGATCAAAACCTACCGGGAATAATAAGTCAAAAATGGACGTTTCTCACCGTTTCTCACCCCCGGTTTTTTCTATTATTCGGCGGATGAGCCCCGCGATCGTTTCGGGAAGCGGAGGGTCGTCTTTGGACGATATATCATCGGAGATTCGTAATTTACGACCAAATGGCCCAAAGGGGACTTCGCCTGAGGTGAATTTGCCGGTTTAATTCGAATGGTCGATCTCTCTAATCATATTGATTCAAACCTAACAGCCACCGATAATACGCGTAATAATATGAGGATATTCTCACTTCTTGTCCTTTGCAGAGTTCAAAAAAACCGCTCCAACCGCTCAATCGGACCTAGAAAATGAATGATTCATCCGCCCGGTCCAAAATGCCGGTGAAGCCGGTCTTGCGATCACCCACTTACTATTCGATCTGCGAATGTAGTTCACTGAGCGGTGTGACAGAAGGATTTTTAATTACAGCTTTTGCTTGCTCCGTTGAGGCCCCCGCAAGGTCGTTCACTTCGCCAACCGTTCCGGAAAGTCCAGAACGCGATTGCATTTCAACTTAACCGCCCACGGAACGTGAATTTCCGTCATACGTCTTGTCGGTGGACATTTTGAAATACCGTTCGATTTATACAACTCGATCCTTCGTACTTATTTATTGATCCGACATAAAGAGGAGCTACAGCATTTGTCTCGTCCCATTCGCCAAAAGCTCCTTAATGTTCAAACAGGGGGTAAGAGTATTTCTTCATAAGAGAGTGAAACCAATATTCAAATTGAGAACGAATTATTCCGTAATTTGCGAACGTCTTGAACGTTATATTATACGAGTTGTTGTCACTAACTCTATCGTCGTTCCACTAGCGCCCTTAGCTTCCCTTATTCCCCGTAGACCACTAACGCATACAGGCAGGAATAGACTGATATTAAATATGATCATAAACATAAACGTGAACTGATAAAACTAATGAACATGATAATATCATTAATATTATTAATGATCAGTTTAAACTATCAGTTCAAATCAAATTGAAAAAAAAACATCAACATGCACATAAGTCCACTCTTAGCAGCGCAGACCTGTTGATGTTGAAGAAATCGATCGGAACTGGTGATTTTTGAATTTAAATGATTACATACCTAGTTTAGATCCTTTAGACCGTTATATACCTTATAAATTTAGGTCCCTGTATATGTATAGGCCCGATACAATTAAGCTTGACGCCATTGCACTGCTCGTCGAATGGCCACTTAAATCTATATTCAATATTCTTAGGGTTCTGCATACTTTCAAAATAAGAAATCTCCAGAACCACCGTCCGCTCTAAGCCCTCTCTAAAATTTCAAAACAAATTTGGGCCAAATTTTGTATGGATTTAGAACGTATGACCCATTGCATTAGTGTAGGTTCTTCCTTTCGGAAAATTCGCAGATAAATCAGTCGATCTACAAAATGTCGGAGATTGACTCTTTGTCGTCGGAAGGGAACGAGATCGCATGACTGAGGTTAGAGGCTGCCAGAATAGGATAGGTATTGGTTATGTAAACCACGGCATGTCCCTCTTCACTAGCACGTAACGCATGACGATGTAGGTAGTTAGGCGACGATTAAACATGCGGCTCACGGCCTGCTGATCTGCGACCAACGTGAGTGATTATTCGCATCGATCCACGAAACTCTCCCCAGGGGACATGCTTAAATTGACAGTATATTACGATCTGTAACAAAATGTTCAACTATTCCTTAACGCCCGAACGCGTTCAGTGAACATTTTATCGATTTTGAAAACTACACTTCGTATTTAACGTTATGCTGCAATAATGGTTACTTATTGTTGTGTAGATTACATTGAAAATTACCTGAATAGGTCATTCTGTACGACTGGACCTACCTATTTCGTCAACCACACAACTCCGCTCACGTGTGTTTTCCACGGTTTTCTGCTAGTGGAAAACCTTAAATTTGATCAATATTTCGTAGTCCAAAATAAATGATCCAACAGTACCGAGAATAGGATATTGAACTCTCATGTTGAGTCTTATGGTAGGAAAAAAATTACACCTCTCCCATGTCAGAGGGGGCCCTTACACGTAAATGTTACAGAGACGAATTTCGTTTACATTACCAACCGTTTTATATAACCGTTAGACGAACTCCTGAACGGCTCTCCTCACAAACATGATCGGTTATGCATTCCCAATAAAACCCTCCTCCATTGATAATATATCACATTATAACCGAAATATTTCTCTCGGCTATCTAACGTTGCCCGACCTCCCGATAATGGAGATCGTGCCCGGACATAAATGCCTTTCAAGGAGCAGCTGAAACAGTTTCTTATTAATACACCTTGAAACCTTCCCGCCTCACGCCTTTACCCCCTCCAACCGCTCTTTTTCCCCCCTCTCCAGGGTTTTTCTCAGCGTTGTTTACGACTAGATAAACCTTGAAGGTGTCCCATCTTTAATACTTCGCCCCCTTTGCTGTGGCGCTGTAATTCCGTTTCGCATCTTAATGTCCTCTTCAATCTTTCTCTTTTTACATCCCGTGATAAGGCACCTACTAATGAGGTTACAGATAAGATGTATTACTTTAATAATTTTTTTTTCTCCACTCCGAGAGGATGTTTGAGAGTTTTCATTTCTACAATTTTTATTCAACTTTATTAATCTTCAAAGCGTCATAAACTAATTCAGCAAGACGCCTTCCATCTAACCAGAGATACTCTTCATTTTCCATTCAAGCGGTTGTGACACATTCAAATTCAACCACTAGTAGTTCTGTGGTTTAACGTCCTATGAAGCAGAATCTTCACCAAAGCCTCCTTGCTGACAGCCTGAGTTTATAAAACTCAACGATTTTGAACCTGAAATTATTGAAGAAGGATGAAACTTGCCCCCACGAGTGACTTAATACAGATGACCAAGGAAGTGTGATTGCATAGTTTTATCTGTCATCTTTTGACTGATGAAGCTAATTCATATTTTAGAGATGATAGTTTTATATCTACTTGCTGCGATAGGGTACCTGGGAATTTGTTTTGGCTACCAAAATCCACTAGAAATAAGACTGATGAGGCTGGGTTTCGGACTACTGAGATTTTGGGATTTTGGTACTTTGACGAACTGTAATGGTGAGATTTTGCTTATTTCATGGGTTTCTCATTGAGTTCCTCTTTCTTTCTATATTGTGATTTGTGGAGTTTACTTTGTCTTGCAGTCGAATTTTACAGAAGTTATAGGTAATGATTTTTTCTCTCTTCGTTTTATTGCATTAAAAGAAACTATTTTGAAGGAATATTGGCTAATTGTTCCCTTAAAATTAATTGTTTACCCAGAAAAAGTGAGTCGGGTCAAACAGACCCTGCGTTTCACGTTGTTGTTAGAAGCTCATAGAGTTGGAAAAAAATACAATGACCCAAAATTTGTTGTCTTGCTCAGGATGAGGGTTAAACGTTTAGGATTCTACTTATGAAGTTAGAATTGAAAGGGGTAGATTGAGTAGGTGCAGTTGGTGTCGCGGAAGGCACTTAATTATGAAGGGACTTCATAACGAAAATTAATGCTGTGTCTGGTATGTAGCTGCGCTGAAGCCGATTGAAGGTTTTTGGCGGTGTTGTTGTAAACAATATCCACTATCTGCAGAGGACAGATATCGCGTCAGTTGTTGGGACCGAAAAAAATCATTGATGAGGCGTCTGTTTTGAATATTCGCGATGATTTCAAAAAAGGCGCTAAACTCAAAAATTCATTCGATATTTCGATACAAGAAAAAAAAAAAAATGGAAGGCAAAATTGAGATGTAAAAGCCACCCCCGCAGCGATTCCAGCCGAATGGAGAGCCATCGCGTGTTTTCAGGTTGTTCAGGGGATGAGGGAAACGGGGGGGCGATAAGGGCGAGGAGGCGATAGAGGGGGGCCATATCCACTACACAGCTACCCGTAATCATTTTCGTCCAGCCTCGCGAACCCAATCGTGATATTAATATAAAATCGGGATAATATCTCCGGGGTTGAAATCATCCGAACCCACGTGTTCCACCCGCGATTCCCTGCGATTTTCGTGCCGGTAAAAATGTAATAAATACGTCGAAGATTGGCTGCCTCATCGCAAACTGTTCGTTTGATTTGTCTCAATCGAGTGTTTGAATGAGAAAATAATGGCACCGAACTTTTATCTCCAACATAACGGTAAAACTTCCGGACGACTTTCTTAAGGATATTTTCTTAAGGACAATTTTCACAAGGATAAGGAGGATTTTCTTAGGACATGAAGGTCCTAGTATAATCCACTAGGCAGTTAAGCCAGAATTCATTCGGAACGTTGACGAGACCAGTAGTGAGCCATCTACTGACTGCCCGCCTCCCAGAGAAGATCATCTGGTCCTTTGGAATAAACTTCCAATGGGGGTTCGCTCTACCCATTGGCTTGAGCGTTTCAGGGGTGAGGTACGCAGGTTATTCAAAATTTAAATTTCATTCCCTAGACATAAATCTCTTCTCATACCCCTTACTCTTCCTATCTACTTTAATTTGTATTTACTTCCGCCCATCCTTCTATATATTAAAAAAAAAAAAAAAAATTATTGTATTTTTATAACGTCATTGATCTTATCTACGTCATTTGATGTACACTATGAGGGACTTGTCCTATGTACAATAAAAATTGTTCGATATCAAATTCAATTTCAAGCGTGGACAGCACAAAATACAAATAATCTTGAATACAATATTTTGCCTTGTAACTCCGACAATTTAGTGTGATTATTACCTAGTTTTCTGACTTACGATGTTGTCCTACAGAGAGATCATTGTGCATAATAAACCGTTGTAGGAGAATATTTGCGGCGTTTTTCTGATTCGTTGATTTCCAAGAGTGATCGCACCCAATGAAATATTTCATCTTACGGCCCAAAGCGCACATTGGAGTTGATGCAATGTGAGTGCCAATTGAATAATCAGTTTATTCAAGTAGGCCTACATAAAATCGATAGTCTATATAGACTAGTTGAAGTGTTTTGGAGCGTTGAAAGGGAAAAGAGGTTGAAAGGGAACCGTTCTGAGGTCCACCGGAAGGAAATTAGGACCAATCTCGTCGTTACGATACTTGTAGATCGTAATCGGCCATCAAACAAGCCTCTTTTCTCCGATTCGAGAAAAACACTCATTTCCCGACCGTTCTTCATTCTTCACGAGTTTTTCCTCTAAGAATATTATCGACGAAGGCTCGAAAAAAAGGGCTTGAGGAGCGGAGGTACCACAAACGGCTCTGTACTCGTCAAGATGATTATTCATGAACCTTGCAAGGTGGTCCCCCTCCTTCACCAGGCGGGTTCCAGATCGATTTATGACTCCTTAAAACGCACGGGTCCGCAACTGATATTGCTCTCGGGGTGAGGCCGATGCTGGAATAATGTTAATAATATATCCGGCCTCCGTTCGAACGGGGCAGAACGTATTTCTGACATTATTGTTTATGATATAAACAATCGATAAATCTTATAAACAATCAACCACGTAAACATTTTACGTCCGCCAGTACTCAATAAAATTTATTAATGCTCTATCAACCGTCAATATATAAAATATCTAGTACTAATTCCATGATAGTTCTTGAATGAGCGACATCACAAGTTTTCCATCTTTTTGAGTTTTTCGATTGTTTGATATATGGCACAGTAATTTCTGAAGCTTACATCTTGACGCCATTACCTCATAAAACCTAAGGCCTAGCCCACACGGGCGATTATTTCAAGGCAACTATTTCATCGGCCAATCTGTATAGTAGAACATAGAAGGGAACAGTGGAACATAGATGGGAATGAAAGCGACAGATTTCTAGGCGAGGCAATAGTCGGCCGATACAGATTGTAACCTGTTCGCATATACAGTCGATTGAATACTCGGCCAGTCCCTAGTAAATCTCCTTTGGCTTCAGTTGCCTTGTTTTGTAATTTCTTGAGTTTTGAATTGTGTTCTTGGTTTGCATCAAAATAACAGCTGCTTTTGACACAGAATTGTTCATTAGAGAAATAGAGAAAACACCGCAGGTGTACCTATAATAAAGAGTTTAAACAAATATACCTAGTGGTAGAAATGTTGAAGAAAAATGTAGGTTCAGCAAGCTACAAGGGGCAATCAAACAGTGTCTCTTCACAAACAAGTCCATCTCTAGCTGTTTTATAGTTGTGTAAAATACACCACGCCTTAACAATGGAATCGCAGAATTCAATGTTAACATATACTGCCCGTGTAAGTATGCGCCACATACTGGCAATCCTCTTGCCCTCGTCAGCCTATAGTTAAATATACGTTTGTTTTAAGACAGTAAGTTTAAATATAAGTTTGTTGTAACTCGAGAACATCCATTCCTCAACTAAAAAGTTGGTCGTGCACCTAGACATAAATTCAAGGCGATTTTTAATCGGCCGATATATTAATGTTGTGCCTAAAAGCCCTGAAAGACCTAAAAACGACCTAAAACAACGTTTCCACGACTTGAAAAGCAAAAATAATTATATTAATAATTATTACAATAATTCAGCTACTTCATGCCAATTTTAGCAGTACAATTGTAGGTACTCGTAAGGTGGATACGTACCTATGCTCTCTCCCACTTTTTTTAAAACGTTAAAAATAAATCAATTGATATTGAAAAAAAAAAATCTTTAATGCACGTTAGTACGTATTGCAGTGCGCAGCTTGATTTCCAATCAAAATCTTCAAAAACCCCATTTTCCTCACTACGTACATTACTCTATTTAATCCATTTTGTACAACATTACTTACTAACGTATTGAATGTTACGTGAAAATTCAAAATTTGGTAAGTTCGAAAGTAGCAATAAATGCAACTTTTGGAAAACGAGATGGTCGAATTTGTGATTTGACCATGAGGTGCAGAACGAGCTGTTTTGCCACACATTGAGATCGAATGAGAAATGCCAGAATGATTACAAATATACAAAATTCTCAAGGTTGGCGGATCGAGTCGTACACCTTTAAATTAATATGAGGTTCACTTCGAGATCAATTTTGATATTTGATGTCTTTTTTAGGTTTTTTTCCGAAATCAAGTTTTTACTAGAATGTCATTGAATCTTTCTCAACGAACTTTTCCATTATATTTTATGGACACACAATACCAAATCATAAATATTTCTACCAACTCATAATCTCTGTTCAACTCGAATACAGTTTCATGCCTCTTTCCCTTGAAACTATTCAAATCCGTCAAAACCGACGGGTAAAATATCGATAAAAACACGATTTACATTATCGAGCGAACAGACAGAAACACGTTTCATGAAACTAATTTTTATCGACAGGTGCCGGTGAAGCTCTGCCAGGTGAAGATGGACGACCGACAAAATGGACCGTCGGATGCACCTTTTCATCTTCGAACCGGGTGAAATAAATCTGCGTCTGGAACCTTCACGTCTCGAAAGTTGTATGTTAAGTACGTTGGAATTGTAGATGTAATCAGAGTGAAATCTTGATTTCTGAGAGGGTGCTGGCGATGTTTAATGCTAATTCAAATAAAGTTTTAGAAGGTTGTTACAACTCTTAAAGCAGTCGTTTTTGAAGACAATATGACAAAAACTAATAATAGTGAATTCGTTAAATTAGGTTTATGAAATCTCATCACTGAAGTAGTTTACAATCCCATGTATTATGTGGTGAGGATGTTAAATTGTCGATAGCAGGCAACAATCGACTGTTTTGGAATAACCATAAACAATCGATCTGCAGATGTTGACGTTGGGATGGTAGCAAACTAGCGATTCTTCGGAAAATTAAAGCTCGAATATTAGTTATGGATAAAGAATTTGGTAGTATGTGGAATACTGGTGTAAGTAATGATATACTGCACATGAAGAAGATGTATTAATATTGTACCAACATGAGGATGTTGTCTGTAAGTACAGAAATTTTGTTTGCGATTGATCAATTGTCACGATGATTTTGCTTGGAGTAATTTCATGGATTACTTAGCTCGTCCCTATTATATGTGCATTTTGAGGCAATCTCTTAACTAAACACCGCTCAGGAGGAATAAAATTACAGTGTGAATTTTATGAAATGGACACCAGAGCGCATTCGTATATACTATTACCTTACCTTGTTGTCTTACATGTAGGTATTACTTGAATAAATAAATTAATACCCACACATCATCATCATCTTATCAGTGATATTTTGTCACACTCAACTACCGGAATGAGCTAAAATTTGAACGTTATTATTTCGATTCGATGTATCATGTGACCGATCAAATATTAAACCGTCGAAAAACTGGCCTTCTGATGAGCACGACCCTGTAAGTCAACTTGTCGGTGAGTTCTCTCTGAACTAAATTTCAAGCTATTCGCACGCAGTCACTGGAACATCACTACAATGAATACCAAACACCTACAATCATAGCGATTTCCGTTACACTCGCAGTTTGAGGTGCCTCAACCTTTTTTTCGCGCATCATGTGAAAAACCCTTTTCCCGTCCTACACACCGACCGTAACAGAGTGATTTAATTGGACGTAACTCTTACGGGAAGTCGGTTCTACGCAAAAGCTGATGAGAAACACTACTGAATGAAACCCATTCTTTAATAATTGTAAAACCGTTGTTTTTTGCATCACTAATAAGTTGACTCCGGAGAGTTACGACCCGTTTCGGCCACGGGCCCAAACACCCAAACTAACACGCTGATACACATAATTGTTTGCGTGTCATAAATTTAACGGATGATAAGCACAGTCATTAAGGGCGGTGGGTTTTTCGTGTTGAAAAAGGTTAACAAAAAAAAAATCCGTGACAACGTCGGTTTCCTTTAATGATGAGATATCGCGTGAATGTTTTGATACGATGGATGCATGTGTTTTAAGTTATTCATGATTCTAAAAACGAGAGTTAACATAATGTAAGGACATAGTTTGGTACATCGAACTTGAACATTAGATCTGAAGTAGATTATTTTGTAACCGCTCTAACGTCCAACTTATTACAGATCATTGGTTATAATAATTGTTACATCTCATCCCTCGATATCTGGATACTACACCAATTCCGTACTTCAGGATTGACTTTTTGGATTGTCTTTTTGTGGTTTTCAAAATGGAGTAGAAGAGCACGATAATACGTTCATGACGTAAATGAACTTACAAGTGAAATCAGCAATATCTAAAAACTCTGCAAATTCTTGACACAACGGTTCATTATCTTCTTTGTACAGATCACCCTTCTGTCTAGATCACTAGGTCTAAATGTCTAGATCCTAAATGTTAGATTAATTATTATTATCAATTATCACTAATTATTAACAATTTTATCAAGTACCTAGTGAAAATTATTATAATTTATTGTTAGGTATTAATAATTCGTATTTATTATTAATAATAATTATTATTAATTATGATTAATTAATACGATATAATTCTGGGGTTTTTAATACTACGTCGGTAATAATGTTTCTATAAAAGAAGTACCTACCAACAAACATTCGAAATTACCTTCATTTCCGTAGCACGAAACGCACCTCAGAACAACAAACTCGACATCACTTAAGCCATATGATGTTCCAAAGAGCTTGTTAGTATGAAAATGGACCTGTATTTCAACAGTTTGATACACGATCGTGTTGTGAGGCACAATCTTTGAGCCGTCATTGTGAACGAACGGCTGGTCGTACAAAGCTGCGGATGGTCTTAAAAAATTCTACGGAACAAACTCTATCTAAATATGAAATAAAAAACATACCGTTCTATATGAATTTTTCGAGATATGAGATTTTCAAATTTTCACAATTCGTTTTGAACCCCTTCCCCTTGACCTAGGGTTATGAAAAGTTTCGAGGACCATTGTGGGGTTAGTCGAAACCCATAAAAAAAATTTCGTAATTTTAACTCAACGCTAACTGGGCAAAGTGGCGCGGACGGCGTACGGCGGACGGCGTACGGCGGACGGACGGATTTTTTTTTATTCGATTTTCTGAATCTACGTATCTTGAAACGTAAACCAACAAATTTTGAGGGGGGGTTAAAATTTTTTTTTCTTTGGGCGATTCCAATGGTTCATTATCGAAGATAATAAACCAAAAACTCTGCAAATTCTTGACACAACGGTTCATTATCTTCTTTGTACAGATCACCCTTCTATCTAGATCACTAGGTCTAAATGTCTAGATCCTAAATGTTAGATTAATTATTATTATCAATTATGACTAATTATTAACAATTTTATCAAGTACCTAGTGAAAATTATTATAATTTATTGTTAGGTATTAATAATTCGTATTTATTAATAATAATTATTATTATTAATTATGATTAATTAATACGATATAATTCTGGGGTTTTTAATACTACGTCGGTAATAATTTTTCTATAAAAGAAGTACCTACCTACCAACAAACATTCGAAATTACCTTCATTTCCGTAGCACGAAACGCACCTCAGAACAACAAACTCGACATCACTTAAGCCATATGATGTTCAAAAGAGCTTGTTAGTATGAAAATGGACCTGTATTTCAACAGTTTGAGTCACGATCGTGTTGTGAGGCACAATCTTTGAGCCGTCATTGTGAACGAACGGCTGGTCGTACAAAGCTGCGGATGGTCTTAAAAAATTCTACGGAACAAACTCTATCTAAATATGAAATAAAAAACATACCGTTCTATATGAATTTTTCGAGATATGAGATTTTCAAATTTTCAAAATTCGTTTTGAACCCCTTCCCCTTGACCTAGGGTTATGAAAAGTTTCGAGGACCATTGTGGGGTTGGTCGAAACCCATAAAAAAAATTTCGTAATTTTAACTCAACGCTAACTGGGCAAAGTGGCGCGGACGGCGTACGGCGTACGGCGGACGGCGTACGGCGGACGGCGTACGGCGGACGGACGGATTTTTTTTTATTCGATTTTCTGAATCTACGTATCTTGAAACGTAAACCAACAAATTTTGAGGGGGGGTTAAAAAAATTTTTTCTTTGGGCGATTCCAATGTTTCATTATCGAAGATAATAAACCAAAATGAGGATGCACGTGAAGATGAACTTGATGATTTAGCTTAAATCCACGCATTCTATTGAATTTAAACTGTACCTATATCACTAACCTGTAATATTTTTGATATTCGAATAAATACGTTGAAATCCTTGCATCCTACCGGGTTTAAATATATTTCCATAGCTAACCTCATCATTATCGGTGATTATTCAATATACTAATCTTATAAGTACATTTCTTGATCGATTGATAGAGTAAAGACTGGGCTCAACAATATGTAGTCTAAATAGCAGCCCTAAATTGCAGTATTCTGCTATTCTTTATCGGCAAGAAATTCATTTTTCCCTTTATATTTTTTCATTAAAAACAAGCATTGAATATTAGGAATCAGTCCTTTCTGCAATAGTTCGTATAGTTATTTAAAACAAAAATGCCGAATCGTATTGACAATTCCGCACCACGAATCCGAAGCATTTGGTAAAACGTCGTTTGCACAATGAATATTCAACAACAAACTTGTACATTTATATAAAATAATGTATGCCATAATAATTGAAATTTGATTTTGTTCGAGGAATTTCATTACGTGTATTTCAATCCATTTGATTTCATTTGCTGTTCGTACCTATCTTTATTATTTTAAGTAACATTATATTATATATACCAGCGCACAGTCACACTCCCAATTATTTAGTACTTTAGGTTATTATTGAATTAATAATTATTTGTTTCTTTGAGTTAACCATATTGAGTATGTTAAGTTTCGTTCATAAAATCCTAAACTGAGCTCAATGATTTCAGGCCCTCATACAAGGTAGAGTTGGTTCCCAGCCCGAGAGTCGAACCCGAAGATCGCCGTTATGCTCGAATTACTGACTTGATTTGTGTAGGTTCAAAATTGATATTGACTTTTGTCATGTTATGTAAAAGAGGATCTTTTGATCTTGAGTAGGTGACAAAAATAAATGTGTGAGTGAAATTGACAATCTCACATAGGTACCTACTAGTTCTGAGATGAACGTCTTACTCCATACTGTGATCGTATCGGGTCATAGTACGATCGTACGACTTCTTCCAAACTTATTGCCAACATACGGGAGTTTGTAAAATATTGTGGATGTTCCCCTTCTGAAACAACGAGGGAGTGGAAGGTGCGAGCGAGTGCAGGGCTAATGCAGTCGAGCGGAGGTTCGCGGAAACGTCAGGAGACGCGGGCAACGGCGGGGTAATATACAGCCGGTTGAGTTAGTTATGACCCTGACATAAATTATCATATCCATATATTAATTACCCTGAGGACTCGAGGGAGGGGGCGGGAGAGTTTGGCAGCGATTCCCCATCAGCCGTCGGTGCATCCCCGAGTTAACTCGAACCTCCCGACGAATTGAGTTGTGGAGAGAAATAAATAACGATGAAACTGCAGTAGCTCCCATAAATAAACAAAATTTCTCGTGTCGAACGAATCAACTATTTTAGATATACGAGTTGACTCCCCAAATCAGACGATTTTGATTCAAATCATTCGAAAAAACCTCAATTGAGTATCCAACGAAACACCAACTCAATTCATTTAATCATCAAATGGAGCTTTTTGAAATCAGCTACATAAATAATATTCAAATCTAGTAAAGTAGGTACATTATTTTCACTAATTCTTCCATTTCCGCGTTAGACAGGTTTTCCAGGTTTTCAAAACGTTAACCAGCTAAATATTGAACTTGTGGTGTCCCTGGAAAATTTGTCTGGTTTTTCTTCACCTTTTCCATCTTAGTCCCCCATTTACCAACCAATGCAACCGGAAAACGTCCATCGCACCGACCGAGTTCCAAAACTATTCCAATTACAACTGATCGATTCTAACTCTAATCGATTCGATTCTCAAAATCAATGAATCCCTCGGGCTCCTGTTACATCCCGAACCCGCGAATACCGCCAGTTTGATTAAGAGAAGGGCCCAACGGAATGAGGGACATCCGCTTTCTTTCTGTTCAAAGGTGGGCCACCTCCTCCGTCTTCCAAGAGATTTATATGCCGTGTTGGAGGAGATGAAGCTATTCGGACCACAGGCATTCCTTCTTCGGCACTGCTCTATGAAACGTCAACAGCGGGGATGAATTACTACTTCTACAAAGAATGGTATCGTCTTTTTTTCCCCCCTTTTATTCTGTTCAAAAAATCCTACTGTCTTCGTTCTATGGAATTACACTGGTCGTAAATCTATTTTCAAGTCGGAAATATTTGCCGTCGGGAGGTCTAGGGACCGCCTCATTGTAACTGTATTACAAGTGTTTAGAACCGTAGAGAAATGTTAAAGAGACCACATTAGTATCAAATGAAGGTTTCGATCTTGAATTATTGTCCGGCAAAAATGATTAAACTTCACAAAGAACAATGCACGTTTAAATCCGAATAATTGCATAATTTTCCTAAACGCATGCGCAGTGCGTACCAGTGATTGTATTGCGTTGGTATTCATTGAACGTATGGAGTTGGAAAACCTCCTTCTACTACTCGACAGCATGAGACGGCAGGTATCCGTAAATGGCGTTATGGAATCGCGCAAGCCCACAGAAGGATCCGATACAATTTAAGACCGTTTAAACCATCCAGACCTGTCGTTTAAGTTCAAACCCCCACCGAACCCGTCAAATCTACACTGACGTCCTTGAAAACATTATTCAATAAAATCCAACAAAAATTATGTAAAGGACCCATCAGCTGTTGAGTTGGCCTTTCCTGAACGTCGAACACCATTTCTTTCATAGAAATTCAATAAGTACTTACAAATCTGTTAATTTGTCAAAGTCTAAATACGAGTTTCCTTTTCAGTGTTCTAGGACTCACTGCGCCAGATACGACTCTCAAATCAGTATGAGATACGGACCTTTGTCTTCGGAACAGTCTCAGTCTCTTGTCAGGTCCGATACGGTAAAATGCATCCTATCAACTAGTATTAAACAACCCGTATCTGCCTAATTGCTACAGAGAAACTCGTACCTCCGCCAGTCACGAGAAAAACGCTTAGTAAACTCCAGATCCGGTTTTTTGTTTTAATGAGTACAACGCATGCCATCTGTTCACACTTTACGAAATATCACGTTCTGGTCGGTTTTTTGTGCCATTTTCTCACTACAGAACTGAGTTTATAGCTGAGTCGCGCGATTCAACGAGAAATGTCCTTTGAAGGACCTTATTCTTCCGACGATTGGGAAACTTCAAAAACTAACTATAATATCGGGGCATTTTGACGCTCGTTTTCCCAATAGTTGAGCTTCGTTGGATACTGCAGTGGAGGTACCTAGGTACCTACTATTCGTTGTAATATTACATAAACGAGTAAGAGTGAATAATAACACAATAACACCTCATTTCAATTGGTGCCTGTAACCTTGAAATAATGGGGGAACCGAGATTTTCGAAAAATCGACCAGTTTTCGAACCAACGATCAAAGCGTTGCTTGCTTATGAAGGGCCGACGGTTACAAATGAGTCACTGATTTCCGAAAACCGCCGACTCCGTTAAAAAAAATGAGGTAGGTACCTACAATTGAGTTTAATTTGTTGAAAACCACGAAATTTTGAACAGAAAGAATTATACGGTTCCCTAAATACTGAGCTCCTCTTTGCAGAAACCCCGCTAAAATACATCCAGTCCCAAGACCCGCCAATTAGTACGACTTTGTCGAATCTGTAATTTAGGCTACTAGACCGGTTTTCGTTTTTTGACGCATTTTTACGTCAATTTTCTCGTCAGGAGACCCTTAAAATAAGATTTTATCAAGTTGGCAGAATGTTAGCTGCTCCTAAGAGTAAGAACTTGGTGCATCTAGAAAGGATGTTTTTAGTATCAAAAGACGTTATAAAACCACTACGGTTCCACATTATTTCAATATCTGCACATTTAAATTTGGAATAACTTATACTGTACAACAGCGAATTTGTTGCATTTTGCAGACTTAACTATTTATAATAAATATTAATGGCCTACCTCGTCTGGATCAGTTGTTAGTTTTTCGCGTTTTATTCATATTTCTTTAGGAGTTAACGGCTTTTGGAAATGTGAACTGCCAAGCTAAAATACAAGAACCTTAGCCTAATAAGCCAAAATTTTTTAGTTTCTCCAAAACTTTCAAGAATCTATTTATTATAAGTCGAATTTATTCATCAAAATGTGTCATTTGTCCAAATTTTACACACAAAAAAAAAAATAGTTTTTCGGTTAGACCCATTTTGGGTTTTATTGGTCCTAGGGGAAGAATTCGTCAGTCGGGGCCATAAAACCCAAAAATGGATCTAATAAGACTGAAGGTTCAAATACAGCAGTCCTTCGCAGATAAACAAAGAAGTATGATAAGATTAGATTAAGTGAAGATCACTTCACTAAGTGAGTCTCCGAATCTTCACTATCATCTAAACCCGATGCTTCACCTTCTGGTTCTGAATCACTGTGGTCTACTATTATCACACGAAGTCAAAATTTATTATCACCGGTGTCACTAACAATGGAAGAATAGTAAACAGAGAAACTAGCAAAGACAAAGTTAACTGTGAACATGGAATAAATGGTTCCACTTCTTCCATGACTGTGAATAATCTCCCAACACTTGCCGACGCTGAGTTGCAATGGATGCTATAAATACCGAAGAACAGATATACATTTTGTATTACCTCAAAAAACGCCGCTAGAAACGCTAAAACCTCATAAAGGTACAGGTAACAAACATCCTAGACCCATTTTGGGTCTAATTGGCAGTTAATGTGTTAAATATCATGAAAAGTACGATATGGTGTGTATATATACGAAATGGTATATATACATAGTTATTTTTGGTTGTAAGTGATAAAAACAGAGTTATATTATCGTCCAAACAGTAGCTTGGGCAATGATACAGCAAACCATAAGAGCGTGGGAGTGCGTTGTCCGTTCAGGCTGCAGATCCACCTCAACAATCAGGCACTTGATCAACTACCAAAATCAGCATCAAATCAACCAAAAACCTTCACTCCACCGCGACATTGTGCAGTTCGAACACTATCTCGATTCAACACTCGAAGCTCAACTAAACAAACAAACGGCATTTGTACAAACAGGGCGATGGAAGGGAACCCCTGCTGGCAGGCCATAGAGAAGAAGGAAGGGCCATCATGGCGCTCGGCCCGGAGATTACGAAGAGGGGGATGTTCTTTTTTCTACACTCCATCCCCTTGTGGAAGGGTAGGTACGTCCTCGCACCTGGCGTCGCCCTATTATACCGTGATCCGTGACGGATGCGGAGGGGAAGGACGTCCTTAGGGTGGGGGAGGGAGTTGTTAGTTTTGCAGGACCTTTTGTTCTAAACCGGTGACAAATAATCGACAAATATCAATCAAAGTCACTAATGTGCTCCCGAACCACCCTGTGGATATTTTGATTATTATTGAAAACGCAAAAAATCATTGTAAAAGACACAAAACTGCAGTTTTCGTTGTTTTTACCCAAATGCTTTTATATAAATTATAAAATCGTACCTAATTATATGAGGACAATAATTATATACAAGGATCAACACATGGTCTCAAATAAGGGGCATGACAAGTTTCAAGGATCAAGACATAGTTTACACCATGTAAACACGAAAACTTGGCTTAAACCATGTCTTGACCCTTGAAACTTGTCATGCCCCATATTTGAGACGTAGGTTATTGATTTTCATTGTTCTTTGTTTCATTGATTTTCAACTAGGAATGAATATCGGAATATCGATATCAGAATAGCACTATCGGGTCCGATCTTATATTTTGTTTACTTAAAAATTATTATAAATCAAGAGGAATCTCGGCAAAGGTGAGATATCCCAAAATACTCTATTTTACCCCAAATTATACGTTAGGTGAAAACTAATATGTTGAAAACTAATAAAACTAAGATTTTAATGATTATTTAAATATGTTGTCATTGGAAATTGCAATCGAAATAAATTATTAAACCAACACAGGGAATTGAACAGGAATAATAATATTTACCTAAATATGCCAAAGTTGTTTTTTTTTATTTTTTTTACGTATTTTTTTTATTTATGATTGATTAGAACTCAAGCGGAATAAAAAATTATTCTCTTTTTTGTTCGATTGAGAATAATCACAAAACAAAAATTACTCGTCATTAATGAATAAGCTGTTATGAATACAATTTTGATCGTGATTTGTCTATCAAATGGTTTTCGCCCATAGGTCCTATACCCACCTAACAATCATTGAGGTATTAAAAAAAAAAAATCGAAAACCGAGGTATCCCAATTTTTTTTAACCGATATATCGAATCAGTATAATGAAATTTTCATTATTTTCTAAAAGGTACAACTCCAAGTGATCAGGTCAGTTTTCATATTCGAGAACATCCGGTTCAAATAACACAGAGTTTAGTGATATGGGATACTTCTAGACATAAATTATTGTGTAAATTATAATTATAAATTATAAGTGAAGGAAATGACCCACAAATTACCTGTGTAAATACAAATAAATTATAATTCTTAATTTATATATTTACATTTGATTCTGATTCAGATGTCAGATTTCTGTGGTGTCATAACGTAAGAAGAAAGTTAAGGGAGGGGAGAAAAATTGAGAAAATGGTGCCAATTATTGTCTTCGGATAGAAAAAGAAGTGGAAGAACTTCGGTGATTCTGATCCACGTTCAGGCAGAAGTACGATTGTTTAATTTGAATCTTGACATGAGATATTCATCGACTTGCACAGAGCACCAATCATAGTAGGAGTAAGTAGGTAAATTCCATGAAAATGTCAAGATATAGATATGGATATAGATTAGCAAGATATTCGTAAATTGTGGGGAAACTGTTCTTTGCCATAGATGATCTAAATTGTGTTTACCAGTGTCTTGGTGGTGAATCATGCGATATATGGGACCCTCATCATCGTAATATTCGTGTCATTGATCAACAAACAAATAGCTCTGGAGGATATCAAGTCCACTAAGTTAAACGTTGAAGGCATTTGATATTGATTCAACTGAAAGCCCACCGACCCTGGTTTGTTTTGGGGGCTCCCGAAACGGTCGTCGTGATAGTGGGCGAAATCTGTGGACGGGACTTTGGAGCGGAGGGGAGGGGGGGGGGTGCCACGGGAGGTAATTCATTAGAGACAACAAGGGAGATGCTGGCGCTAATGAAAGCATTTCTGCTTTTACCCAAAAAGGGAAACTCGAAGGGTTGAAAACGGCCTTCTCTCAAGAAAACTGAAGGTTTCGCCCGTTGGAGCGCGTCCAAGAATCATGGGAGGAAACATTTACTGAAAAATTTGTTCCAAACTCCGCCACAGTATGAGATTTATCGTCGAAATCGTAATCGAACACTAGGCAGTTTCCTTGGCTAGCCCGCTCGGTTTTCGAAAATTTGCCATCAGCAATTAAAACAACTAATTCTGTATCTTTATTCAAAAAGCTAACATTTCAACACCTGATGAATCTGGAGATCGAAGCCCTAGCAAAACTTTGATTTTAAAATGTGTGATTCTCACGCCTTGACTTACTTATGAGCCAAATTCACTCTAATTGATATTATGCATCCTTCCTCTCTTGGACTTGATTTGATTTTTTGATCATTAATGTAAGTTTTATGTAGGTACTATTAATTTGTATTTGCAACTTCTGATCTCCGGACAATTTCTTTAAATTTTGGAGATCAGAAATTGCCAAATGTTTTTGTTTTACCTACATGAATTTGTACTCGAATATTTCTACTTCTAGTATCCAATACTTTTCTTCGTGTACTATACGTATTATGTTGATAAATATCTTTTATATTGAAAGTATTCAAATCTCCAGGCTCTTAAGTAATGGATACACGAAGTCCAAATAACACCCAAACAAAAATCATAGAAGGGTTGTCCTGGTACCAAATAAGTGTAAGACGAAGACTACTGCTGACTCTTAAACAATTTTGAGTTCGAACAGGTGTTAATTTGACGTAGGTACCACACTTATCCGTAGTCACAGACAAGAACAGAACTTGATGCCGGAGTAATAGTATGTTGGCTCTAGCATGGTGTGCACAACTCAGGGTATCCAAAAGTGCACGAAAATGACCAAAAAAAAGCAGATTGGCACTATTGGCGTGGTGGTAACGATTCTGGCCGCCTATAAGACCGGAAGCCAGAAAGGCAGTCGTAGAGTCTACAGTAAAGCCCAGACATTACGAGTATGTTGAAATGGTTATTATCCCCGCCTAGTTCGAAGCCTTTTGATTCCCGTCGAGCACTTGAACGTAGTTCAAAGGCCATTAAAATAAACACGAAAGAGCTCTGTTTTACGGTTATCAAATACGTTAAGAACGGCAGCCTAATTTACGTCCCCTCGGACGATGTTTTGGTTTGAGTCACGTCACGGTGTAGAAGGGCTGGAGGAGAGTTTAACCTTTACCGGTAAGTTTAGAGAAAATATCATCCCGTCATTTTCGTTGAAATTATGGTGATGCTAATGCATCTGCCGAGGTTGCTGAAGTCAAATTGAGTACGGGAATCAAATTAACCTCAAACTCCACTTTGACCGTTGAGGTAGGGAACTTAAGCACGAGGGTATGTGTAACGGTGGAATACCTGTGATTAAACTGGATTATCTCATATACAAACAAGACTATAATTGAACATGAAAACGGACAAAAAAACTGTACACCTGATATTATGCAGCATCGTATACTGGGAGGATCTAAGCTGAATTGTTAGGTTTGTATTTGCAGCCCAACTCTATGCGCCAAATTACTACGTAGCTTTATCGGTAGCGATTTTTTTTTGTACGTGTAGCATAATTTATATTCGCTTATCCATCTGCAGACTGCCTATTGGCACAGCCCAAGATCATAAATTGTTCATTGGTTGTGATTGTTACTCCAGCTACGCCATGTAGTACGATGCCCCAACCTTGTCAGTTCTTGTTGTTAAATTGCTAGCAACATTGACTTCAGAATGGCCGGTTTTCTCGACAGTGGCAAGACCACCTCAAGGAAAGAGCGAAACTGAAATACCTACCTTTTCCCGGCTAACTGCCGATGGACGATGTTACGCCCTGTGGTGCAGAATCATTCAATCCACCATGTACGTACTTCATGAAATCCATATGGTGAAGAGCTTGAACTAACAGTTTACTGGTATAGTTTCGTTCGTATTTCTAAGTCTTCACCTCCTATTTTGAGATTATTTCGAAGTGGATTATTTGTGGAAGATCTTCGATAGTAAGTATTGGGTTAAGAACCAGTTTTTTTTCCAGAGATTTTCAGTTAGAGTTCAGGGTAGAGTATCTTTCTATGGTACTAAGCACGTTTTTTATTGGTTCACGGTTATTTTTTGCCATTAGAATTTTCCTTTACTTACCAGACATTTAATTTGTTAGTTACACGTTGAATTATCACATTATTCGAATAGAAATATTGTTAGAATTCGAATAGACATAATATATTCTAACAATATATTATATTGTTACCATAATTGGTATGCAGAATATTACTCAAAAGTGAAGTGATATATCACTCATTTGCTGCAATAGTGTCATATCTCCAAATTGGATGCTTCGGGGTAATCGAACTTTGAAAATCATTTCAACTTGGAAACATTCCGCTACGAATTTCACGAAGCCAGTTTTTAAAGCTCAGAAATTAGAGCTTTAAAAACTCGTTTCGTGAGATTCGTAGCGGAATATTTCCAAGTTGACATGGGTTTTGAAACATGGGGTTCGATTACCCCGAAGCATCAAATTTGGAGATATGATACTATTTCGGCAAATTTGCGATATGTCACTACACTATTACTAGATATTACTCAAGTGACATATCACTGAAAACGTGGGTTCAGGCACTGAGTGCCACGCGCGGTCTATGGTGTGACAGAGAGAGTTCTGCTCTAGATATTGTGAGTAGTTTTATTTGGAAGCTACACGTGAATATCGCGTATTACTTGGTTTTTTAGACCCAAACCTGTTAGCGCCACTGAACTACCAATTTTACGAATTTTTCATAAAATTACTGAAGAAAACCACGTTTAGTTGCATATTTTACGTTGAGTAACCAAATGTTTCCAAGCGGACGACGGTCTTTCGAAAAAGGACTTTGCGAGGTGGGACAAGGCGTCAACAAAGGAAGTGTGGAAAAAGGCGGCTAACATGGAAGTGTGGAAGAAGGTTAAACATGGTACTATTACACCCAACGACATCCTACCTACCGGAGAGAGCCATTGTCTCTAACACAACTCACCTCCTCTCTTCCTCCAGTCCTCTTCCTCTGTCTCTCCTTTAGTTCATCGCCTTCCCACCACTATTCGTGCGTTGGATCGTTAATTGCCTCCGGTTTAACCCTCCTTCGACGGTGGGACCTCCTTCCGAAAAAAATAATTCTGTTTTTAATTTTTTGTGAAAATATGACTGATAACCCTGGACCTTCAGACGCGAGTCGAGACGATGGTATTAACCTCTGCACTTCCGCCAAAACACGTCTTTCTGTACTGAACCGGAAATATATTTTGAAACATACCTGTGCTCAGTACAAAACAGAGCGAGTTATATCCAAGTTGCATCTCGACTCGAATCGAATAGGATTTGAACACACAAATTTGCATAGACCGTTGGAAGGTTGAAAAATTGGATATTTTTCTACATAGTCACCCTGACGAACTGCATCCTGGTAATCAGCTTTAGAATGCCGGCGTCGTACCGCCACACCGCAGCGAAACCAACTGACGACTGCTTCTTTCACTTCGTCGTCGGACTGGAATTTCTGTCCCCCAAGGTTTTCTTTTGAGAGCGGAAACAAGTGGTAGTCGCTGGGAGCAACGTCCGGGCTATTGGGAGGGTGATCGAGGAAATCCCAGCCAAATTGCTTGATTAGGGCGGTGGTTTAATTTGACACATGTGGCTGTGCATTGTCATCGTGCGATACCACGCCTTTCTGAGTTGGTTGTTGTTCCTTTCGGCATGAATTCCGCTAAAAGTAGACTAAAATTGACTATGCAGAAAAATAGCGAATGTTTCAACCTTTCCAACGGTCTATACAACGTTGTGAATAAACTTAATTCTATGAAAAAAAGTAGGAGACCTTACTTTTCTATACCCAGTCGTATTGCATCGTGGAGCGTTTTCAGCTTCGTGGCTATCGATGTGAATATTTTATTTGAACGGCCGATACGGTACACTGAGATAGAGGGTGAGGCAGAAGGTATACACATGAGATATACATAGCACAGATAGCTCACATATGGATATAACATATTGTGAAGGTGTACAAGTATCTATGAGAAAGACAAACGATCGGAGCAGGATGCTCTTCTGCTGCTGCTGAGCTCTTCGGCTCGTTGAACTTGCGATGGAGAGGAACGCATTCTAGTTCTGTGACATTAACCACTGAAGGGCTAATGATGATATTCTAACCAATTGAACAACCAATCAAATAACAGCTTGTTTGCTGTTACTTCTTTTACATCAGTAATTCTCACTAAATACATAAAATAATTGGTTTTTATTCAAATTTTCAGGTGCCGATCAAGTCCTACAACGTTGCAAATTGTGATTGAAAAACTATCATAGCTGAAACATATATTATATGAGCAAACTGTCTACACCATTGTAAAAACCTAACTGGAGATAACGCTGAAGTAAATAAAGTACCTACTGCAGAACATACCAGTTACAGAAATACATGCTTCCGAAGTATTGGTTTTTGTTATACCTTCATATCCTACGTAATCCCACAATCATAAGAACTACTTCCACTTTAATTCAGTTCAAACCTCATGAGATTTCATGAAACCGTATGAAGTATCTCATGATCCTTCAGCAAGGAGTTATTGGACCTCTTTTTTTTTTTTTTTTGATTTGGTTAACAATAGTGCGAATACCGTTATTTTAAGAATACTGTGATTAGGTAGTTGTTTCCAAGTTGAACTGCGTGACAAGATTTATAACCTGTTATTCAACTTAGTAACCTGTTACCAAGTGTGAGATTCTGACGAGCACAATTTGTCAGGAGTATCAAATAACAGTGACTTCTTATAACTCAATTTTTGAGTCGATGTAACAGTGACGTAGTGAAGTAGCGATTTTTGAGATATAGGATGTCACCCTACAATTCAATATATTATCACACTTTTCCTTAACAGTAAAAAAATTATTAATGATATTCACACAAATTTTCGACTTTGGGGTGATTTTGTGGTAATCCAGACGGTTTTCAGTTTTTTCGTCCCATCTTTTTGAAAATGTACTATAAACGTATCGAATGCTCTTCAAGCTGGGATGTAATCAGAATGTCTGAATATCGCACAAAATGTAATCAGAATGTCTGAATATCGCACAAAATTTAAAAATGCATGAGATGGTTCGTTGTCTTCAGAAATGAGTTGAAACCTTCGTTTTGAGGTATCAATGTGCGTATCAATCAGACGGGACAATCGTCGAGAGACGTCAGATCTTTGTAAAAAATTACTAAAACGCGTCGTTAGAAACGATTAAGAGAAAACGTTCGGGAAACGCGCGTTACCGTGTGAACTGTCGTGTTGAACCCCCGTTATCTTGATGAGGTCAAATAACTTGCGTCACGATTGTCTAACTTGCCCCGCAGGCGGAATCGAACCAGTAATCACTGAACGGACCACCCAGAAAACTAACCCGCGAGTTTCCACTCTACCGTCGGTGGCGGTTGTGTATACGAGTTCGTTAGCAAGATTGGGGAGGTGACGATGGGCAGGGGAGGGCGTAGGAAGCGAAGGAACCGTAGGAGGAAATTATGATGAATGTTTCAGACTGATAGGATCAAAAATCCAACTTCTCCTCACACGTTAAGAGCACCAGCTTTTGTTAAGTAAACGGCCCTTCTGGTGTTGTATAAAACAATATTTCAAAACTACCCAGAAATGAGCAGCAATTGTCCTTCAGGACCAGTTCTTTGCTCCGCGTTGTTCTGAAGAGTTTAACTTTCACAATGTACTCGAGTCAAGAGATACCTACAAATAGATGTAGACAATTATAGCGCAGATTGGATAGTTTGGAGACTGAATCAATCGAGTTCTGCGGTAAACGCAGTCAAGTCACTCTTGTTGGAGGTACAAAACTAAGCTTTAGGGTTGGTTTAAGCGTTACTCTGTCATATATGAGTCGTGATGGGTAGTCTCTATCGTTAATTAAAATAGGTTTGATGAATATTAAGAGTATTTAGTTTTGCTTATTTTTCTATATTTTCTTGGAGCTCTCAACTCAATGGGGTTAGAGGACCCAAGCTCTCATTTTTCAATTTATAATTTTTGGGCCAATTTCGGAATTCATTTTTTCGTTAGCTTATCTTGTTACCTACGTAAATCCACCCATTTTTGTGGAGGGTTAAACTGTGTTTCGTGGTCGATTTCAATGGTTTATTATTAATAATAGTGACGTAATGACCTACAATGGCGCAGTTCAGCCTCCAAGTAGCACCAGGTGTTTCTGTAACGTCTACTCGTCTTCCATCCGAGTAACGTTTCATCTCAACTCCGATAATTATTTTCACAACGATCGACGGTGAATCATTTACCTTCAACGATTGGATAGTAAAAGTTCATGTGAAGGTTCACGGGATATCGGATTCCATAACAGAAGCTTATTATATTCCAATCCTCGCGCTACACCCCGGATAATCACTCGAAGATCGTAATGGCTCGGTGGGCTCAAATTGTACTCGTAGTTATGCACCGCCCTTCTTCCTCTTCACGTCTCTACTCTCCGTCCCGAAAACATCTCCTCAATCAACGCAGGGTTTGTTTTCATGCAAATTAACTTTTTATTTATTTTTTTAATGTATATATTCAATTACCGTTATTAATAGTTTTTTTTTCAACCTCCGTCCTCAACATGCTGGCGCCTTCAAATACAAATTGGTATCAGGACCGTGAGAAATACGAGAGATAATCGTGAAAGTGAGCACTTGATGAATAGTTCGTTCCACTGAAGGAATTTGAGATATGCACATTTTTCCGATATCAACGAGTAATAGCCTGTTGCGGCTGAAGCATCAATTCTTTATATTTTTTCTATAATTTATTTCATTTAATTCTTATCATTTCATCGACCATCTATTTTTTCAAAATTCAATATTAATTAAAGAATAAAATAACAACGGCCCATCTATTAAGCAACTTCACTTGCATACATAAATGGCATGTATGCAAGTTGACCATATTACAAGAAGGTACACTAGCCACGGTCCATATTTCATAAGAATTCTATGTAAGAAAGATAGACTGTGGTCAATTATATCAACTCCCAACTTATAGTATAAGGTATTACCTTCAGCAAACACACCTAAATATCTGGGGTTGACGCTAGATGCTGAACTAAAATGGAAAGAGCACATCAAAATTAAAAAAGCCGAGCTCTACATAAGGCAGAAGAAGTTGCTCACAAACTCCAAAATCACCATGACTCCATTGAGTTTGATTCTCCACTCTTGAGTCCATTTGTAGGCCTTATCAATGTTATTATGCAGTTTGTGAGCAGCTTCCTCTGCCTTGGCCGAGAATACTGTGTAAACAGCGAAAAATATATTTATATATATCATCATAAGACATTTTTCTGTGACAGTCACTCAGACGATGAGTTCTTCTTATTCAGTTTCCCCGAGAAAAATCTAAAATTTTGTTTGATTTCATTCGTTCAAATTTGGCGTCTCATGGCACATTAATTGGATTTGTCCAATAAGATTCTGGGTGTTACGTTTGGTGGCGCAACCTCCAAAGTTACGTTACAAATCGTGAAAGGGAACCGAAGCGAATAGTGGAGCTGAAAGGAGATGTATGAATTTTAATAACGATGTGAATTATTTCATTTCATTGGTAAAGGGATGCAGGTAATTGATTTGTTATTCTTAGGTTTGTAGATAGCCTTCATGTAAATTAGAGAAACAACAAATTTTACTGGTATGGAAAATCCCGTCAAATAAGAAGAGGGCTTGAAATCTTCAAACCGTATTATCTCAGAAATTTTAGACTATACGACTATATGGTTTGTCGATTGTGATATCGATGTCATAATCGATTATTTGCCTACGATTTTTCATCCCTACGACATGAGCGTGAATCGAAAGGGCAAAAGCACTCCTCAAGAACAGCTGATTCCAACTGTGATATCGATTGTCACCTTATGAGATACTTTTTGTGTTTATGGGATGATTTATGGAAAGTTTAATGAAAAACCCCTGAATAATATACAATTGAATTTTAACTATTTATAGAAATAAATAATTATCATGTCAGGTTGGACTTTAGTTGGAAAACTGGAGATACGTCTACGGGCTAGTTACCGACTCCCGCCTTCACTTGGAGAAGACCTCAAACGAACTCAATATTTTAGCTGACTGCGCCAATTATTTTGTACTGTTATGGGACTCTCTCTCTCTCTCTTCTGTGATGTGTACAGAAAACAATGAATCGTTCTAAGATAGGTAATCAAGAAATTTGCAAAAAAGTAATTCATACCTTAAATTTATGTCTATATGGTACTGGAGAAAAAAGTAACTATTTCTGGTATAGAATGCACTTTCATGCGGAGCTGCAGCTTCTTAATGACTCCAACTTGATGTGCAGGAATTGTTATTAATATTGAGATTACAATGTGTCTCTACACAGCTACTGATGAGAGTTGCATTTGTGGTACGAAACCACAAATTCAACCGAGCGGGAATTCAAAACTATTAACAACGTAGCGGTGTATAACGCGGGGCGGATCAATTTCCAAGTTTCGGGAGTCCCCCTGTTGTGATACCCTTGTCACTCCTTATGATTTACCGCTCAACTTATCAGGAACCGCACGCTACTGTTATACCTAATACGGCCATGCGACGAGAACCAGCTCCGAATAAGGAAAAAAAATATATATATTCGAGTTTGACGAGGAAATGGGGGAGTAATTTTTTTCGAATTTGACGACGGGTTTTAATGTGAAATCCGTGGAGGAACTTCGTAACAGAGACTTGATAGGATTTGATCATCAGACATGCTATAAAGTCAAAGTTCGGTAGCTATCGTTATTTTGAATAATGGATGTTACGGCAAGGACGTTAACACCAAAAATTTTGTCGTCTATTCCAGATATTGAAATTCAGGAGGAATAGACATCTACAGATCGGCCACAGAAACTTTGCATCCCTTTGGCGCATTCTTCTGGAGAACATAGAACTAATTATCTCCTATCTTTTTTTCCCCTCAAAAGTGAGATTTCCGATTCGAAACAACACAAGACGCCATTTCGTTCACAGCGCAGCCACTATAAATGTATACACGAACATCAAATTTTTCACCGCTCCAATTTCCGTGTAAAGGTTTCACCATGGAAGGTAGACTCGATCGTTATAGTTCGCGGATCCGCTACCTAGGTGTCGCCACACGGACGCAAAGTTTCTGTGGCTGACCTGTAACCAGTATGACGCCCGAAAATGTCATCCATGTTACAAAGTACTGGATTTTCATGATTGCGCATGCGCAGATGCTATTTTCATTTCATGTCAAACGGGACGAACTGGAGCCTGAACCGAACAATATTGAAAATTTCATCAAATTCTGTCGTATGGTTTCGGAGTTACGCACGGCAATAGGATCTACTTAATCAATTTCTTGTGGAAGCTAAATGACGAAAGTGGAAATTTCGATTTTGACGCCTAAATTTGTACTTGAGCTTTTTTTTGGGTGGAAAGAAAGCTCGCCCAACTTCTGTAGTACGGAAGGATAACAAGCTGTGGTGGAATGGATAACGTCTTCGTGCATCTGAAGTAGGTGTACGTACTTGATAATGGCTAATTGTGGAGGAACGGCAGTGAATGAGGCTCAAATACGGACTTGGTCAAAATCATGAGAAGTCCTCTCGATTTGCAAAGAACTCTCGATTTCGACGAATAGAGAAGTCCGATCACTTTAAGGAGGATGCCTTGTAAAAAATCGAAAGTGCAACAGCGATAATCGTGAGAGACGGGGAAGATTATGTATGAGAAGGCAGGATTAATGTGTAAACATTATTATATCAGTTAACAGCTCGTTAGTTAGCCCCCGCGAAAGGCCGTAAAAACAGGAGGCGGGAGGAGAGCGCGTGGTTCCACTCGGTAGTATCAATACTACGCTATCTAAACGGCCAATAAACCTTCATGCCGAGTCGTAAAAGCGGTTGATGGGAGGAGCTCGTAAAGAATAATTAGGTTACCACTAACCTACCACTGCGAGGGCCTCGGCTACCAAGAGCTGTGCTAATTTTATGGGGCTCAGAAGAAAAAAATAAACAGCCACTTTCACTTGATGCGCCGTTGAATGGGCGCCTCCTACGCCGGAGTTTTTATCTGATACTATTTTTTATGTGGTATTTTTATGCGACCGAAACAGGTGTCTTGAGGGTGCCGTTAAGTTTCGTGACTCGCAGTCACAGCACGCTTGGTATTTTGTTGTTTTGCTCGGAGGATTGAACCCGCAATTGGTCGAGGGGAGGTGGTGTACCGATCACATCCGGAAGAAATATTGAAAAGAAACAAACAACACAATTGAAGAATTCATTAATAAGAGCAGCGGCGCAGGCGCTTACAACTAATCAAAGAGGTGCAAGCAGTAACAGCAGCTCTGTGTCCGCTGTAATGGTTTTCCTGGTTCTCGAAGGTTTGGTTTGACCACTCTGGGCATACCTAGGTCTGTGGAAGCAGACCAGGTTATCCCTCTGGGTCGGGCGTAATTGCTTAACCTCCCCGGATTACAGAGGGAACTCAGCAAACTATTTCATCACATGGTAGCATAGCGTGGTTGGTAGGTATGTGTTGGCTTTGCCTCGGTACCTCTTCCACTATTTTTTTAGAGCTTTAACGAGCTCTTTCAGGAGTTTCCCAGAAGGTACTCCTATTTAGGGATCATATCCATTTGTGTATAAGCATTTATATTTGGTTTTGGTTCGACCACTCTGGGCATACCTAGGTCTGTGAAAGCAGACCAGGATATCCCTCTGAGTCGGGCGTAATTGCCTAACCTCCCCTAACTCAGCCAACCATTCATTACACCGTGCGCATGCTCATGTGCATGCTAGCAATGCTAATGAGACATGAACGACCGACTGATTGCTCTCAGGTCAAATTTATAAAAATTTAGGGTAATATTATATAACTTACGTTTCATAATATTAGCTTCAGGGGCTATCTACACATTTTCCAGTGCCTATCATTGGATTGCCTTCAAATATCAGTTCATAAAAATGAACCACAAAACGACAGTTATACGATTGTTTGTTTACTGAGGGATGAGTAGATATTGTGTGGGGGCAACACGTGCACGTAGCGGTATGTAAACTAGTTATTTAAATTGCAGCTATTGTTGATCAGTGAGGTTTGTTGAGTTAAGAAAAAAGTTTCTTCATTGTATCATTTCTTGGGATTACCTTTTAACTACCTGAGAGCAATCTGGCGGTCGTTCCTGTGTTATCGGCATCTCAAGCATGCACATGAGCATGCGCATAGATATAGAGATGCATTTTTTTGATCGGATGAAAAGCGGCGTTAAATAGGAATAAATAGGAATATAAATAGGAATAAAATAATTCAATCTCATTTCAATTTAAGTATACCAACAATCGGTTGCCGATTTCGAGGATGATACCTGATAGGTATACATTTCAATGAAATTTGTACCATCTACAGAACATGAGGGCAAGGTTTTTTTTAAGGATTAAATATGAGAGGTATTTGCGTAGTTTGAATAATCTTAAATTATTGAATAATATTGGAATTTGTGTAATATAGAATGAAATTCATATTAGGGAAGGCAACTGTTAGGCAACGGCGGACCGCTAGGCAGCAGCTCACTGCAACCTCATCAAAGTTATCTCTCGACGAAATTTATATTAACTTGAGAAATTTGTGAAGATGTTTTGTTAACTAATTGTATTATTGTTGGGAAAATGTAGCTCTAATTCGGAAATATGGAGTGGAAACCCGTACTCTACAGAGACTGGCAGCACGAAAAATAGGAAAAATAAGATAAATCCACAGAATTTGTGATGTGAAGGCGATGCGATCACTGGTGGCTATTGGTAATGTCCTAATACAACATTTTAAAACAACAATTTATTAATACATAATAAAACTACGTGTTCATTACAGGTGAATATGCCGAGAACCTGCCTCTGAATAATCATTTGCATCCTATGTTGCAATTTACGGTGATACTCTGATGTCAATGTTGTTAGTAAATAGGTACCATCAGAGTCAATGGTTTCGAAAATGATATAAACGTAGGAGCAGGAGGTAAGACCAACAATTATTGTAATTACAACAATAAATAATAGTCATTAATCCTTAAAAATCGAAATTCGAACACAACAACAAAATCTATCAGAGGTTGGAGAGAAAAAAAGGTTGCAAATTGCACGTTCACACCAAATGCACACCGCCGTGAATACCTTCTCGATGCGTGATAACAGGTTATCAGCGACATGAGGCGGGGAACGGGTGTTTAAAGGCTAAAGACGATAACAGGTTGACATCACAACGAAAATCACCAGTTCTTTCATGTATTTACTGAGGAGCTTCAAGGCAATACGGTTGATTGCATGATATTATTAACCTCAATATATAACTGGTAGTTGTGAATAAAACAGTATTTTGTCTCTCGTGAAAACTTGGGCAAAATGGATTAGGCTGAGTAGTAACTTACGTTATATATTGGATATTTCTGATTTGAACGAGGGTTCGACTTCGACTATTGACACAAACATTTCTTGGACGGTCGATAACTGCCAATAGTTCTCTCAGAATATAACAACATTTTCACAGTATAATGATTTTGTTTAATTTCCGAAGTATGTAAGTAACACAAAAGGTGAGACTTTGGTGTAAACAGTCAAATGAGAAAAAACAGGATCTTCTGTAACAATTGGTACCATGAACGAAAATCAATTTTCATTGGTACCATCATTTTACCAGTATAATCTCATCCTTGTACTCACAAACGGTGTACTTATGTGATTTCGATGGATTGCATGTTGCGCGTTGCACGAGAGAAGTTTTGATACTCAGTTTCGATTCCTTCATGTTATCGGTTGCACCGGTACTTGTTTCCAGTGCCCGGTAATTATTTCATGGCGGTAACGTCTGCTCCGGGTCGGATCTTCGGGGCGTACGACCGGAGCCTTTAGCGAACCTCATTACAGGTCTAACGGAACTCCGGAGCTCTCGTCCGACTTGGCAAGAAATTGTAGTTTTATTATACAACAACGGCCGTCCCTCGATCGGAGAAAAAAGAGAAAAACGTTCGGGAGCGAGTCGTTTGGGGAACGCGAACGAGGGAAAATTGAGAAGAGTGATTTCTGTTGAACGGGAGCGCGCTCTGGTCCGATTATCCGGTTTAAACAAAAAATAAACACAAGCAAACGAAATTTACTATCCACCACGAAATAAACGTATCAATCTATTGATGGGTGGTCCACAAGTCAATTGGAAGCATCGAACAACCGAATCCACTCTGCACCAACAGTCGTGATGTGTGAACTTCACTTGTTTCTAACCCATCTCTCACGCTAAGGTTATGGAATAATAATTATTCCATAATTATTATAAATATCATTTATGAATGCATGAATATCATTAGCAATAAAATACCAGCACAAAGAGGTTGTTTAAAATCAGGTATCTCTGGTTCAGATCGTTAACCAGCTTGTCAAGTGAAACTGTTTCATTTGAATCCAATTAATTGCATACGCATAATTTATGTGGGTTCTGTCCTAATTATTTATACGTACGTAATGCGATCCAAGATTAAGTTACAATGATATCAGAAATTCGTTATTTATTATATTCATTCCAGGCCCCATACTGTCAGATTAATTAACTTACAAGGAACGTTGCCGTAACAATCACAGTTGTATGAGAGTCTAAAAATACCACAGGATCCAAAAACCGCGCTTGAATCACATACTTAGTCCCTTGTAACTGCCTGAAAATATAATTAGAAAATAAATTTACTGGTACTCGGCGTGAATTTCAAATTTGAACGTGGTAAACGCTGGGATTTAGACAGAAGGGTGTTTCATGCAGGAAGTGTTGAACTATTGTGGGTGCAATAATTATTTTCTGTATTGTAGATCACCCTTTCGTGTAGATTCACAAGTCCTTGTGATGGTCTCTAATATTTTCGAACTCAATGCCGGCCTACCAAGTAGTTTATGTAAATTAATCATTGATAAAATCAGCATATACATTTATTTATGAGTGTATTATGTATTTATTTACTTACTTCAGAGTTTTCCACTTCTACCTGCTCACGGCACGAAAATTATCTCAGAACAAGACACTCGGTAGTACAAAACATGATTTGTTTGAAGTTCTACGGTTTGATTCACGTATGACCTCATTAAGAACGATCAGCTGGTCGTACACCGCTCCGGGTGGTCTTAAAAATTTTAAGGTTTAATGTAAATGTTAAAATTTAATGCTCTTTGCATCAAAATATATCCAAATTTGTGCAAGAAAACGGGTTTGATTCAAATTGATTTTTGAATTTTTTTTTTGTGTCTTGAAAACAGGGATGGGTATCGAACTAGCAAACATCTATTATTGGCGATCGACAAATATTGTCACGTAGTAATCGATACATCGATTAATAGACGCCAATGAAATCGATTCAACGATTAATCGACAATTATTGGAAAAAATCAAATATTTAACGAATTTCGTATTTGAATGTAGCTGCTAAATATCGAGGTCGTCGACTAATCGACAACTTTCAGACAAATGCCCCTTTTTTTTCAAAGTGCTCCCAGACCACACTTTTTAGAGGCATTTTGGCACACTTTTTAGAGGCAATAGCAAACGAACAAACAAGGCATTAAGGTTAAGGCAGTAAACGTGAAGGACTAAAGCAGGTTATAATATACTCGTATAACGAACATATTATCGAAGGTCTCACGGCAACTCCCCACATCGTCATATCGGCAACTTTTCAGCAGAGCCACAAAACCATCTGCCAATGACTGTTTACTGAGTAGGTAATTCAGTCAAATAAATCGTGAGATTCAGTGTTACCTAACTTAGGTACCTAACTTATACTTAGTTAGGTCGATCCGCTGGAAGAAGAAGACGCTTCGAATGGTATGCGTAACTCATTTTGGCCAAAAGAGACGATGTGGGATGTTGCCGTGAGACCATCGCCATGTTCCTCAAGGTTATACTCGTATTTATGCGCTCTGAGAGAGTGGGAAAAGGCTCAGAGCCAGAGTGACAGATAACTAATGGATAACTGACAAGTGTGGCAACAATGTAGAATTCGTTGTGGAAAAGTCAAACGTTTGTGAATACATAAGTGGAAAAATTAGTACCGATTCTCACGTGAGAAAAACATTTGGAAAAAATTAAAAAAAAATAGTCGATTACCAGATTAATCAAACATCGCAAAAATCCATTAAAAATACACCAATTACTTGGGGAATTATTAGATTATTACGATTAATCGAAACCCATCACTAGGTACTTGAAACGCAAAACACAACAGTGGTTACTTTTGCATCCCTGTTTTCAAGAAAATCAAAAAATCAATTCGGATCAAATCCGTTTTTTGCACACATTTTGATACATTTTAGCCCATGTGGAATGAGTTTAAGAACCACTTCCTGGTTTTCAGAACTTTGAACACAATTCAGTGGTTTTAAGTTGGTTACAGTGTCGTGTATCATATTTATGTCACATAATGTACATGTTTGGTTCATTCCGAAGGGAGATTTCGTTGTTGATACCCTTCACGTTTCTGTTTTTATGGTTTTTTTCTCCAGTTCAATTTACCCTTTAAACCCGTTGTTTATGCCGTTACCATAGAAACCACCCACGATGCTCCCCCGCGCCGCACATTCATCATCTTAACGTGTACAATTAGCCGTCCCCCCCTCATCGTCCCTCCTCACAGAAAGAGACAACGAGTCAGGACGACACATGTGAGACAAAGAGAGGGCGTCGTATTTATTCATTGAGTTACGAGCCTTCCGTTCGCAAGAGACAAAATATTTATTAATTGCTCAAATTCGATCTCAGCACTCCACCACTCTACTCGTCCCCTCCGGTGCTTGCTTCGACTCTGACCACGATAAATCTCACGGTTTTCGCAGTCGGACCCTGCGGATCCCCTCGACGTGAATTATGTAAACCAGCTTACATTTTAACATTTTTTTTTTATTAATTTTTTTGTGGGCTTCGGAAAGAGAATTTCTCTGTTTCAACTTGACAGTCGGTTCAGAGCAAATTCACTCTTTCCGTTCCAATTAAGAGTTTCACAACACAATCGAGAATTGAAGTATGAAATGATGTTTTGACAACCTCACAATAAATTTGATCATTTTTGTAAACCAGGCTATTAATCCGGGAGTTTCAGGTGAGTTTTTGGTTTATTAATTTCAATAATGAACCACGTGGATCGACCAAGAAAAAAAGGGGTTTCTTCCACCAAAAGTTGTGTATTGCGTTTCAAGTTGTGTTGAGTATCGATTAATCGCAATAACCTATTAATTCCCAAATAATTGTGGGTATTTTTAATCGATGTTTGCTACTTTGATTAATCTGGTAATCTATCACGATTATTCATTTGTTTTCCTTACGTGGGAGTTGAGACTAATTTTGTTGTTTATGTCCTCACAAAAGTTTTGATTTTTCCACAATCGATTCTATACAGGGTGGCCCATTTATCGTGAACACCCCTTTTATTTTCAATAGAAACAGTATATTTGAAAATCCAACTAACTTCCTTATTTCAAATGAGAACCCCTACCTATTTCTTCATGACAGATTCGGATTCTACGCAAAATTTCCTGATCTTTCTGGATAAAGCCCCACAGGATGTTATGCAGTGATTTGAATCAACCATTAGATCGTGAAAATAGTCCAGTATTTGACCATTATTGAAGGCTGAAGGCCAATCGGACCTCATTTTGAAAGACCTTATAATGTCGATTTTGTTCTCTGCTAACTCGTAATTTATATCTTCATGAAATATATCTATAAATATCAATAATGCCAAAAAGCTGAGTTAGGCCTTGTGGGATCTTAAGGGACGAAATATGTACAAATGGTATGGGGTACTTCCTCACGACAAAACTTACAGAAATATTAAATATAATGTTTTGCAGGACTGTAGTATACCTAGTTGGTAAACTTATAAATAGGTACTTAGGTACCAGATAATATCATTTGACCATAATTTTGATTTTTCCAAGCATTTCAGGTTCTTATTGAGGGATATGTAACAATCATTAGAGCATTTATTCAGTTGATTTGCCTTCAACCATTACTTTTGTAAGCCCAAAAGGACCTCATCTTGGGTGACCTTACCTATATTGTCGATTTAGACTTCTACCCAACCAAGAAACAAACAGAATTATAGCTTCATCAAAACCACTAATAAATATTGAATAGTAACTTGTCTTCTGACTGTAATATTCTTGCCATAAGGTGGACTTGATATTTGGACCTACACGATATTTGACCATTATTGTAGGCTAAAACCCAAGAGGACTTCATTTCACCTTATATTGTCGATTTTGTTCTCTGCTCACTCGTAATTTATAACTTCTAAATTGATAACGTAATTTATAAATTACGAGTGAGCAGAGAACAAAATCGACTTCATTTCACCTTATTAAGGTGAAATGAAGTCCTCTTGGGTTTTAGCAATATATATAAATACCAAATCGAGGGTCTCACGGCAACTTCCCACATCGTCATTTGGGCGACTTTTCAGCAGAGCCAAAAAACCATCTGCCAATGTCTATTTTTACTGTGTAATTCAGTAAATTAAATCTTATACTTAATTAGATCGATCCGCCGGGGGAAGACGCTTCAAATTGTATGCATAACTCATTTTGGCCAAAAGTGACGATGTGGGGTGTTGCCGTGAGACCCTCGAAATATAATTTTTTGCAGGACTGTAGTATAGTTGGGAAACTTATAAATACCATTAATTTTTTCGGCTAAAGCCCAAAAGGACCTCATATTGAAAGATCTCATATTGTCGATTTTGGTCTCTGCTCAGTAATAATAAATATTAAAGATATATTTGCATGGATTTAATAATATTGTGAGCTGGTTAACTTGTAGATTTGTGCTTTTACAAGACTGATTTCATAGAATCACCACCCAAAACCCGACGATTCTCCCGGTCAAGGGCGAGCGAACGAAAAGGAAACAGTTCAACGACCGCAATAATCGGAAAATAAATAAAAAATTAAAGGGAAACCGAGAGCGCACACAAAAAATCCCTTTCCATCGCTTGGGTTTATATTCGAGGGTGTAAAAGGGCCGTGGAAATGACGTAGGGTCGGAGCGGCCCGGTTTAAGGGGCAGTAGGTCAGGACGGATCAGCTGATTTCTAACCCCTCGAAAACTACACTGGCACTTGTTACCGTCGAGGGCAGATTTCCGCTCGGGCCAAATAATGAGCACCGCCGCACAATAAAGGCCTGTTCCCCCCCTTCACTTGAGGGTCCACTCGAGTGACGTCGGGACAAAAACTGTACGCAGGGTGTTTTTATTGCGGTTCTTACGGTCTATTTTCGACAATAGAAACACCGGGAAGAGATCGGTCGAAGTACAAAAAAATACCACATAACGAGAAAATAATGTAGTTTTTGTAATAATAATATCATTCATCGTATTCACCATATTTATTGGACCTAAGTTTTGATTAGTCCACCGATTCCAGGCAACTAGCGTGAAAAACCACTAATACCCCTCAGTGTATTTCAATTAAATTTTGTCAAGTTCAATTAGTGTAACTTAGCGTGTGTAAAATTGCAACAACAAAATTTTAAACATTTTTACTATGTACATACCTACCTACTAGGAAAATGGTATCTACCAGCCAATGTTACAATCCCAGGCAACTAGCGTGGAAAACAACAATGGAAATACACCCCTCAGTGTATTCCAATTGACATACAATCAAATATAAATTCAATTCACCTTTAAATTAACTCCCTTATCGTGCCTATAATTGGAATACTCGTAAATAAAAAATGATTATTATTGACTTTTTTCCACGTAAATACGAAGTAAATGGTACAAATTCGTCTGTAACAATGAATTAATTTGCTCTGTACAACAAAAATTGTCGTAGTTCACAACAAAATCAATTTTAATTTAGAGCCATAATTTGGGTACCTAAGTCATCATTTTGGTTTTCTCGATAATCATGGTAATTGTCATTATTTTTAAAGACCTACAAACGGAAAATGTGTATTTTGCGGATTTGAACAACGGTTTTTGTAGTACAGAGGAATTTGAGTAATTTTTGACAAATGATTAAAATAAAACAATCAGTTTTTGGCCCATTAGAAACAACCACCGTCTTAAATCGAAATTACGCGAATTTTTGTTATGAGGCTACAAACAACGGTTGTTTTTATATTAGGCCAAAACATGAGTGTTTTAATTTGGCAATTAGGGAATATTCGTTCATTTCCTCTGTAAAACAAAAACCGTAGTTATATGATTAATAAAATTGTCACTGTATACAACAAAATCAATTTGGTACTCGAATGAAATCGTACATAATATGTACGAATTTGATTAATAATTTGTGTGTCTGTCACTGTTTACACTCATTTTTTGGCCCAGTTGAAACGACCATCTGTTTTTATATTGGGCCAAAACATGACTGTTTTATTTTGGCCATTAGTGAATATTCATTCATTTCCTCTGTACAACAAAACCCGTTGTTATATGAATAATATAATTGTCACTATTTACAACGAAATCTATTTGGCACTAGACGGAATCGTACATATCAATACACGTAATTTGGGTTCCTGTGTCCCTATTTTGGTATCATAATAATCTTTGTAATTGTCATTATTTATTGAGATGTACAAACGAAAAACATGCATTTTGTCAACTAACGAGGCAGATTTCGGTTTTTGGCGTAGTCGTATAATTAATACAATTGTGGTAGTTTACAACAGAATCAATTTGGCACTAGACGAAATCGTACATAATATGTAGGTACGTATGTAGTTTTATCAATAATTTGGGTGACTGTGTCCCTATTCAGGTATCATAACAATCATTGTCATTGTCACTATTTATTGAGATTTACAGACGAAAAAAGTGTGTACGTGTATTTTGACAACTAACGAGGCGGATTTCGATTTTGAATTAGTTTTATAATTAATATAACTGTGATAGTTATATTAATTATACAACAAAATGAATTTGACACTGAAACAAATTAATTTTTTAATAATTTAGGTACCAATGTCAATCCTCGTTGTTTGTTGAAAACTACGGGTGAAGTACGTGTGTTTTGTCGACTATTTAAGACGAAAATACGCGAATGTTTGTGATGAGGTAAAAATTATGTTTGTGTCAATTTGGACAGATTTGTTGTGTTTAGGAGAGTGAATTGAATTATTTGGGGGTGATTTTGAAGTGAATGTTTTTGGTGGTGAATTTGTGGAATTTTGGAGCATAAATTGGGTTTTTTGGTATTGTTTTGATCGGTTTTTTGTACGAAAATGGTGATGATTGGTGAGTTTCCTACCTGCTATAGCCATCCATGGGTAGAATGTGTGGTTGCCGGCCTGCTGATGAATCTGCGTGCCCACAGGGGGCTGAGTCGGAGCCGTGTTGATGCTGCACTGGTTCCAGGACGGGGCAAGGGAACTGGCCGAAGTGCGAGAACCTGATCCGGGTGACCCTCCAGCCGCGTCCGCGAGACCCGGATAACGCGTGTCCGGCGTACACGCCGACGGGCGAACGAGGGGATTCGACGACGGAGTCGACGCTCCGGAGGCACTTTGCCAGACGTCTTTGGCCGCGGCGGCGACGACGGCGGCGTAGCCGTTTTGATGAGCGGCGCCTTCCGTTTTGGAGCAGTCGGGTTTGGTCGTCGAGTAATTTATGCTCGTCTGGCTGTCGTTGGAGGCTGAGTACAACTTACAGGCGGCGGCGACGGAGGCGTCGTAGGGCGAATCCTGCGGCGGCCTGCTCTGGTGTAACGAGTGGTGGTGATGATGCTGACTCGATGCATACGGTGACATACCGAGACCTAAAGGGAAACGGTATGCTGCTGCTGTCTGATCATGATGTGCAGCCGTGCTGCTCTGATGGTGGTGAGATCCGTAAAAACCCGTCTGTTCGAAGTACGAGTTCATCTTCGATGAAGAGAAGTCCAAAATTGTCACCACCGATTTTTTCGTCGAATAAAAAAAACAACAAAACCTACACCAAAATTCCTACTTATTTGGAATTTTTTGGTTTTTTTTGCTGTCGAAAAACGTTTTTAAAAAAACCAAAAAAAATTAGTGTTCTTTTCACTTGATCACCAGAGACGGCAAGCGGAGCGATAAAGGTCCCATAAAGGAGCCATAAAATTGATGGCGGGTGGAGGGGGGAACTCGGTTAACGATACGTAATAAAAAGCACGTAAAGGGAACGAGAAGTGGTTTTCAGTGAGAGGGAGTGGGTGCTATCACGGGCACTGGCGAGGTGATACTGAACGAAGGCATGCCATGTGGGGCTCCCGCTTCACCATCTCATCGTTTCCCCAGGACCCCGCGCCGTCGAATCTATCCATCTCCCTTTCTCTCGCTCTATACGACCGGTCGAAATCTCGCTCTTTCACTCGCTCCCACACTTCGCTTTATCCGCGTCTCGCCTACAACGGCTGGCGGGGAGGAGGCAGTGAGGGGCGGAGAGGGGTGGGGGGGTGACAACGGCGGCGGGGAGGGTGAGGTTTCGGTATCGGGAGACGGAGTGGGGGAAAGTATCCGCCAATCGGCCGCCGCTTCGGCGTCTTCGCTATGGGAATAACCGGAGCGCCTGTGCATGGGGCCCTATCTAGCGGTCGAGGCTTCAACTACCGTCATCATCCACATACCCGCCCCGACGCCCCGAATGACCGTCTAAAATCCGACCAACTACTAACGATTCAAAATTTGATATGATTTTAATTTTTAATTTTATCATTTTATTTATTAAGATGAGATCTTGGTACCAGAGCATAATACGCCCGGTGAACTCGATTATCGAGATAATCGAATGTTGCGATTATATAATATCGATACCTCTGCGCAAAAAGGGCGAATCTGCAATCGAGCACTGTGTTTCTAGAACCCCAAACGGCGTCGCTAGTTATTATAACCTCCTGTACAGTTTTCTCTACTTTCAGTGGGTACCTACACTATCTTACTACGAATTCCTCAAAAGTTAATTCCTTTGGGATACTCCAGTAAAATTATTAATAAGCAGATTCGCCCTAACGACCCAAAATTGGTTCGTGAAGTTTGAGCGTATAAAGGGCGAAACTGCCAGATTCGCCCCAACGATCTCTACTTTGTTGGAAAAGTTTGAGCGTAAAAAGGGCGAAACTGTCAGATGTTCTTTCGATTGCAGCAGATTCGCCCCAAAGCACGAGCAGTTTCGCCCTTTTGTCTTTTTGTAAAATTGACTGGGTTCATATTCGCCGTTTTCCATTCATAACGACTTGCAGATTCGCCTTTTTGCACTTGCGAGGTTGTCAATCGCTAAAACAGATTCGCCCTTGAGCGAAAATTCAGATTCGCCCTTTTTGCGCAGAGGTATCGATATATAATCGCAATATTATTATTATCGATGATGTCAACATTAGATGGTAACAGTTATGTAGCCTTCCGAACAGATTTCCATATATGTCTATCTAATCTATAGTACCGTATACCTACAGTAATCAGTTGTTTGGGGGATGTTTTTATTCCGCAACCCCATCCACTTGACCTATATATATGTCCAACTAATCTAGAATAAAAACATCCCCCAAACAACAGATTAGTACCATATAGATTAGTTGGACATATAGATCAATCTAAAGTCGTAGGTATATTGCATTGTAAAAATGAAAATATGTTAGTTTGGCAGAAACTGGGAGACACAAGTGAAATCGATATATAATCGCAACATTCGATTATCTCGATAATCGAGTTCACCAGGCGTATAACTGCACTAGTACCGAGATATTTTTTATTTGGCAATACAAACAACAAACAAAACAAACGACACAAAAGAAATATCTTCAAAAATTTGGTTTGTAATGCCTACCCATAAATAAAATCAGTGATCTCGTGCTTATGGGTGGAGTCCATAACTTACTCATCACCATATAGGTATATTTGTTGGTGTAGGTATTTGTTTTTCTTTGATATTTCTTTATTTGCCCCAAGCAATAATATATCGAGGGTCTCACGGCAACTTCCCACATCGTCACTTTTGGCCAAAATGAGTTACCTACCTATGCATACCATTCGAAGCGTCTTCTCCTTGCGGATCGATCTATCCAAGTATAAGTTAGCCACCTAACTGAGGTAACACTAAACCTCACGAATTATTTTAGTGAATTAGTCAGTAAACATAGGTAGTCATTGGCAGATGGTTTTTTGGCTCTGCTGAAAAGTCAACCAAATGACAATGTGGGAAGTTGCCGTGAGACCCTCGATATACACAATGTGAATACCTACACAATTTACTTATAAACAATATTAATTTACCAATTTTTTGGGGCTTAACCCCTTTTTGCTCCGAGTACTGGATTATCAGAAAATCGCTATGGAAATTCGTATCAAGCATGACTAGTTAGATGATCTCCAAGATTCCCATGGTCAGATCCTCTATATTCCCACGTTCCCATATGGGAACACTGGGCATGAATGTTCAAATAGACTGCAATTTCCCTCAAATTTGAAATCTGTCTCTTATGATGAAATACATTTTTAGCATCTAATGCATATAAATACCCCCTCTTTTCGTTTTACGGCTTACCCATTTTGTTTTAACTATGTTATGCATCATAATAAATGACTGGCAATTTCATTCAAACTGTTTTTTTATTACTTACATAAAACGTTTATAAAACTTATTCCAAACAAACTGTTGATTCAACAATATGGAACAACATTTAATGGTCTCCTTTGTGGTTTACAATTCGAAACATTCAACTGGTCCAGGTACTGCACCGGCGAATGAAAACTCTCTGAAGTTTTTTGATGTTTTTGTTCGAATTTGTAACGCATTGGGTGGAATAAAAGATTCGAATTAGGAAAAAATCAAGACTTTTTCAGATGTGAACATACAGTATCCGTTCATGCTCAATGTTCCCATTTGGGAACATCACAGAAAATGCGATCATATCTATGACTGAGATAAAAACTTTTCGTCAATACCTCTTCAACATTATCAGAATTGCGATACCTTATTCCGTTATTGGATTAGAGCAGATGAACCGTGATGAATATCTCAAGTAACAACCACGTTTCTTCATCTTCAAAGTGCTCCAGATTGAGAACTGAATTGGATTTCTCAATTCTGACTTCAACATCGTGTTCAGCTTAAAAGAACCTTTGAAATGAGGGGTCACATGTCAGACTGTTTCGGGAATTTCGGGAATTTATGGGTAATTTTCCCCCTCTAACCCCCTCCCACAATGAGTTACCATCAGAGGTACCTAGCTACTTGATCATTTCTATTTCTGCATACGTTTACATGACTTGTGTATTTCTATTTCACAAACGTTTAAATGACTTGTGTTCTTTTGACGTTATTTCTTTCACATATAATATCTACCTAATGTGGTACTCTGCTGTTTCATCTCTTAAACAAATGTTAGCATGCGTATTTTTAGTGAGTCATATATATTTTTATGAAACAGTAATTTCGAAACTACATTCTATCATATTGTTCAATAAAAATGTTTTAAAATATGGTTTGATGACTCAAAACCTTTTACTCACCTCGAGTAACTATGTACATAATAGTGAAATGACGAAGGCTTATCTTTCGATCTGCAAAAATGCCTCTCAACACTTTAGCTGCTTAACAATGTTTCTTTTTACAGATCTCTCTGGACATTCAATCTGGCGTTCTACAACATAGTGGAAGCCATTCAGCGATCAACATGCTTCTTATGGAATGAGACAGTGGCGGAAATAGGGGGAGCTGAAATTGCATCATGTATTTACCTGCAACTGCTTTCGTTAAGTACCTGAGTACTACCAAAGAAATGCATATTTACAATTATTCATGCTCAGGACAGAATCGGAACATAATAGTTGCAGTTATGTTCCTTCTTTTTGTGTCGAAGAAATAAAAGTCAAGTTTCTGGAACCAGGACATACCCATATGGAAACTGACACCGTTCATGTAGCAATTGAAAAAGAAGAAAAATGATAGAAACATGAACATGAAAATTGAAGTTCCACGAGACTGGGCCAATTTGATACGGTCAGTATCTCGAAGCAATCCCTTAAACGTGATCGAAAGCCTCAGAGTAAATTCCTCGAGCGGTTAAGAATCAAGTGGATTCAGTACAGGAAAAACTGCCCTGGACCACCGTATTCCAAATACTGGTTTTGTAGGTACTAAGTCAGCTTTTCCGAAATCGCGCAGAGCAACTAAACACTGTGCCATGTTTTCCCGGACTTAAATTAAATTAAATTAAGAACAGGACTTTATCGTCATTCATTTGCAGTTGTCATATTGTCTACAAACTTTTTAAGAGCTACACATAGTATGTTACGTTTTTGATCAAAACAGAAGCGTCAATCCGACCGGTCAATCTAAATCAATTTTCTTCCTTAATCAGAATCGATTATAACAATTTTTCGACGTTTTTGGGTCGTTTTAGGTCTTCAGAACATCCAAAATTAACCCCTCAATTCGATTCAATTCAACCTCTTTCGAGTTTTTGAGTCGAATTTCGGGAATTCCGATGGGTCAATCTAACTCAATTTTCTTCCTTATCAGAATCGATTATAACAATTTTTCGACGTTTTCGAGTCGAATTTCGGAAATTCTGATTGTGTTGTATATTATGTTGGATAGTAGGTACTTGTCAAGGTTCTATGAAGTTACAACCTCTTACCGAAAATTCCACAGATGTACTATGACCTGATCTACAACAGTACCCCTCCCCCACTTGGAGCCCATATGGGTTAGTACCTAATAAACGTAATAAAAAATTTAAATAATTGTTAATAATAATCAATTATGTTACAAGCCATAGAGTGTGGCTTATGTTTTGATTTTGTCATGTAGATATATAATAATATTATATTATAATGAATGGTGTGCTTGAACAGATAGGCCGTGTAGTTTTGAGTTGTTTCGTTGGTTCGAGGGTGAATAAGGGGGTCAAAAAATGTAATCAAATTATGGCACACTTTTACATGTGTAAACTGAGTCGATGTTCGTGTGCCACAGGAGCTACTGTTGTGATTGTCGACGATTCATTTCAATGCGGGACGAGCGCGTTTACGAGGTGCTAAAGCTCAAACGGTTCGTTACAACCGTAATTTACGGCCCCATAAAACTGTGAAGCGCTTTTGAATAGTTGACGAAGGGAATGGAAGCTTTCGAGGATGAAGGCGGAGGGGGTAGAGAAAAAAAAGAAGAATAAGGAGGGAACACAGCAATATAATCGGAGAACCTACAACAAGTACTTGAAAGAAAATGGCCCCTCTCCGACCCCATGGACAAGTCGTAAAAGTAGGTTTGACGACTGCGGTCTCGACTTTTACTGCTGGTTGATGGGAAGGTGATTATGGAGGTCGCTCCGATAAGTCAGTCGATTCGTCCGAGGGAGGAGTTGACGTCCCAAAGGCCTGTAAACGGTTCGTAAAACCTGAAAGTGCGAGCCAAAACGCGGATGTTGCCGGAGGGGAAATAAGCGGTAGGTATCTGCAGCCCGACCAATCCGATACTGTACCATCATCTTGTGCGCTTAATTCGAAATAAATACCAACACTTATACTGTCTACCGCCCCTATCAACATTCCCAGTTGGTGGATTTCGGAAAAACTGCTCGCTATTTCGTATATTTCAAAATTTTGAAAATGTCATTTGAAAAACAAATAGATCGATTTAAGTAAATTAAAAGTAAATTAAAAGTAGGTTAATTAAATCCCCCTCATCGTGCGAGGTAGCAGAGATTATTATGATTTTAAAACCGGTGAAAGAGCCAACCGATGTCAGGTCTTATAGACCTATTTCACTGCTCCCTGTCATTTCAAAACTATTTGAAAAGATACACGAGAAAATACTGAATGAAATCATCGAAGATAAAAACCTGAAAGGTACCACTCAGAGCCAAGCACTCCACCGTAGAACACGTCCACAGGATAAGTGATGTTTGAAGACGCCCTAGAGCATAGAAAAGTTTGTAGGGCGGTATTTCTCAACGTTTCACAGGTCTTTGATAAAGTTTGGCATAAAGGGCTGGTATGCAAACTACAAGGCATGCTACCTCAGCAGTACTGCCATATACTCAAACCCTACCTCTCCTGAAGGTATTTCAGAATAAAAGTAGAGGATGAATATTCACAACTCGAGAAAATCACAGCAGGCGTACCGCAGGGAAGCGTTTGAGGACCCCTGCTCTATCTACTGTTTACCAGGATGTGTCAATAACAGAAGAAACAACCGAATCCACGTTCGCAAATAATAGTGCAATTTTAGCTGTTGCAGATGCAGTAGGGGAATCGACTGAAAAACTCTGAGAAGCCACCGTTGCTGTAAATGAATGGACGAAGAAGTGGCGGATGAAACTCAATGGAACAAAATGAACACATCTCAACATAAAAAGATGTTACCAATCCCTCTGGTACAGTACCAGAGGGATTGGTAGCAGTGATACTAAATCGGAATTCCACACATATGCAAATTCAGCGAATTACCTAGGGATGGCATTAGATGCCAAGTTAAAATGGAAAGAGCCAATTTTGGACCGAGAACAGTAGGTTCCTAGCTTCCTTTTTCCGAAAATTCGCTCAAAGGACCGGCCTCATCGCATGTTGAATTTGTTACCAATTTCGTATTTTTCTTGTACCAGGGAATGGAATTTCTCAGACACTCGCGTTCAAATTCTCCAACTCTCATTATCATGTTCTCATTGCTTGTAATATTTATATAACTATTTATTCCCACTCGATCATTGTACGTTGTTGATTATTATACATTAAATTAGAGGTGATAATTTTAAGGAGTTCACGATTATGTCAGTAGCGTATACATGTAAATTATTATTTGGAAACTTCACCTGCATGGAACAACTGATAAGAATCAGCTGGTTAATACAAGGTATCACTGATAATGCTGCCCCCTACAGCCATCAGCCACATTTGTTTCTTTCTAGCACCTCAATTTCCGTTAATATCGTTCACATCCTCACGTTTTGAGACATTATTTTGGTGTATGAAACGAGTAGGTACCTACTACTGTTGTATTACGCGACATTACACGACTTTTTGTTACGCGAAATTCACCCACTTGATCAATTTTTTGACGTATCTGCACCATCAACACATGGTGAGGCTGTAGTGGGAGCCCTGGTCAGGAGCTGCTGATACACCATCAAATTCAACAGTTACCCACTAGTGTACTCGTACAAACGGTTTCTCTTGCAAATAGGTGTCGGTAGTAGGCACCAACTAGCCTTTAGAAACCTGCCCTTTACTGGGTTCAGTACACCTACCTACTACCACTAAACCAACTCCCTCCTATAAGTTCATCAATATTATCATTAAAATCCGTCAAAACTTATATACTAAGGGCTTTTGAATACTAATTGCCAAAATCGTAGTAGCAGATCTACCAATGCATCTCAGGACAATGAACCTATGAAATTACTGAATTTACTGTGCCAAATTCAAACTGAGCTTATTAAATAGGTATGCTAAGTAGAATTTACTGTGCCAAATTCATACTGAGCATATTAAATAGTAATTTGCATATTAGTAATAAATTGCTCATTAAAAATGGTATAGCTGATTGTTGAGCATACTTCGGTCTTGATTTGTCCACTACTTAGTTCCCAGCATATTTAATATGCTGGGAACTAAGCAGTGGACAAATCAAGACCGAAGTATGCTCAACAATCAGCTATAAATACGCTCAGTATGAATTTGGCTCAATGTTAATCTGCACTTATTGGACTTCTGCACTCAGGAATGTACTCGTATTATGAGTTATTATTCAACATTTATTAAAAATCAGTAATTGCGAGCAAAAGATATACCTATTGTAGTATACAATCATTCCGCGTACTTGGCGTGGTTTGGTTCATGTCGGTGTTAAGTATACGGACCACAATGCCACTGTAATTTACAGAAACAAATATACCATCATGTTTTTTTTTTTTTTGTCTTCCTCAAAATTATTTTTCACTTATGATCTACCACTGGTTTAAGTAATGTTTTTAATTAAATGTTTTCTTCTGGTGATTCGATCAGGAGAAAAAATTTACTTAAACCAGTCGTAGATCATAAGTGAAACATTTCTTCTGACGGTTTGGTCAAGAGAAGACGAGCGATGAGAGATGCGTGAGGGAGGAGTGGAGTTGATGATGTTCAAAATCAGATTTTACTTAAAAAATCGAGTTAGTGTCGGATTCAGGATGTCATCAGGTTCAATTCTGAAATGGTTTTACGAGCTCAAGACCGTAAAAACTCCACGAAAATCGGAAAAGAAATCGATCCAAAAACCCCCGGAGTCCCACAAGTTTCAAATTCCGTGAAAATATGGAGCTCAGGCGCCACATCTGCTAGGTACAGTTTCCAATGTTCTCGTTTGTATCATCAACTATTCGGTTTTGCGTTTTGCTCTGTGTCTCCTAATGGGGTCAATAGCTTTTGGAAAGGGACAACTGAAATGAACATAAGTGGATCATGCAAAAATCGAAAAATTTTGGATCTTTCTTGACCGATCTCAAGATGGCACATGATTAGATGAATCGAAGGATTGCTGAAGAACTTGTTGAAAATTTGAGAGACATTTTTCATTTGAAGTTGGTTTTTGTATTGAGGCGAACATACCAGAACCACATCACACCGCATTCCATCATCTGAATCGAATAGGAGAATGAATACATTTTTTGAGGGTGGTGCTCGGTCATTCGATATATGAAGTGGCGGTGGAAAATAAATAAGACGAAAGGGAGCCCGCGGACAGCCCTTGTGGCCATTGAAAACGTCGGTTCACAGCGTGCCAACGAGTTTTCACAAGGACCCTCGTCACCAGCCTTCACACGGGGGCAACTCCCAGAGATGAACGTCTCTATCTCGGCCACCTTTCAAAAGGGAATCGGTTTTCTCGCCTTTTTAAATAGCATAATGTAGCTGGGAGGAACGTTCCTACCCTTCGGAAGATGGACTGAAGCTTTCAGAAGAGTGAAGAGAAGAACAAAAAACCCATTTCTGTCGCACGGCCGCTCCCATCACTGTCATTTTTTAGAAGTTCATTGTCCCTAGAGACCAGTTTGGAGCGGTGATTTCGGAAGGGACGAAGGGATCGATTCCCACCATCTTGAGAAGGGGAAATGGAAAGCCTGAAGATTGTATCGCTCGGGATCGCCAAGAAACTGCAGTCTGACCGTGTTTTGAAAGCCCTACAGGTAGGTACAGGAACAGGTGAAGATCAGAATGGATGGGAATTCAGCTGTATCCCAGGGGCGACGAGGAGTTATGGAGTATATTCCAAGCTCGGGTATCAGTAGCAGGCTGAAGCAGCAATACGGGGACATCCAGGATATTCGTCTATTTAGCTTTAAATAATTTAAATAATTCGGTTATACGAGTTTGGAATTTGGATTGGAAAATACACTAATTGTATTTCCCAATCCAAATTCCAAACTCGTATAACCGAATTGATGACTCATTCGTGGGATTCAAGCGATTTCTCCAGTATTCCAGAAAACCAGTGCTGAAATTACAAGCTGCATCCCCCGACAATACCAGATTGTAGGACAAAATATGCACTAAATGTCAAAATGGTGCAAATTCGATCAATTTAATAAACTGTATCGCACGATGAGGAGGTGTGAGGTTTGGTTGGGATATGCATTTAGGTGCTCTGGATGAACTGTTTAGTTGGCTGGTTCATGATAATAATGTTGTATTATAACTCCTGCAATAATCACTAGGGAAATCCAGCCGGGTTTCAACACAATTAGATTTTTTCTACTGTTGACAACTTTAGAGCCATTAGAGGAGTGCCAAATTGGAACGATTCAGAAGCAATTGAAGTTAACAGAGATCAATTGTTCAAAAATATTTAAATTCGGGTTAAGTAGGAACTCAATGTTTTGTGCCTGTAGACCAATCCAACGATAGCACATGATAATCAGAAACGATAACAGAAGGTAGTTACGAATCCTGCAATGTTTATATCGAGGTACCTTACGATATGTTTTTGTTGTTGCCTAAAACACACAAATGAATCCCCAGCCATGCAGCACGGCTGTAAGAACGAATTTAAGAAGAAATAACTGGTTTTGTGTAAAATGTCTCCATTTTGCTGGTTTCACACCAAATTTTGTCTCCATTTTTTGCTGAGTAACACATCAGTTTATGGATTTTTCAACGCTGAACACGACGGTGAAGGCAGAATCTTGTTATCTCATTCCGTTTCCAGATTAGAGCATATGAACCGTGACGAACACCTCGTTTCTTCATCTTCAAAGTGCTTCAGTTTGAGAAAGGAATAAGTAAGATATCGCAATCCTGACTTCATCATAGTCTCTTGTCTGACTGTTTCATGCTTGGAATATATGAGTAATTTCCCCCCTCTTAAAATCCCCAAAACCCCCTGGAAACCCCCTGAAAAATCCATAGAGAAATTTTGGACCGATAACAAGCTTCCTTTTTCTCGAGAAAATTCGCTAGAACGTTTAACAAGGTGGTTAAGGTTCATTTAGAGACCCATAATACGTGGTATATTTGTAATCACTGATTACTAATCAGCATTAAATTTCCTATGACAGCTAAAAGTATCTTTGTTTCGTTAAGACCCACATCGTATAATCCGCCTTATAGTTCCATATTATACAATACAATATGGACACCATTATGGCCATCTGAACGGTTCCCAGAGTATGTATTGCTGTGTATGTAACACGATGATGGTCACGAGAAGTAGAGTAGTAACTCGTCGCCTTCGGATATCATCCGCTATTATTGGGTCGAGCTACAGGCTCTTCGAAGGCAAACCACACGGTCTTCGAGGGAAGATGGTTCCTCACACGACATTCTATTCTTCATATGGATCGCCACATATTTACTTTTCATAAAGTTTCCCCCCCATCTCCATTTCAAGATCTCGATGCCCCCTGAGACGTCCTTTTCAATTCCTCGCCCGTCCCCTTCCATTGAGAGAGCCAAAAAAACCAACAAATAGAACTAGATAAAGCGATACATCATTGCCAGTGGGGTTATAATGCAGTTATTATACATCGTAGCAAATCACAAGAGAGAATACTCGACCTCCACGTACCCCACGTCTGTTCCTTCATTCTTCATACATCTCTCTTTGGGTTTTCGTTTTTCTTTTGAGATGGGACCATGAATAATTGATGGAGTGTCCCTTCAAAAAAGGAGGGGAGGACTTGCAGGGTCTTTTTCCCCTTTTTGCTCCTCGAGGACCGGGTGCGTCTTTGGGAGAATCTGGTTCCCTCCGAGTTGGAAGAGAAAAGAAAACGCGCGACGACCTCTGATAAATAACGCACAAAGGAATCAACCCATAACGGATCCTTTCATTTATTGAGAACACGGGTAATCGCCCGAGAAATCAGATTGAGCCTTGGGGTATGAGGAGAAGGAGATTGAAATTGCTACTTCTGAAGACATCCTTGTAACACCACAAGGATCCACAAGTAAGGTTACACAATACACAACTCTTCTGTTTCCAAAAGGCGTAAAAAATCGAAAAACTGGAAGCTGATGGTCCAGATGACGTAGATCGTTAGTTTTTTCTTGAACCACAAAATAATCAATGTCTGCAAAAATCCAACAAATTCCAATTTGAGAACAACAGGCTTTGGAACCGTGGCTTTTGATTCTGGAAACCTCCTCTCAGACGAAATCGATGCACTAATTTTTGGACTCCTACGGCAGGTAATTGTTAGATAATAGACGGGTAACGTGCTGCCAACATAGTAGACGCTGATTTGAAGGGTCTCTTAATGAAAAATGGGAAAATACGTAAAACCCTAATGCACTGTAACCAGTTTGGGAGCAAAGGGTTGTCCAGTGATGAATCACTGCCAATCACTAAATCACTGGACGGTCAGTGATGCGTCATTAGTAAGATCCACTGCTGAACCTCTGAAGAAATCAGTGACTAATCATTTAGATGTGTTACCTATTGGCTGATTGTCAATCACTGCACAATCACATGAGTTAGCACGAGGCATGTCAGTGAAATATTGCTGCAATATTAAATATTGCAAATTTTGCTAAAGATTTCTGCGAAATTGTAGCTTTTTATTTATATCAACACAAAGAAAAACGAGAATTGGCGAAGCCCAATCGACCGCTTGCCTTCAGTGATAAGTCGGATGAATTCGGACTAATCTTTGGTCAAGATAAAGTGTCTTTGGTCCTTCTCAACGGTCTGTACAAATCTCTATCCAGAGGACTGTACCTACAACCTACAGACGAGCTATTTTTGGCGTGTCGGGAAGTGTTCGAAACAAATGAGTGCTTAGTAAGGCCAAGAAAATTGATGTTGTTATGTTGATGAATAGGTAGATTTTCAGGCCTTATTGACAACAAGGTGTTCATCTTTGGAGATTCGGTGAGATGAGGGTCATTTCTCACGTTTTTCCTCCCTGTGAACGTCTCTGACCTCAATTCACCCTGTCAAAAAAAGTCGGAGAAAAAATCAACCAGATCTCGCGCCCTCCCACAAACGTAGTGGAAGCCCGCATTTAACAGTTTTATTCGGACTATAAAAGTCTGAAGGTTCGAAGGCACGCGCTCGGTGAAGCCCTCCCGACAGTAGATTTGTGGTCGTAACCTGTCGACTTTTACTGCTCCAGCTACCACCACCCCTCCGTTCCACAGGCTTCTCTTTTCTTGATGGGCCTCATAAAATCTCCGACCTTCCTCAATCCCTGCGCCCGGGTTTCCTCTAATATACACTTAAATGGCCTTGCTATGGCCACCTTAATGGCGCATTGACGGGGAGGGCTCTTGGATTTTTTTGTTGTTGTATTCGTTTCTCTACGAAATTTACAGCTTATTCTACTGCTTTCGCTCTGACGTCAGTAGAACTGCCATCTAAGTGGTCGTATTATGCTGAATGGGCGGAGATCAAGCGTTTCGATCTCTTTTACTCACTTCCTCCTGTTGCTCCGTCGTCGCCTTGGCATTCCATTCCCTTCTATAGAGTTTTAACTGGCTGCTACTGTGTACTAATTAATATCATTACCGTTCTACGTCAACCAATTATGTTAATTCAACTCCACATCTTAATCAATCCTGTAGTTTAGAAAATGAGTCGACTGAACAAATCAAAAGCCGTACTCCTGCTACGCAGAACAGCTGCCATTAAGCCTTGTTTACAGTCTTCAAATGTCCGTCAAATATTGTGTACCTAAACTGTTAAGTCACTTGATTTTCCTTGTACTATTCGTGGTGTAGTGTGGTAAAGTATGCACCACAAGATCCACTAGATGTCAGAGGACCCCAAAAGAAGACAACACAAATTGACGCTTACAAGGGCAACAGATCGTACGAGACGTGTCCAGAAAGTAAGTGTACAGAAGCTTTCACAACACTGCCGTTCAGCTTTACTCCTAATACAAGACCAGAACGAGTTCAGTATGTTGAAAACTGTGGTTGCATGAATTTTTCTTGTTAAACATGTCAATCGAGTCTGCCGCCAAGTGCGAAAACCGCGCCCTTATCCGTTACTTCGTTGCAAGAGAAAAATCTCCACATGAGACATAAATTCTTGTCTTGACTTGTAAAAAAAAACAATACTACCTATTATCATTTTTGAAAAACTCTGCAAATTCTTGACACAACGGTTCATTATCTTCTTTGTACAGATCACCCTTCTGTCTAGATCACTAGGTCTAAATGTCTAGATCCTAAATGTTAGATTAATTATTATTATCAATTATCACTAATTATTAACAATTTTATCAAGTACCTAGTGAAAATTATTATAATTTATTGTTAGGTATTAATAATTCGTATTTATTATTAATAATAATAATTATTATTAATTATGATTAATTAATACGATATAATTCTGGGGTTTTTAATACTACGTCGGTAATAATTTTTCTATAAAAGAAGTACCTACCAACAAACATTCGAAATTACCTTCATTTCCGTAGCACGAAACGCACCTCAGAACAACAAACTCGACATCACTTAAGCCATATGATGATCCAAAGAGCTTGTTAGTATGAAAATGGACCTGTATTTCAACAGTTTGATTCACGATCGGGTTGTGAGGCACAATCTTTGAACCGTCATTGTGAACGAACGGCTGGTCGTACAAAGCTGCGGATGGTCTTAAAAAATTCTACGGAACAAACTCCATCTGAATATGAAATAAAAAACATACCGTCCTATATGAATTTTTCGAGATTTGAGATTTTCAAATTTTCAAAATTCGTTTTGAACCCCTTCCCCTTCACCTAGGGTTATGAAAAGTTTCGAGGATCATTGTGCGCCGTACTTGTTGGCCTCCTGCTAGCCGTCTTACGTCATACGCTCGTGCGTCATAGGCTCTGACGCAATATTTGGCCTCCTGCCAGCAGTCTTACGTCATACACTCGTGCGTCATAGGCTCTGACGTACTTGTTGGCCACCTGCCAGCCGTCTTACGTCATACGCTCGTGCGTAATAGGCTCTGACGCACTTGTTGGTCTCCTGCCAGCCGTCTTACGTCATACGCTCGTGCGTCATAGGCTCTGACGCACTAGTTATCCTGCCAGCCGTCTTACGTCATACGCTCGTGCGTCATAGGCTCTGACGCACTAGTTATCCTGCCAGCCGTCTTACGTCATACGCTCGTGCGTCATAGGCTCTGACGTACTTGTTGGCCTCCTGCCAGCCGTCTTACGTCATATGCTCGTGCGTCATAGGCTCTGACGTACTTGTTGGCCTCCTGCCAGCCGTTTTACGTCATACGCTCGTGCGTCATAGTCTCTGACGTAATGGCCCGCCGGTCGCTTGTGTTCTGACGTGATCTGAGGGAAAGGGTGAATCAAGGGAACAAATTTTTCCCGTTTCAGTTTATGTGCCAAAGCAAAGACATGAAAATGTCAAAAAAATGTGTAAATAGGTACCTAAGCCCAACTGTAATGTCAATTTTCTGACAATGAGTTTTCGACTATAGTTTTCATACCTTTTTACTTAAGTACTTATTGCAATTTGAGACAGATAATGAGCTGTTTGCAAATAAAAAGTCTGATAACTACTTTATTACATCTTATTAATCTATTTTCAAGTTCCGATTCACAGTTGAATGTATTTTATTTAGATGTCGTACCTAAAATTCGAAAACGATGGAATGACGAAACCTGTCGAGTACTGACTCAAGTGACACTGTCGACTTCTAACACATGTAGGTCGACTACTAGTGCAAAACCATGTCGACTACTGAAGAAAATGTTGGTCACTGGTATCGACTACTACCTAGAGCATTGGGATTTTTTACAAAACTTGTTTTTCCCTTTTCAAACCATGTTGAATAATATTTCCCGCTGCCAGGTCTTTTAGGGAAGGATCTTGGGTACACAATGAACAGGTTTGCAATGAGAAAGAAACCGAGTGAATATTGAAATGTCATCCATTTCTGACCTATATTTAAAATTTCAAGTATCTAGCTCATCATCAAAATTTAATTTGTTTAAACAAATAGGTATTATTTAAACAATTTTACAGACAAGAAACCGAGTGAATATTGCATTGTGATCCAGTTCTGACCTATTTTTAAAATTTCAAGTCAATAGCTCAGCATCAAAATTTAATTTGTATTATTACAAAAAGGTATTATTTAAACAATTTTACAGATGAGAAACCGAGTGAATATTGCAATGTGGTCTATCCCCGACTGACGGTTACAATTTCTAGACTGTAGTTTACCTGGAAGATGAAACACTAGGTCTAAATGTCTAGATCCTAAATGTTAGATTAATTATTATTATCAATTTTATCAAGTACCTAGTGAAAATTATTATAATTTATTGTTTGGTATTAATAATTTGTATTTATTATTAATAATTATTATTATTAATTATGAATAATTAATACGATATAATTCTGGGGTTTTAATTACTACGTCGGTAATAATTTTTCTATAAAAGAAGTAGGTGCCTACTGTGCCTACTATCCTAAATGTTAGATTAATTATTAATATCAATTATCACTAATTATTAACAATTTTATTAAGTACCAAGTGAAAATTATTATAATTTATTGTTAGGTATTAATAATTCGTATTTATTATTAATAATAATTATTATTAATTATGATCAATTAATACGATATAATTCTGGGGTTTTTAATACTACGTCGGTAATAATTTTTCTATAAAAGAAGTACCTACCAACAAACATTCGAAATTACCTTCATTTCCGTAACACGAAACGCACCTCAGAACAACAAACTCGACTTAACTTAAGCCATATGATGTTCCAAAGAGCTTGTTAGTATGAAAATGGACCTGTATTTCAACAGTTTGAGTCACGATCGTGTTGTGAGGCACAATCTTTGAGCCGTCATTGTGAACGAACGGCTAGTCCTACAAAGCTGCGGATGGTCTTAAAAAATTCTACGGAACAAACTCTATCTAAATATGAAATAAAAAACATACCGTTCTATATGAATTTTTCGAGATATGAGATTTTCAAATTTTCAAAATTTGTTTTGAACCCCTTCCCCTTGACCTAGGGTTCTGAAAAGTTTCGAGGACCATTGTGGGGTTGGTAGAAACCCATAAAAAAAATTTCGTAATTTTAACTCAACGCTAACTGGGCAAAGTGGCGCGGACGGCGTACGGCGGACGGCGTACGGCGTACGGCGTACGGACGGATTTTTTTTTATTCGATTTTCTGAATCTACGTATCTTGAAACGTAAACCAACAAATTTTGAGGGGGGGTTAAAAAAATTTTTTCTTTGGGCGATTCCAATGGTTCATTATCGAAGATAATAAACCAAAAAATGAGTTATTTGGATTTGAAAGCCTCTTATTGAGCTACTTTAGATTTTATCTACGGCATTATCATCACATCACACATAACTGTTTTCACTCTTCAAACTCTCATTCCCTTGACATCACCTTATCGCTTTGGAAATGGAGAAGGGTGGAAGGAAAGGAGAGTAAAGTGAGGGCAAAAAACTATTCTGGATGATCACTTGGGAGTGGATTTTCTCAGCTGTTTCCACAAAAAAGATGCGCAGATACGTAATAACCTAATTGACGCTTGTCTTGAGATGTGCAGCTTAGTAGGGCATTTTCGAACGTAGAGCGTCCTTTTGAGGGACTGTCGCTTATTTTATTCCGGAAAACTGCAATGAATAAACCAAATAGAACTATACAACTAAAACAAAAGAAATCAAGTCTGCTCGATCTATATACCATGAATTTTCAACATTTTTTTTCACTAGGGAGGTATTTGAATAACGTCTTCTACTCAGGCTTTGGAATCAACTTCAATTATTCAAGTTGTATTGATTAGTTACTCACCAAGGTCGTTGATGCACGAGCGATGTCACGAGACACGTATCCACTGAATATCCGCACTGGCACTGCACAAATCACTGAAACAATACGAAAAATGTTATTAATATAATCCAAATTAACTACCAATTTATTCGGAGGGGGAATTCCTGGAAAAAGATGTTTTACCTAACTGGGTACCTATTTATCTGGAGATGGTAGTTATACGTTTCAAAATTATAGATGCCTAAATAACAATATTGAATGTTCCAACACGGTAGGTAAATAGAACTTCGTGTGTTCAACCACTGGGATATCGGCTCATTTTCTATAAAATACCATTTCAAAATTATTCAGTTTACATATTAATGAAAACAACGCCGATTTTGTGTTCAACTGTAAATAATATTTAAGAAAAATATGAAGATTTGCAAATGAAGCCCCAGGGGACCGAACTTATGAATTTTGAACGTACCTTATTGGTTTCCCAGATGCTAAACGTCCATTCACTGGGCACATATCCCTGTATGATTTTTCACTACATAAAATTTGGGTTGACTCAATTTCTTTGTTTTCTTCATTTCATGTGGCGTGCAGTATGGCTTCCATAATATGGAAACCATACTACGTAAGGAAGCCAACAAATTATTCAACAATTTGATCATACAACAACAACAGCAGAGATGGCACAAATGACAGCTCAAGTGATGGTCCACTGTCTTGGCTCAGGAGATGTTGAACGAATGTCCAACAAGTCCTCTCAATTTGCGTGAAGATTATTTTCAGTAAATAACCCTAATTTTCAAAACAAGAAGAAAATTGGATTTTGATCTACATTTGTACTAGTTGTAGAACTGCATGTCATTTCTCACAATCGCTTGAGGTAAGGGATACCAATTAATCACGACGTAATCAGCGTTTATTATGAATCTCATCCACGAAACATCAAAGCAGCGTTTCAGACCAAATTGCAGAATCGGCAGATGTCTTTACTCCATACAGAGAGAATCACGCACCTAAATGAAACATTTAGACCTGAATGGGGATGATCGAAATCATACCGTGGAGTCATATTTAAATCGGTATTCTAATCATACATCTTTGAGTGTCCTGAAAATTTTGATACGCCAAATATCCAGAGGATTTTGTGACGACCTGAAACAGTTTCTGTATGTTGTTGGGCGATTCAGTCCAGAAATCAGTCTTCGCGGATGGACGAGTGAACCGCAGTCCGACAAGTCCAAGCCGGCGGCTCATACAAGTTTGGCATGTGACCCACGTCCTCTCGGACAGGTACCAGCCAAGAAGGTTTCTTGTATTATTTACTGAGCAAGTCCTCCCAAGAAGACGGGAAGACTTCAGCAAATATAACGAGCCGATCTTCCCTTTTCTCTCTTGCCTTCTCGAACGGGCTAGTTTTTCTTGGAGAACGTCCTCCTCTTAACAAGCTCCTTCGCCTCACCTCCTTTTCCCTCTGCGAGAGAGTCGACTCTCGTTGACGGTGTTTTTCAAATAAATGAAGAAAAGAACAGAAATGGCGGTCTCCTTTTGAGCCGGACTCCGAGGGGCTGCCACAAGAAAAACTCCTGGTTGGCCAAGACGCTCGAAACGCTTGAGATTCTCGGATCGCGAAACCGTTTGAAAAGAAACACCAAACTCTCTGTCGAGTTAAAGTATTTTTTCTTCATTATTTCATTTATTTTTGCTTCATTTTACTTTCCGCGTCTTTCGCAGCAGCGAGAACGTCAAATTGGTCAGCCTAATTGTACTGTTCAACCGCTCCGTCGGGAAAAGGGGGTTCTAGACAATTTACAGCGTGTTTTACTTGATGGGGGATTGCGAGGTATCTCACGGACCGGCGAACACCAAATGTCGAGTGTTCCAAGTCATAAAATGTTGGAGAAACTCTAAAAGGTTGTTGTTGGCGGAAATGGCGTGATTGTTGATGAAACGGCGCATCGGCTTCATTACCGCAAGTAAAGGAACAGTACCTACGGAACGCTCACACGAACGAAACACGGTTCTGCGTTTAAGATCGCAGTATGCACGACCATATTCTTATTTACCTAATCGCTGCTACTGGTCCGAACATGACGGCTGCTGATTCCTATGATGTACTAGAGCAGACTACTGAAGGTGACATATTAATTAATATGACTTTCCTTCATATCATTGAATTATCGTATATGAGATTTTCCACTGAATTGTTTGGAATTAGACGTTTTGGAGGGAAACTCTATCGCATTTACAAGGTGGCAGCAAGTCATGGACATCTGGAAAAGTATCGAATAAACTCAAGGAATTAATATGCCAATCAATCTAGACTTCCTTCCCACAACTACGAGGACAGCTTGACTCAACTAACTCACTAAACTCAATTTAAACATAACTAGTGACAAAAAACAGAGAATTTTTAATAATTGATTATTCAGTAGCAAAAACTAGAAATGTTCAGAAGAGTCTATTTTCCCTCCGAAATTGCTTGTATTCTTCACTTGAGCCATTATTTAAGAAATTAAAAACAGTATTAAATTCATTGTCCACTGTAGAATGAAATAAATTAATCGATTTTTTCGAAGTTTGAAATAAGGTTGCAATAGGTATAGCATTGAACATCCACGGGTCCAGTTGAGCAGAGGAAAAACGAGGTATCTATGTGCTATGCGGGTCTGAACCAAGGTATCTTGCACGCTATTGCTGAATCAAAACGGCGATTTATCATCACAATAGGTTCTAAAATTGAAATACCGAACCAAAATATTGACAATTTGTAAAGTAAATAAAGTTTTTTTACTTGAATCACTCGTTTTCTTCACACTGACAAAATAAGCTTGAGCTGATGAACTATAGAAACGCTTCAAGTATTGGGCGTCGTCAGATTTTGGTTTTGACTGTGGGAGGCGTCGTTTATAGGCTTTAGCAGGAAATACCTAAATTCATTCGCTTGGAGCTGTTGACCCTGATTTTTCACGTTGTTGCTCATTGTTTTTTCGGATTAGGAATCATGATTGTGCTCTAACAGTTTCCGCCTTTGTGGTTCTGTGGTAAAGTAGCAGGGGATGGTTTTTGTCTATTGACCTGGTCTTCATCGTTAATGGAGCTTTGTTTCCATAGATCGAATTTAAAAATTCGCACCAGTTTCTAACAAGGTACTTGTCTAGGGCTTACACAGGGCAATTTTTAAAAGCCTGATCCAATCGTTTGGAGTTTCAGCTTGAGCCTTTTGGTTGATCCTACACCGGATACCTCGTTTTCCCCCTTACTCTAATCTTTCGACAGCGATTTGAGGCCGTTTAAACTCGTTTTTTCCTTGTTTTGAGTTGACCATCGTATCCGCCATCCGAAAATCTATCAAAAACCATCGCTACCTCATATTTAGGAAAAACATCGAGTTACCTCGTTTTTCCCCTGTAGTCTTCATTTGGTTGTTGTATTCCGCTGTACGCGTGAAATCCCAACAACTCCACTTCCATTCAACGATTCGTAAGGCAAATTTCAGCGGTTTTGATGCGGTATGGCCGTCAAATAGCGTTTCCATCCATCAATCGGCACTTCCAGCGTACCCACACTCACACTGCGGTGTCTGCCCAGGCGCAAAAACAATACTACACTCGCCCCTCGTTGTCCATTATACACGTCCAATCGTCCATGAACCGGATGAATACCGCCCACTCTCTTGGCAGTCGATCCGAGTCTTGTAAACGAACCCCTGATGAGACAAGCGAAACCGATATAAACAAAGTAAGCTTAATAATTTAAATTGAACAAAGGAACATAAACTATCGAATTAAAGGGGCGCACGCCCGAAAGCACCGTTTCCGGTTAGAGTAAAGCCGGCGTCACACGATGCTACCAACACCTTCCAATGTTGGACGCTTGGTGACTGGTAGCATCGTGTAGCCGACCTTCCAACGTCCAGCTTCCAATGGCCAGCGTCCAACGTTGGCGTTGGAGGGCGATCGGTCAGAGAGCGGTCTTTGCGCCCAAGTCAAAGGAAAAAGAAGGGTCCAACGTTGTCGAGAACCTTCGTTTCTTGGAAGCTCGTTTCTTCGAAGGCAGGAGGCTCGGTCACACGACTAGGCGTTCAGTTTGTAGCGCGTTCAGTTTGATTCCTTTTGCCACCAAGTATTCATCGACACAGGTAATTTATGATTGAAATAATTTCAATCATAAATTACCTGTGTCGATGAATACTTGGTGGCAAAAGGAATCAATGAATATAATGAAATTCAATACAATTCAACAATTATTGTTGAATTGTATTGAATTTCATTATATTTATTTGTCTTTAGTAATTTCTCTGTCTTTATTGTCATGCCTACAACTGTGTCATGGGTCTCCACTTGATTCGTTTTTCCATCATTTAAAACAAACAAACCTAAAAATCAGTACCTAGGTACTTAGATAATAAAAAAAAATATGCAACCTATCAATTTTTGTCATTCTTTTTCAGTTCAACTCAGTTTGAGTTCTAGTTATGCCGAGAATAGCGGGATTATAGATAAATAGCGGTTAATTAAGGGCATCCCCAGCAATCGCTGCAACATCTTCATCATCCGTTTCCATGTTGAAACAACTCCCGACAGCTCGACCTTCAAACGGCTCGACCTGGATCGTACTGGATCAAACGTTTGCCACACCGTGTAGCTGGGGCTTTAGCTCGAGTCACTCGTCGAGTCGTCACTCGTCGAGTACGGTCAAACGTTTGGCCCAACATTCGACGCGTCGTGTAGCGCCGGCTTAACATTAACAACGTCTATTATAACCAGGATGTAGGAAGTATCAAACAACGGCGCCGACAAAACCATCTCAACAGTAATGGCAGGCAACTAATTTGATTTAAGACATTCAAACGTGAAATGGAAAATTGATTTCGACTTATTTCCATTCGTATTTGGTGGAAGGTTGTCAACAAATTGTTGCGACACGCGCCAATAGCAAATTCGACGTATGAAACGATTCTTAGGTGCATTCTGCATTCCTAGCTGTTAAATTCAAGCAGCATCGAACAGTGGCATTGTCATAACGCAGTCGATTCAGTCGTAAAGTAAGACAATAAGTTCGAGTAGTTTTCAAAAAACTTTTCGAAAAATCCCTGCCATCCCATCAGCCATTACAATGTAAGGCATGTCATGTTTCTGAACCAGATCCTCAGTAGCTGCTTCTTGTTCTCGATGCGCTAATTCCAATCTACGAGTAGTGAGTATTCCAAGAGCCATCCCCAGGTATTCGATCTTGATGTCTACTTGAATTGATGTCAGTTATTCGTGAGATAATTTTTCTCCCAAATTCACTTTCCCGTCCATGTATTCTACGAGTATATTAACTAATAATATTTATGACGTGCACCACTCAACAATCGGAATCGTATTCAAACTACCTCCTACGGCAGTGAAACCTGTTATTCATCGGTTTATCGACTTTCCTAATCAGCTATTGACTTAAGTTACTGATTATTTCGAAGTGGTTCAGACCTAACGACGTAGACATCTTAAAACCACTCAGAGTAATAAAATGTCACAGGTCAACCAGTCTCACTGATTTTCAATAAATTACCTATTTTAGGTGTAGGTTACTGCATTTTCATGATTTCACAAGGTCCCAGTTCGATTAAAACATTTTGAGCATCGTATCTTGACCATCTGAACTCCCGATTATTGGAGAGCTTGTATATTACGGTCTAATTAATTTCATCATTTTGTTTAATCAAATGAAGTGAATTAGATCTGATAACAATCTGATTGGAAATTGATTGGATTGAGAAATAAACGTTCCAAACACAGCAGCCCCGAATGTAAATGTGTTCACATTTCAACAATACAATATTATACTCAATACAATACAACAATACAATACATATTCAACAATACAATATTTGAATACAATATTATTGTATCAACATTCTATTGATTCTATCGGATTTTCTTGAATTATGCTTGCATCAACGTATAAAGCTGGGAATATTGATAATATCGATAATATTCATAATATTGATCTTAAGGGTTTCGTAACCTGGTAATAAATTGAAGTCTTCAGGACTTCTTGCGTCGAAACGATGAAATTGAGAGTTAATCCAATAATACGGTTGTTCGTTATTAGTTTATCATTATTATTGTTGAGTGGTTTCAGCTGTTTTGCTATGGAGCGGTGCTATTCTGCTGAAAAGAGGTGAATTTGAAGGTTTTTTATTTTTTGTTTTTCAACTCTCCATTTTGAACCCCTATTTCGAGCACGAAGGTTGATACAGCCTCGTACATACCTACTCGAGTGATTTTCACTGTTACTTGTCGGTTTTTGGTTTATTAATTTGAAATACACTACGCCACGTATGGTTTTGCCTTACAACTGAATTCACTTACCTGTTTGGCGGTTCTTCGACAACCCATTTCCAAATCCCATTTTTGAGATTATCTTTCAGGATACGAGTAATGTCAAAATGAACAATACCTACCTCCAAATTTCGCTGTCAATTTTTGGTTGTCACTTCTACTTCCTGTTCTTACTCCGTTCTTTCTTGTCGATATCAACTAAAAATATTGGTTCGCTTTATAAATCTCTCGTCATTATCCCGTTACCGTACAAAACGTAAGGACATCAAATTACAGCCAAAGCGGTCCTCGCGCCAGTAACGGCTGAGGACTTCCGTTTTTCTACTCAGTGTTTCACCCGAAATCCTCGTTGGCCGTTGCGAATTTTTAAATCCCCCGCACGACTCCCAACGACGACTCAAATGATGGTCGGTGTCCTCATGTGCGGTCTGGCATCCCCAATTAACCTGATCACGGTCCACGCACGTGTAGGACATCGAAAGATCCCGCACTGTGACTGACATCGATCGTTCAGATTTTATTCAGTTTTGGAACATTTGGAATTTCCTCAACGTACATAATCAACAGCGAAAATGAGCGAAAATGAGGATGAACACAAATATGAATACAAATGAATCGGTTCATGCAGAAAGGGTCCACTGACAGCTGTTTCGAGAAAAACGAAAAAGTGAATAACTTTCCGAGAAAACGGAATTACTGAATGAAACTATCAGTAAATACTCAACTCTCTATAGGTACCTTATCACAAACTGTATTAATTTCTGCAAAAAATGACGCCCTTTTTTCGGTAAAAATGAAAAAAGGCGCTGGACTTAGGTCCCTTTTTGCATGAAGCAGTGAAGAGGTGCCACACAAAAATTAAACTTAGGTGCCGTAAAACCGTCAAACTTTACTCCATCAGAGGTAACTTCACCCCAAAAAGTGGAAAATTGAAGATTTAATCTTCAATTGAGACGTCAGCGTGGTGGAGCGAAGATAAAAGTTAGCTGTTGTGCTTTCTTTGGACTCCACACCCCAAAGAATCAACGTGGCTTGCGGAAACGCCTTTTTGCATTTTATCAGCTGTGCCCAGTCATAGTTAGCTGGTCAGCTGTTTTTCTGCTGTTTCCAGTGTTCCAAAATTCTCCAATCAAATGTTTTTGAGTGGATTTACCAGGTAAGCCCTGATCATATCACTTCCAACATCTCATTGTGAGCAAAATGCACTAATCAGATTCTCAAATAAGTGATTTCTTAGTTCTGCTTTTGTTTATAAAAAATTTGATGGTAACTTCACTCCAGAAACTGGGAATCTTCACTCCACTATCAATGTTGAGGTAAAGATACCCTAATTCATATTTGGCTTGTTTAATAACGAAAAACATTTGAGTTTCATAATTTTAGCAGTTGAAAATTTTTAGCCATTTCGGGTGAGAGAAATTGTACCTACTTGGAAATTTTTTGTAGTAAATCTTGGGGTAAAGTTTGAGGGTTTTAAGGTATTCAAAATGATTTATTAACGAATTGAAAATGCAGTAAACAATATCACTCATCATTTTCTTGGTCATCTTTGACTCGAGTCGGCCTTTGAGTTGACCTTTGACTAGGACTTGGGCCCCTTCTTGCATGAAACGACCCCCGTAAACCCCAAAACAAGCCATTTCTTATTTCGTCCAGGAATTGGACTTGAGTCCCTTTCTGCATGAACCGATTCAAATATAGGACACATAATTTTGACTGGAAATCTTAATTAAAATAAACTACATAACGATTTGAAGCGGGATCAAGGGTTTGAATCAAATACCCTGGTATACAGCTGAATTACAGTTAGGTATAAAACGTACCTACCTATAACTGTAATTCTGCTGTATACCTGGTTATTTATCTGTATTAAATTTAATGTAATACAGAGAAATACTAATAACAAGAAGGAATCAATCAGAAGAGCTCAATCAGTTGATCGAATTGACCAAAACTCCATAGTTACTCTAGAAACACGAAGGAATTAATATGATCGTACTAAGCAAAGCGTGAATGTTTAAATTGCATCCTATGATAGTATAGTCCAAGAACGAATGATAGAACTGTGATAGAATAGTCTCAAAGATTCGAAAATTGCCGTTTCTAGGTACTTCTATTCATGCTCGTAATGTCATGCTAAGACAAAGGGTAGGTACCTACATCAGAGGCTCAATTCTCATGTTCTAACCACATAATATGAATGTGATCATCAGCATCATCAAGTTTACGTTCATATAAATGCAGTTTAATGAAAATGAGCTTTTGGCATTTCCTGATAGGTACCTACTGGTCTACATCGATATTTGGAAAAACAAACACAACAATAATTATGATGAAAAATAGCCCTTGAATAGCTATACATACGTGTACATGTACAATAACTTATTGTCGGAGTACCACCACAACTAAAAAATGCCACTAAAGTTTCATGAAATTCCATTCGATCATCATCACTCCTACGTAGGTTGTGGAAATACTGTAGTTTAGAAGTAGACCTACTAGTACCAGTACAAATGTACCTGTTGTACCTGTACAAATGTTCAATTATTAGTAAGTTTTCTGATTGCTAGTCTCAAGGGGTTGATTGCTATAGTGATGTTAGAGGGTTGAACATTCAACATCAGTGATGATGTCAGAGTTTTCTGTTTTCATTCTGGTAAAAGTAGTCAACCAACATTCACTGTAAATCAGGGAAAAGAAAAAATGGGACATTTTGGCAATGTTTGATACCAACTGATTTTACTTAACGAAGGGATCATTGAGCACACATAATACGAAGTCATTAATTTTGGTCAAATTTTGGTTAAAGCTGGTTTTCAGTTTAGGTACAATCCATATTTTTCCAACAGTCCATGAATTTTAACATGCTCTGCTGAACCATTTCGCAAAATGGAGTTGATCTATTTAACCACCAATTCGACGATAATATCGATTATGTAATGTCTTGGGTTTTAAGAACAAAAACCTTGTCAAGTGTCCAAATTTTTCATAGTGTATATTAAGAATTGAAAGGAGAAAAAAAGTTCTCAAAACCAAGACAAGTCCTTGTAACATGTCCTGAAAAATCGAGACGGATGGCGACCTCGAGTAGTACGAGACAACGACGTCAGTCGAGAAACCGAGGGAAGTGTCAGGTCGGAAGGCGGTGAACAACTGAGGGCATCTAGCGGGAGACGCTCGAACCCTTTGGTGGTCCGCCATTGCTCCAACCCCCACCAACACCCGACCGCCCTTATGATTCCCGCCACAATACGAAATACTGAGACGTAAGGAGTTATGGAGTTTTCATGACCGATCAAGGCGAATATGAAACACATAATACAATCTTTGCTACGTTTTCAGATGTTTATAGGGTCTGATGAGCTGTTTGGACACTGCTGAGGCATGGAAACATCCAAAATTTCGTTCTAATCCCATTTTATCACGGAATTCTGTCAGTTAGAAACACGACCAGTACCTCTCCTGGGCTCGAAACTCGATTATATCAACAAATTCAGACGAGGTAGAGCACAGAGAGTAGTTACTTCTGCAAAAATCCAACTAAATCTCTGTTATAAAATCCCTATTAGGTATAACTTATCCTTATTATAACTAAATCCCTATTAACTGAATCCCTGTTATAACTCATCGACTTCTCTCAAATTTCCATTTGGATTCTAAAACCCAGCTTCCAGAATACAGATGACTACACCAAGTCCACAATCGATAGAATGTGGAGACAAGTCGGTTCAATGAAATTCCATCTTGAAGTTTCAAATCATGAGCTGTATGATAGGGAACTGGATTCTAGGGAGTGGGTTAGTTTGCCCCACTCTACAACCCCCTATTTTCCAAAATCCTACCTACTCAGTTTTTGATGATATTATCACGGGGATACATCTTAAAAACTGAGTAGGGATTTGGAAAATAGGGGGTATTAAGTGGGGTTATGTTCTCAAAATTAACTAAAGAATAGGCTCGAACATAATATGTTTCATATTATGAAAGTTAGAGAGCCTTTAGAAGATACGTTTAGAAGTAGTGAATAATAACCTCGTATCTCAATTTATGAAAATTTGTTTCTTCTTTCATTTTATGAACGAAAACCCCTAGTATTTCATCGACTGGCGGTCCAAATTTCGGCGGGAATTCAATTTTCTCTTGAAGCCTAAATGATCACCTCTTTTATGATAGAATCTGTGATCAGCTCGTATCTTGGAGATTTACACGAACTCACGAGCTTGCAAGAAGTTTCTAAGACATAAGTGATCGAAAAATTTGAAATTGAAGCTGGTATTTCATGAGGATATTGATGGGGTTTGAGTTCTTCAACACGTATTTTCTGACCTCCTAGGGAACCTCCTAACTGGGAATTGATCCGTTTTTTGGCTCTCTGTAAAATCCCCCATTTTTGAGTTACTTACGAGGTAATCATTGGATTCCATTGTTATACTGAAATGTAATTGTTGGATTAAATACGAAGGGCAGAAGGAAGGAGGGTTGAGGTTAGGATGAGGGGACATGGGGATGATCTTACACTTAGTATTGGAGGGAGTATTTGAGAAGCACTTATTTGAATAAGAAATAGGTGTAACCCTTGTTGGGATATCTAACATATTTAGACTGTCAAACCTGGAGTAGGCATGGCTAATACGGTTATTTCTTGGTAATAGGTTATCGGGTAACAGCGACCGTCTGGTAATAGGTTGTGGCATTAGGTTATTTTGGTCATAGGTGACCTACTGCCCAGTCCCCGTTGGCGCTGGAAAGGTTCTCGAATCGCCGGTAGGTAACCTATTACCAGACGGTCGCTGTTACTCGAAACTAATACTCACTCAATTAACTGTCGACAGTTATGATCGCACACCTTTCACGCATTCGTTTTCCGTAACCTATTACCTGGTGTTATCTGGAATAGTCCCAGCCAACCTATTCTCACGGAATCCTGAATGGCCGGCGACAAAGAGGCCCTCAAAAGCCTTTCGCCCAAGATCTCAGAACAGTTATTCCAGTGGTAGGGGTTTTCTGGTAATATGTTATCTGGTATTAGGTTACTGGACAGTATTAGGTTATATGAAGACATTACGTTTAATATTCCCCACCCCTAACCTGGAGATGAGGCTGGATTAGGAACCTAAAGTAGACAGTAATGACGTGTGGAAATTTGAGACTCAAGAAAGTGCCTAATATTTGGACCTGGAGTACCTATAAACCTGAAAATCGTCTCAAGAGTGAGTTCCGGAGAAGCGAGTTATACAATACTGTTTGAACTGTAACGCTACAAAAGTACCACCTCCCCTAAAAATCACCATGTCACAAGGTATTGGAATTGGTACTCATCTCAGGCGCCGATGCAACCCACGGTTAATTCAACTGATGATGTTCCAAAAGTCTTCCTCTCGTCCGAAAATCCCCCATAGTCTGGCATCTGATTGTCAGGCTATGTATCGCTACGCTAGTACTTCAGTTACTCCGATAAATGTCTTATTTGTGAAAGAAATCCTTATTCCTGCAGTGAAAGGTGGGCAAACTTATGGTAGTACGACCTACACCTTAAAGGCGTGATTAATCGATTAGATGACCTTCTCTAAACGGACTCACGCCCTACAACGAACCAGTGAATGTCAGGGCTGTGAGTTCGTACCGTCGTATTTACATCTACACGGATACTTATGGATTGACAAGAGAATCAAGTCTGAACAGCAGCAGCAATTATACGGTTGAAGGGAGGAGGATGAAAAAGTGAGGAGTATAAATAAAATATGTTAGTTAACAAAAATAAAATAATGGGATGAAGGGAGGGTTTTAATAATAAAATCGAATCCACTTTAGTTCGGGTTTATGCATATACATCTAATAGGTGTGATTAGTAGGTGGCGGCGGATGGAGGCGGAGTGGCGGTCGTTTTTGATTTCTCAAGCTTCGAACAGTTTTACGAAGATGATGGTCAGGGCTGGAGGGGAAGAGGGAAGACTGTTCTCAGCAGATTGGATACAATTTGAAGCGATTATCATGATAGAAATCAGGACCCTCCTCTTCGGCCGCGGTCCGTCACTCGGGTTTAGAAGCAACCGACGGACACTAGTTCCCAGACACCTTGAAATATTCATAAACTGGAAATCGGATCGAAACGCGCACAGAGAGCGACCCGATGGGTTTTTTGGAAAGAGATTACGATTATCAGGACATGGAAACAGGTGCCCATGGTACTAAAACAAAAGCGGGCGTCCTTTTTATGGCCAGAACACGAGTTATGTCCTTGGGCTCCTACTTATGGTCCTTCATTACTCAATACTATGGGAAGTGTATTTTTATTATAGTTATCTTCCAATGATTACCCGAGTGGTTGTAATAGACTGTTTCCTCAAGGACTCGTTGTTTGCATTGATGACTGGGTAATAATTTAACCGACGTATGTAATGAATTACATGAATAAACTCTAATATTCTGGATCGGTAACATCAAAATGCAGTTTTACGTGAATTGAATATTGATTTTTAACCACCAACACTGGAGAAAGTTTTACCTACTCACGCAAAAGGTCAGAAAACGCTGCACATTTTTATAAATCTGTTTATCATCTGGTCGAACGATAAATCGTCCCTTAAGATCCCACAAGGTGTAACTCAGTTTTTTGGCAAAATGAGTTAGGAACGGATACTTATGCGAAATCACTCGGTCCTTATTTCTAGCTCATTGGTTTGGTCTTTATTGCAGTGCAGCCTTTGAGTCAGACCTTGTGGGATCTTGAGGAGCGATATGTCGTTTTCAATATCTCAACCCCTTTACACCTTTGCCATATGACTTGGAGTTCTTGAAGAAAGACCTTATCGTAGATTCCATCGCAATCGTCACAACAGTAGCGTCTGTGCATGCGGAAACTTGTACCTCTGTACTCTGCTGGCTAAATAGTATAATATACTAATAAAACCGCCACTTATATATTATATAATTGGCTGTTTTATTATATCCGGGTGATATGATCAAGTATCTATCTATAGTTTTACCGATCAAAAATACTCTTTTGGTCGGTATGATGAAATTAATAAATTCATAATATGAATTAGGTACTTTATACTTGTACCTTTAAATGGAATACTTATTCTCTCATCACCAGTGCGTCATTCATTTGCAATCGGGTTCACAAGGAGTCCCTATTGCACAATTTCAATCGAAGTAAAAACGAGGAGAAATAGTTTCGTATGAATTAGAAAACCAATGGCAAGTGAGGGTAGGTGTGTCAAATCCTGCCACGTCAAGGTTTTACAATCTGTTTCAAATTTGGCAAACCCTCATGTTTGCTATTTAACTGAACGTTAATAAGCTGGCCTTATCTATCAGGAAGAGGACGTGTAAACTAAGGCCAATTCGATAGTATCAGTGAAGACCGATACAACCAAATCCAATTGAGATAATTAAATATTTTCTTATTGAAACCAAATGGAAATCTAAAACGCATTATTATTTCTTCATGGATGACTACAATGTTGTTAACAGTGATGTTCTTCATGTTTCCATCTGTAGCCTTTTGGACTACACAAACGTTTCCCTCTCATTGTCTTGACTTGGATATTAAGCATGTACGTTCTTCAAAGACGTTACGGGTAACGAAACTAGATTAAAAATTCTTCAAGAACAAGTACAACTTTTTATACAGCAGTAAACCAACAGGTTTGCCATCCTGTACCCATGGAAATCGCCTCTCATATCATTTTATTGGTAGTTTCAGTGGGTGGCCTTTTTGGCGCACCTACCGATACACTCTAAATCATCCGACATTCTACCTATGACCAGCAAGTTGAACTTTTCAGTATTCCACAGAAAATTACTTTATACGAAAGACGTAAATTCATGAATTGATTTCAGATCGTGGGGACCGATGGTGGAATGGTGTCATCATCAACTTGTTGTATACTTTGGAAGGCCTTTACATGTAAAGGGCTCAATAAATGCAAATCATGGACTGGCTCCCGTTAAGATAACACATTCGGTAAACACAAAGCAACGTTTCATTACTTTTACTTTACTGGTGTATGATAATGGGATTGTAATTAACATAAGGTAAGCAATTAAGTAGGTGTAAAAACTCCTTCATTCAAGTGGACTTTATTAATAGGTGTGAATTAGGAGCTTGTGGTAGCCGTGACGGATTTACCTATAATTTCTACCATTGTTTCCAAGGACGTAGACCTCCAGGCGTTTAATCGAAACGTACGTCCGAGAGCGATTATATCTACTCGCGCAAAGGTGTAACTACGATGAGGAAAAAGAAAACCAAAAAATGGACGCCCGCCATATTAGAGCAGGTGTTTGTGTAATTTCGTAAATCGTTGCCGGTACCGAATTATCTGTGAATTGCGGGTTAGAGGGATCCAAAGATGGCTCGTAGACGTGAAGAGATAACGAGGAGCCGCTCGAAGAAGGATGATAAAATGGGAAGGGCGGTCGTTGACTCCTTACAGCAGCGGGACGGTCAATAAAATAACCAGTAAATAGAAAGTGCAGTCGCATTATTGAATAAATAGACGACCGAGCGCAATAATAACGATGATATTCACCTTCACGCAAGCGCTCATTCCAAACGTGAAGAGTACATTTCAGCTGTACGCGTCAAACATTTGAGCGAATCTATTTTAGATACATCAACGGATACAAACTTAATTATGGGTTATGGGATACTGCCTCAAACGTACATGGTCTGAGCAATTACTGGTTACATTTGAAGGCTTCCAATGGTCTAAATAGTACCTAACAGTCCTCAAGAATTCAATTAGTTACTTAATTAATAAATAACTTTCTAGTGTTCGACCCAATACAGTAGAGCAGGAATTCCGCAAGGAGTTGTCTTTGGACCGTTTTTCTTTTCTGTCTTCACATCAACTGAGATTCGTCTAATCGGATAACAAAACTACTTATTTCAAAGAAATGTAATTTAAAGTGGGAAAACCTCGAGATGTTTTAGGGCTGACATGTTAAAAAAAATACCAGTTTTACGAACCCATGAATGAATTGGCGAGTGATGTAAAGTAACGAATTCGATCTGTTCGAAGGAGCCCCATGAGTTAGTTCAGCCACGTAATTTGTCGCTAACTTTTTCAAATCTTAAAAACCAGAGCTAAAACAGAGGACTGACCATTGAGTTATTGAGAGGAGCGAAGGGGACATGAGGAGGACACCGAACACAGAAAAAGGAGATCATCATCTTCAAATGTTATCAACGTATTACTCGTACTATAAAATGAGATTGTACTCCAAATTAATTCTGATCTACCCTCTAAAGGGTTATTGTTTGATTAAGGTTTAATTTCCACGCCGGTTTATTTTTATATGGTTGTTAGCCATTTTTTGTTATGACCATGGGGGGGGAATAATGTAGGCTGCTCATCACTAAGTTGTATGTTTTCCGATCAGTTTTGCCATTCGATTTTGTCAGGGAATCTATTTGCCCTACTCTTTCTTGGTGATACGTCTCTTCATGTCCTCTTCCCTCCTCTCAATGTATCAATGGTCAGTCCTTTAGTTTTCAACATCAGAAAAAGATGGCCACACATTATTGTAGTGGCTGAACTATTTCATGGGGCTCCTTCGAATAAATCTAATACGTTACTTTGAATCACTCGCAAATTCATTCATGGGTAGAGTGAAACTGGTATTTCTTTTACATTTCAGCCCTAAACATCTTGAGGTTTTCCCACTTTAAATGACATCTTTGAATTCCTTTTTGAAATGAGTAGATTTGTTATACGATTAGACGAATCTCAGTTGATGTTAAGACAGAAAAGAAAAGCGGTCCAAAGACAGCTCCTTGCGGAACGCCTGCTCCACTGTATTGGGGCAAACACTAGAAAGTTATTCAGACCATTGGGAGCCTTGAAATTTTACCAGTAATTGCTAAGGTGAATCGTAGTTTTTTTCTTTGTTTTCAACCATGGACATATGAGGCAGTTGCTGAACTATTCATGGGGCTCCTTCGAATAGGTCGAATACGTTCCTTTACATCACTGGCCAATTCATTCATGGGTTAGTAAAACTGGTATTTTTTCACATTTCAGCCCTAAACATCTTGATGTTTTCCAACTTTAAATTTCTTCTTGACTTCAGTAGCTGCGTTATCCGATTAGACCATTCTCAATGTGCGCTCACGAGAATGCCATAATCGGGCAAATAGTGACAAACGGGAACTGGTCGAATGGTAAAACAAGGTGCAGTTAGTCAGAAAGAAGGTCTGTAAGCAGAGAAAAAACCTGGCGTAAACCTGTCAGACTCCGCCGCGAGGCGGTTTGCTGGACGTTTGCTGGCTACTAATTTTCAATCATTGCGTTTCTCTATGATTCACGGAAGAAGTATTCAAGAGATTTGAAAAGTTCTGGATAGCGGTAATAGATACACCCGTAATTACGCTAGTCAACAAGCACTTTGCAACTGAGCCTCGGGATCCGTCTGATTTATGTTTTTGCGTCGAGTTTATCGTGAGGGCCGGGAAGACGTAAGTAAACTCAATGACGAGAGTCATACTTTATGTCTTGGAGAGAAAATACTGCTGATGAGCTCAAACAAGGTTGAAATATATTACTTACGTGAAACTACGTTGTCGGGTAATCAATACGCTACCTACGCAAAAAATGATTCATAAATAGCGAATAATGTAGTATTCAGCACCATGGGAGTGATTGGAGTTCGTGTTACTAGTTTATTGGATAGAAGGAAAAAACAAAAACTTCTGGTAGGTATAACGAATTTCCGGTATTTAAACGAACGCCAACCTTGTCAATAACAGTAAATCACATATGAACATGTACCTACCCAAGTACAAGGTGGGGCAAAACGCATTCCCACATTTCCAAAGTAAAATATCTACTTTAATTTACAACTGTACAATTAAGCTTTTGTTTATTGATTGGATTGGATTTTGAACATTATTTGAGTGATAATATAAATAATTAAGAAAAATATTCGTTAAGGATTACAAATTCACCAGCGGTTCCCTAAATGATAGACAAAGAGATTCTACAGTCAAATACCCTGGTATATCTTTGGATATCGTGATTGTTAGAACTAAAGGCCGAATTCATATAGGAACGAAAGAGCTTTGAGCAAGGCCTATTTTTGACTCGAAAACGACGAAAATCGTCTTCATTCTTCAACAAGAAGCCCTGTTGTTAATTGACATTTTTTAGAATAATTTCTTTTTGTAACGATTATTCTGTACACAGCAAATTCTACTATAATTCTACTATTGTAATCTGGTATCTGTATTATGCCAAAATCGCAACAATAATTGTCTACAGCAAATCATAATTATTATGATTTACTTAATGTAGGAAGGTATATTAAAAATTGATAAAATCTATGGGATTACTATATTTGTATGAAGACATCCTAAGGAAGCTGTGGTTCACATTTCACGTCGATTGGTCGAACAGCAACAAGGTTATCTCAGCTGATGTGACGAATTCGTATCAGACCATCTTAAGGACGCTATGGTTTAAATTTCAAGTCGATAGGTCGATCAGAAAGTTATACGTTTTTTCGTATCCACCCTCTCTCTAAACTACCCTTAATACCTACCCTTAATACCTACCTCTAAACTACCTTAATCGGACTATAGTCCGATCTTAAACGCATCTTCATCCAACTAGATTCCAAACCGAGACATCATACAAAATTGCAAGACTCTAGCACCCCGGGAAGTGTTCCAAAATACGTTGCATTTTCTTCGTAACACAGATTTTGGAATGAACCCCACCCCTAAAAACATGTCAATGTCAAAACACTTTCACGCTCAAACCAGGAAAAGACTAGGAAAATCCGTCCAATTAAATGAATTATACTAAATTAATTTTCCTTGTCTATAATTTGTATTAATACCAGTGATTGTTTAATATTGTCTTGAAGAATTTTCAAGATTAAGTAGTCCCTCTGGGAGAACGGTTAAAAATTATTGAGCTCAATCATTTGTATGAAGTTAACGATTGAAGGAAAATTGTTGTGTGATGTATCATTAGACAATTAAAATGAGCGGTGATGGATACCTACTAGAGGTTGGGTCAAACAATTCAACTCGGCCAACGCTTGAGCAGTAGTATAGGTACTTATATAATTGTGAAAAACGAAAAAGATAACCATGAATTAAATTGTTAGTAAAAAATGAAGTTCACGGTCTTGCAGCATGGCTATACGAGCGAATTTTTGAAGAAATAACTAGTTTCATGTAAAATGTCTTTATTTTACTGGTTTTATAACAAATTTTGATTCCTTTTTCTGCTGAGTAACACCTCAGACTGTTTCAATTTTGAAATTAACCCCCTCCCCCCCTGAAATACATCTCATATCGATATCTCATTCCGTTGCCAGATTGAAGCAGATGAACCGTGAAGAACATCTCAAGTAACAACCACGTTTCTCCATGTTCACACTGCTCCAGTTTAAGGACGGAATAAGATATCGCAATTCCGATTTCACCGTCGTGTTCAGCGTAAAAAACCCTTTAAAATGAGGTGTCACTTGTCAGACCGTTTCACGCTTGGTTCACTTTTGGGATTTATGGGTAATTTTTCCCCCCTTAACACTCCCCTAAACCTTCTTTGGAGTGGCCCGATTCTGCTCATCGACAAATTCAGCCTATCCATTGCCATGACAGGTTTTTGTGCTAAATTTGAACTTTTTATCTCAACTCTACCGAGAATTATCGTCTAGAATGACACCTACATGACATGTATGACATTTATATTGTATATTGTATAAATATACATAACCCTAAATGTACATATGATTTTTTGTGTCTTTGGCAATAAATTCTGGAAGGTCTGAAATGGATTTTAATGTAAAATTTTTCGGAAATTCGAGTTTTAAACATTTTGGACCGAGAACAATAGCTTCCTTTTCTTCGAAGATTCGCTAAAAGACTAAGTTGAAAACAAGCAGTTCAACTATTATTAGGTACACGAATATTACCAGACTTTCCACAAAATTTAGATTTTGTTCTATCTACTCATTTTGAAAATATGGGTTTGTCACATTCAAGACACATCAAAACAGGGACTGTTGAATACCTACATGTGGAGGGCGAGTCGAGAGCGGTAGGTTGATACTTAATTTGAAATAATAGGCTCATCCGGACGTCTTATGATCCTCAAATCACAGGATCTCAAACAACAATCAATTGAAGGGTTTTTATAGCTTCATTTGTGTCCTATTTCCAGCTCGTCTTCCCATGTTGAACAGCCATTAGCTCGAAGGGTCTTCAGGAGGGAGTGGCGACTCCGGATGGAAGGAGGTCCTGGAGGGGAAGGAGCTTCACGGAATCCTGTCGTACAGTCGGAAGAAAAAACCCGCAGGACTTCTAAAGGATGTCTAGAGGTAAAGGGATTGTACCGCCACGAACTGAGGAGTAGCTGATGGCGATAACCTTCCGACTTTGACTGGAGACGTGCCTCGGGCTGAAGAATAAACTGTGAGATAGGTAATAGGTGAGATAGGTAATTAATAGTGAAATACAAGCAAACGGATCGACGAGTTCATGAGTTGGGAAACGGAAGCAACGAAAGTAAAGAAAGTATCGAAGGATGAAGTAACCGCCGATTTCCGAGTTTAATGAGTGAATGTCATCCACCTGACGTTGTCTGAGCCCTAAAATTGTCTATGCAGTGTCATAAAAACACAGAAAACCGAAAAACACAGAAATATCATCACATACAGTAGAAACTCGATTAACCGGAAGGCCAGGAGTTTATAAGACAGGAGTTTTTTGGTTGGATGTGTATTTTGGTCACAGTAATATATTGTACATTTAACTCTTCATTGTGTATTGTCCTACTAGTGCAAAATAAATTAGTTTTCTAGCGAAAAGATATTCATGGAGACTCTTCGGAAGCAGGTGAAATACACTTTACTTACAGTTAAATTAGGCCTAATCTACCTATTAACACATGTTTCTTTCACTAAATGATGCATTTCAGCATTTCATATCCGAGGCCTTCCTCCCCGGCAGTACCCCAGTCAATCGAGGTTCTACTGTACTACTAACAGACTAGAAATAGGTAGAACCTGGAAAGCAAAAATCGGGTTTTGGCCGTTTTGAGTTTTGTATTTATCCAAAAATTCAAGTAAAAATCTTTTTATGAATTTAAAGTGGTTCGGTGGTATTTTGATTTTGCATCGAATATTGATTTCGTGACAATTTCATGTTACACCAACTATACCGATAATAGTAAATCGACAATGTACTACAAATGGTGATCGCCAAGAGTTAGTTGATTTCTCGAGTGGACCTTATTACAAGAGGATAAAAAACAAACTGTCTAAAGGATGTTGGCTTGCAATACGGCTTTTACGCCAATTGAGTAGACAGAGGGATTTCATCTCGTTTGCACGGTCGTTACGTCAGTAAAAAGCCACTTATTGGCGCACGCCGAGTGAGATAAGTGCTGAATGGTACCCCCTACTGTATGATTGTAGTCGAATGAATTAATTTTGGAGACGCTCAAAAGTCAACGAGTTCCAGTATAACATCATGATTATATTATAAACTATTCACCATTGTGTATCAGCCACTAAAATAATTTTGCGAATATCACAAATAGACTTCCGTCGGATTTTCTAGTCTTATGAACTGTTACTATTAATCGTCATTAAATCGAAGGATAAATCTCAATTATAAGTTTAAACGCGAAGGAAGAGTGGAAAATGGTAGAAGAACGTCTCAGAGAGACTTTGAAGTATTTTACAATACGCTTTTCTCAATAGACCTAGCGGAGAAATGTGAAGAAGGGGCTTTCTCTGCAGGGAGCACCAGATCCCATAAATCCGGCTGAAGCCTGTACAGGTTTATGGCTCAGGCGATGCATTTAGTATAAGGAATATTTACACTGGGAGAAAAAGAGGGTAAGAAGCCGTATTTCAACCTCTTCCCACCGTCCTCGCAAAGCCTACAGCTGGTACAGCCATTACCGTCTAGGTGGGGAAGGAATTTATTTATTTTTAGAAGGAAATGAACATGATAAAGTACACTCTCGCACCCAAGTAGGCTTATATTATGGTGTCACCGCTATTGTAGAAGAGACTCGTCGGGGCAATAGTATTCGTGGGGCAACTAGATAAATAAAAATAAAATGATTTCAGAAACAGGCATGTTAAAAAGAAACGACAGGATTGTGCAGAAAGTACTATGTATAAAACAGAAAACTCTATATCCATTCACGTCACATTTTGCTGGTACCATTTTAATACAATATGTATCAAGTAAGAACATCAACATTCTGGTAGGCAACGTCTTATGAGATTTGGTAAAAATCGACGAGTAGTTTAATTTCAGTACATGCACAGCTAGCAGCTAAAATTGTGTTTTTAGCTCCATGTGTTTTTATGTGTTTATACGCTTAGGTATGTGTTTTTAGTCATGTTTCAACTTACCGTTAATTTGACATTAGAAACATGCACGCTGAAATCCAACAACGGGAGTATGCAGTAAGTATTTTAAAACTATCCAGTTGACATAATTGAGATACTGTCATAGCTCTTCTATATTTAATATATTCGCATAAGCGACATACAGTGATACGGTAGGAGATGTTGGGGCTCGTCATTATGGTATAATGATTATAATAGCGGTTCAGCAGCAAGTAGGAAGCTGAGGTGAGCAGATCTTGTCGTCTGGAGCATAATGTCCCTGGATCGACGACCACGGATGAGTAGCGCCATTGTACAGTAGGTCTCGAACAATTTAGGAATATCATTCACTGAACATCATTTACTATGACACAAATACCAAATTACCTCAGATACCTACCTACCAAAATACTTTTTTACACAGATTTCCGGGTTTGATTTGTAATACTTATGGCTCATTTCGAATTTTGGGGGAAAATTCGTTATGATGACTCTCGGTTGAGTTTTGAAAAGTTAAATGGCGTGAACTTTGGGAATTTGAAGCATTTATTACACATTGAACTAAAGACAGCAGGACATTTCTCTCCAAAATATCAAAAAAAAAAAAATAAAATAAAATAAAATCAAGCAGGATTATAACTCAGGCAGACAATTCTGGCAATAACAAGGTCTTGGTTTTTTTGTGACATCAGACAAATTTTATTTTCATGGGGTGGGGTAGGAATGTTAGATAAGTTTAATAGTTGGTACATAAGTAAGTTTTTTGCTTCTCCTGAAAAGTCGACATTGATTTGGGTTATGTTTGAACTTGAACGACGATTCCTGATGAAAGGTTGTTTGAGCAAATAATAACACACGAAAATATACAATGAACAGCAGGTAGTACCAACCTACTTACAGCGATTCGAGGCAGACTTGGAGAAGTGTTTAGTTCAAGGAGTTGTGGAAACCATAGCTGAAAGAAGGGGAATGTCCCCTTCCACAGGACCTGGCAACCATAAGGTCGTCCCCACTCGTCGACCGATTCCCCTCCCACCGAACCAACTCCCACCTTCCATGACGGCTCTCCCCACTCCCGACCAACATGGCCGCCCCTCTGGTCACTAGCGCTTCTTCAGACTCGGCGGTGACTGTGGCAACTAAGGATCTACACTCCGAAGCAGGTGCGCATGGATCTATTGTGCTCAGGATTTTGCCATTTTTATAGGATTTCAACATTCACGAGTGTCCCTTCGACGTTTCTTCTTTCAGTTTTAGGTTCTTCAGACATCTGATACATCTGATCTGACAATTTTCAGAATTGAACCATCATCTACAGAGTACAAAAGCCGACAGTAAGAAAATTACGTCATACTAGGGTAAGTGCTAGTTCTTTACTAACGTACAACAGTAGAGTCAATATGTATGTTCTGGCGCAATGATGACGTCACAGCCCGCCCCTTCAAACCGACCGTTGAAGTCTCTTTCCAAACGATGACGTCATCGATGACGTCATCACTGCGCCAGACCTTTTCACCCCCCTCCGCCCCTCCCTCGACCAACCTGCCCACCTGAACCTTATCTGTTGTCATGGTAACCCCCCCCCCCCCCTGGACCCTTAATGAGTTCTGTACCCCCCCCCCCCCAGTCATCTATGACGTCACCGTTGTGCCACTCCTTTTCACCCCCTCCACCCCTCCCTCGCCCAACCTGCCCACCTGAACCTTATCTGTTGTCATGGTAAACCCCCCCCCCCCACCCCACCCCTTGATGCTATCATCTTCCCCTCCACTCTATAACCTTCCCCTCGACGCTATCACCTTCCCCTCCACTCTATAACCTTCCATTCGACGCTCTAACCTTCCCCACTACTCTATAACCGTCCCCTCGACGATATAACCTTCCTTACTACTCTATAACCTTCCCCTCCACCCATAATGACTTCCCCCCCCCCCCTCCTTCCATTCATTTCTTTCAATATACCAAGTGAGGGTACAATACCTGCCTCAACAGGTCTGAACATGCCGATTTGGCGCCCTTGTCCCCCCCCCTCCCCCTCGCCAACCATACTCCCTTACTCTACTGCGCATGCGCAGACTTTCACTGGCCACACCCGCCTCCGCCCGCCCTATCCGTCACGCATTTTTTTATTGAAATAAAATCTAACAACTTACCCAATGTCTGGTTAGTTTGGTCCAGTGGTTAGAGTATCCGCCTACCATCTGGACATCCAGGGTTCGAATCCCTGGGGCAGCATCAAAAGTATTCCTAATAATGACTCGTCATATCTGTAAAGAATCAATTTCGGTTGATTCCTGTTCCCCAGAAATTGCGTTGCAGCCAGTACGTTAACCTAGTGTGCAGATGGCATAGTTCCAGTGACCTTTGGGTCCCATACCTCCCTCAGACTATCTGAGAGATAGGGGTGTGTGCCGCTAAAATGGTTAACAATACCAGGCTGTATACCAAAATCTGATCATTCAGTGGCTGGGATGACGGTGGATAACATGATGATTCAAATACGAGTACTTCATACTACACCCCCCCCCCCCCCCCTCAGTTTATCTGAGATATAGGGGGTTGGGGTGAAGAAACAAAGAAGAACATTTTTATCTTTTAAATTAATTTCTTACTTTTCTTTTTTCCCCAGATGTATTATTAAGGGGGGGTTATGTACCTGTACCTCTACCTACCTAACAGTACCACCTATCTATCAACAGTAGGATCTCGTCTTACGTACTAATTGTCATTTAAATAATACTGAAATCATATTGATCATATACTCATACCATGGGAAAGGATATTACACCAAATGAAAACAAAGGTTTCTTGTTAACTGTTTCTTTTATTCAAAAACATAATACTTCAAATATACAAAACTACAAAAATAATATTTCGTGTCTACCATTAACATCTCCTTGTAAACAACATAAATAAACAACATTCTTCTGAACTAAAACATAAAATAATAATAACATTCTTTTGAACTAAAACATAAAATAATAACGACGTTCTTTTGAATTGCAACATAAAATAATAATAACATTCTTTTTTTTTTTCCTTACAAAATAATAGTTTTCTTCTTCTTAAACAAAATCTTCTTTATGACAAATATTACTTATATAAAATCCAATGGCCTATAGCCTTTGATCTATAGGACGTACATAATGTGGGATCAAAGTTGTGATGTACACAATGGTTCCCTAACCTGATTGGCTCTAATAAGATAGTAATTTTGGGACATCCCAAATTTTCAACATTGACAAAGGTAGGTTGTAAACTTGGAGAGATTTGGAGGAGTAGGAACTCAATCTTCTGTTGTCCCTTCACATAGATGGTGTCATAGATGTTGGCGATCCAGTGCATGATGTTTGGTAGTTCAGTATACTCCACATGACCTTCTTCCCAGGTAATTCCATGTAGGTGGCGACTTACCCAATCGTTGACTCTTATCGCTTTTTTGACATGGATACAAAGTCCTTTGGGAGGTTTGAAGAACCAATGTTGTGTCGAGTGTTGATTCAAGTCATAGAGGGATAACTCCTTCACCACATATTGCATGTGGTTGTTGACGAAGCATTGGATATCTATGACGACCTCTTTCTTCGGTGACGACATGTTGAAGACTGAGAACCCACTCGCTCCTTCCTCTCCTTTTATACCATTCGTCGAACTATATTGGTGAGGGGGTTGTATTCGATAGATCGATCGTGGATAATGAGACAATAGGCTGTAGTGTTGGCAGGGAATGCCGTGCTTGACTCAAATTCCAACAAAACATCGATTGGTCCTGATTTGATCGATTCACTCTGTTTTGAGCAATCTAGTACAACTAGAGGTGCTGCTCTTTTGAAATCCGTTACTGACAACAAAGGGTAATTTACATCGACACCATAGAAACTCTGCTGAAAGGTAGCATACATTCGGTAGAGTAAAGCATACTGGTTCCTATCAAAGTTTACATTCAAATCATCATAAGGATAACATTTCGAGTTCAAAAATAGTTTGACATTCGTTAAATGACAATGGTCAAAAATAGTGGCGCTCTTATCCACACTATGCTTTCTAGCAGTTTGAAATCCTAAAATTACATATCTTGGCTTTTCAACTTGCGATGACGTCTTGACGTTCCATACTTGTTTCTGAGTTGAGGGCAGTAGCGGATATTCATATAGCTCCAAACATCGGAAATCCATTTTGATTGACTTCTCCTTCTCCAGATGTCGGTAGAGTTGAAGACGATGAGAGTCGTTCAAGGTCAAATAAGGCATTCGCCACGAGATCCCAGTCAGCTTGATTATTGCCTTCTCTCTGACGGCGGGTGCTGCTACTGCTGGTGATGTGAAACAGTTTTCATCCCTTCTTGAGCGGAGTAGAATCAATTCTTGCTTGACGTTGATGACTACTTTTTGATAGTCTTCGAAGAATCCCAGTAGAATGCTCAATGGAATGCATACGTTGAAATAGCCTTCATTTGATACTAGTTGTTCTGTTTCCTTTTGATTCCATCCATAGGCCTCCATCATGTTTTCGGTCCCCCTCATGAAGGATACATAGCCTCTCATTGTCGAAGTGATCCCAGGATTCCGCACACGATCGATTTCTGATCCACATATTTCGTAGCGTATCTCATCAAAGAGAAAAGGGAAGGGATTAGTACTCAGGATAGCAGCGGCAGGTTTGCCTGATTCATCCTCCTTCATGAAACGTCCATGTATATCCAGAAAACTTTGATATGGTAGGGTGATTAGATCTTGATGTTGGATAGAGATCCTAATTTCTTGTCCTTGGTCCAATGAACATCCATAGGGATAGTGAGAATGATATTCCACCCTTTCAATTCCATTCCCATCTGCTACTTGGGTTTGATGCTCTTGTACATTCAACATGATGTTGTCGCTTCGAGATCTATCTGGCAACTGTGTCGATCTCACTTCAGCTCCTCCTTTTATACTTCTCCTCCACATAAATCAGCAGTGTTGACCCAACTATTGTGTCTCGAGTCAAATCCCAACCATTTAACAAGTGTACGACGACCATCTCGTCTTATTATTTTCTCAACGAGATATACATTTGGATATTTGGTCAGCTGCAGTTCTTCTTCATAAAATCCACCTGCAATAGTATTCTTGTCTGAATCTTCCAATATGTAGGTGGGTGGTATTGTCCTCTTTGTCTTGACAATCTTGAATATCTCTGTAGACCATGAGGGGGTATACCCTTTCTCAAATTCCGCTTTTCTCTTGGATATTCTCACGTGATCACCCATTTTGAATTTGGGGCGGGATGGTGCCGCTGTCTTCTTCTTCTCGTAGAGGGTCTTGAGTGCCAACGCCTCTTTCCGTTTCCCCTTGACTTCAATCGGTGCCATCTTGATCGAGCGATGTTTTGATCTGTTGTACTTGTTGACAACATCCACAATGACCTCCAACCACTTGTAAGTTCCTTGTAGACTGAACCTTTTCCATAATTCTGTCTTCAGCGTTCGAATGACACGTTCCACAATGGAGGCCTTTAGGTTGCTGTAGGTCGAATAATGGTTAATATTATGACTCTCCAATAAGAGTCGTATTTTCCCGTTGTAGAATTCCTTTCCCTTATCTGTCTGGATGTGTCGTGGTAGGCGTGGTCTCGAATCGTCAAATACCTTTTTGAATCCATCACAGACTGCAGCTCCTGTCTTCGATTTGAGTGGTACTATCCAAACATATTTTGATAGACAATCAATGACTATCAATATGAATCGATGTCCTCCGTTGAATCGGGAATAAGGTTGAAGCTCCAATAGATCCGCTTGCCATAGGTCATCTATCCCTTTTAAGAGGACTCTTCTCCTTGGGTAATTCTTTCTTGCAGGTCGATGAAGCTCTTCCACAATCCTCTTCTTGACTTCCATTGTTGATGTCTTGTCGTTGACTGATCCATAATTACGAGATCCCATCCTTTTTATTATCCGGGTACTGCGATGTAGATTCTTCTTCATCCTCTTCTTCTTCTTCTATCTTGATTTTTTTTTCTTTTTTTTTTTCTTTCTTTTTTTTTTCTTTCTTTTCTTTCTTTTTTTTTTTCTTTTCTTTTCTTTCTTTATTTATTTTTATTTTTTTTTTCTTCTGTAGTTGACTCCGTTGATTCGTGTTTTTTTTTTTTTTTTTTTTTTTTTTTTTTTTTTTTTTTTTTTTTTTTTTTTTTTTTTTTTTTTTTTTTTTCCCTTCCTAATAATAATTTGAAAAATTGCGTTCCCTAATTCCTAATATTGCTCGACTCCAAATGTCTATAAAAAAAAAAAAATCGGCTGCTTGGCCCTGACACTGAGGAGCATGTAATGAGAAAAAAAAAAATTGCGTTCCCTAATTCCTAATATCATTCAACTCCAAGTGTCTATAAAACGAGACCTCACTACTCGATTTCTATGCATCTAACCTTTCGGATACTTGGTCCCAGACACTGAGGAACAAATCATTTTGATTTGGGTTTATTTGTCGTCGTTCTTGTTGTAAACAGGCTCTTTATAATACACCATTTTGGATGTTTCAAATCCGCAAAACACCCTTCCGTTGAACTGTATCTTTTCTTATGAGCATTCGTTTCATTCAATATTTTCTTGTAAGTTTGTAAATCGTGATCCCTAATGATGCTCATATCTGGTGTTTTTACAAACAATAATTCCAACAGTCCACGTGTGCATTCGATTTTCATAGAGTTCCCTAATTCGATCCTATCATCTTTGAATTCCACGTAGCTGTCACCCATGGTAAATCGTTTCGATGCTTTGTCATATCGTATCCCATAGGTTTCGTCAAAGCCAGGGTCTCCATCAATTTTCTTCTGTATGTATTCCGAAGCGATACCTTCATCTGCTTGATGTGGTGCTCCAGCTCCACCGGTTTCTATTTTCTTCTCCGGGAGTGTTTCAGTTGGTGTTTCGATTATTCTCGTCTCATCCTTCTTCAAATTTCCTCCTCCTCCTCCACTAGGTGCTCCTTCAGACGGTGAAATCACCATGTACGGTAGAACAGTGTTACCATCTGCCTTGATCGTTTCATACGGTGACGATCTTGAATTTCGACGTACAGTCATCATTAACGATGGTCTATCTGCATCCCCCTCCTCCTCCTCTTCATCGTAACTGCTTTTGAATATGTCAAAAACATTCGTTCTCCTCTTTGTTCTCATCCTCCTTCTTCGTTTGTCAACCAACTTGAAATGGTCTTCAGCTGAACTTGGAAGCTCCACTTCTTCTTCATCTTCTTCTTCTTCTTTCAACAATGGTAGTGGTGGTTGTGGTGCTGGTCTAATCTGTGCCACTGCTCCAGCTACTACTTCACGGAGTGGATCGTATCTCCTCTTCAGCTGCATCTCCTTATCCTCTCTACACCTCCGGATCTGATTATATTTCTTTCGAATATTTTCTCGTACTTGCGCTATTGTGTTC